>VWZV01005330.1:473590-575213 GCA_013397155.1 Irena cyanogastra | reverse complement strand
AATCACGGCTGTATTTCTTGATGTGGTTTGCATGAGTTTGTTTTGCGCAAGCCTTCAGTTATATCTGTTTTATTATAGTAAGTTTTATTTCTTCTGCCATTTGAGAGATAACTGCATGAGGTTCAGTTTACTAGTTGATGCTATGAAAGTAAAATTTCTAAAGGATATGCCCCAAAGATAAAATAACCTCATCAAACCCCCTAGCAAGACCCCTAGTAAGCACAAAACCAAAACAAACAAGGGAAACGCAAAGATTTGCTCCCATCCTTTGAACCAAGACATTGGAGAATGTTACATAGATACAGGTTCTGAAGCAAGTTAATGCTCTTGTACTGCTGGGTAAGAAACAGGTCTGATGAAGTATCCAGGATCTTGTCTCTTTGATTGCTCCTAGCAGAATTCCTGGTAGCAAATACATCGCGGCTCTCTGTGGAGCTAAGGTTCAGCAAAAATTCAGCCAATTTATGTCTGTCTTTAACTTTCTGCATGAGCTTGCATCCTTTCTGTGATGCACCAGACACAATTAAAAGGCGCTCCTGAGTTGGTCTGTGTGTTCAGAAATGTCCACTGATGGGCTTCTTAGGGAATTCCATGTGGTCAGCCCCTGCAGAGGGGCAGTCACAGTAATACATGTTCCAGAGGACAGAAGGGATGTGCAGGACTTACTTGTAATAGGAAACAAAAATTATGAAAAGCCTTTTCCTGGGCGTTTTAAAATTAAAGGTAAAATTAAAGGTAAAATTAAATGTAGCATTGCAGCATTTTCCCCCCTTTGCTTTCAAATAAAACACTTGCTATTATTACAAATTTTTTTTATTTGTACCACGGATTATTTGCAGAACTGGTGTTCATTCGTGTTTGTGAGTTCACAGAGCTGGGCTTTATTGTTTCTGATACATTGAGCATCCAAGGTATGGCTAACGTGGCAGGCCAGCACATTGCTCACAGCGTTAAATGGAAGACTGAAGCTTCGTGCGCCCAAACATAGACACAAGAAGAAGAAAGCAGCTAAAGGAGGTGGCAGGTAGGAAAATTGCAAAGGGGAAAGTGCTACCAGTTGATGATAAAAGCAAAGTCAAGGGTGGCAATTAGGCTGCAAAAAACAGTAAGTGCATTCGTGCTAGAATATGAAATTGCTCCTAGGAGACAAAAATTTTGAGCTGTTGCCATTCCTTTAGAAAAACCTCTTAATTTTGTAGAATAAAATGTCAGTCACTTCTGTCCATGGATACAACCCCAAGTGCACACCAGCAGTCGTAGGCAGGGATCTCTTCAGTGAGATCTGTGGGGATCAAGGAAAGATTGCACTTACTCTAGTCCAAGGCTGAAATTACCAGCGAAAGCTGTGGAGTATATTCATTTAGTGAGAATTCACCAAAGCCAAAATTCTGAATGGCTAGAATTTGAAGGGGTAGAAGGAATCATGAATTGAGAGTGATCAGGTATGAAGTACTCTGATCTAGCAGAACCAAAGTTGGTTAGAACACAGTTTTATACAAAAGCATAATAATTTCCAGCTTCTCAGTGAGGATTGGAAATACCGAAATTTATGTTTCCTCACAGTTTTCTTGAAATTCAGAAAAGAGAGTTACCAGAACAATTATAGAGATAGTAGGAGAAATACTTGAGTAAAGTGTCATCAGTGTAAATACTCAGTTTTGTAATGGCAGTGCTTGTTTTGGTGTGTTTTCAGTTTAACTGTTGTTATTTATTTAACCTTATTCATTGTGCTGGAAGAGACTAGTTACACTCCAGGTTAATTTGATGTTAAGTGGAAAACTAGGATCAGCAGAGGTTTACCTAATGGAAATGAGCTATTGCAGTTGTTGCCCAGCCCATTTGGAGTCTGTCAGCATTGCCAAACCAGCATCCAGATTGGCATATCTTGAAACACTGGCCATCATCTGTGCCAGGATTTTGTTACCCACCGTGTTACAGGTTGGTTACAAACGTGTGTCAGGATTGTTTGGAAAGCTTGTGAAATGTCTGTCTGGAGTGGCCTCCAGTTTCTCCCATCAGGTAGCGCCTAAATTTTCACAAACATCTATGTATTTGGCCTTGCTGCTGGAGTTGTCCTTGGCTCAGAGCAATAGAATGGGACAGTCTGTTTCCTGAGAGTCAGAAAACCAAGAGACATCTGTGTCACGCAGATACTGAGGCTTGATCCACAAAAAACTCCTTACTGCTCTACCACTCATTTCTGTCTGGTTACTCCATACAGTTACAAGGGTGACTGTGAAAGAACCTCAGTGCAAGTCTTGGACCTCCATTAAAGTCAGCCTGGTAAGCAGAAGCTTTTCCAGTGTCTTCTTTGTCATGGTGAAGTGGAATAGTGTCTCTCTCCATGCTTTAGTCCAGCTCCAGGATGAATATTACGTGCTGCAGTTTTTCATTGAACATTATATATGACATCAGTAAATTTGTAATTAAAAATTAATGTTACTCATTTATCAATATAAGTAGTGAGTACTTTTTACTAGTTGATAAGCACCATAACCTGAAAAATACATGGAATAATCACAATTTTTAAAATAGGTTTTTGTGAGAACAAAGTTAATTGTAGGGGGTACAAGACGGAGAAATAAAACTTTGTGTTTCCTTTTGTAAGCAAATCAAGGACCAAATAGATTGGATCTCTCTTTTGTTAAAAGACAGTATATGGGATCTGACAAACTGATTTTTCTTCAGGTAATTCAGCTGTTTGGTTTTTTTCCTTTTTAAAAAGTCCCAAGGTCTTTCTCTTCCTTAGTAGGCAGCCTCTACCTAGGTATTAGCAGTTTGAGGAAGGTTAAATTGCTCTTTCATAGATTAAGATTTTTTAACAGATGTAGGTATTGGTACTGTGTGCTTTCCTAATCCCTCTTCAGTATTGGTGCATCACCACCCCTACCAGTTTAATTAACATTGAAATTCTCATATTATTTTGGTGTACTAATTACAGGCAAAGACTAAGTGGAAGTCAGTTTGGTATCCCAAGAGACTTCAGCATTAACAATGCAGAAAGATTTTTTTTTTCCATTTCTCCCCCTTTCTGAACTCCAGATAAGCAGTAGGCCCCAGTTAGATTTCATTACTATCACGCACTCTTCATGGTCATCTTTTAATATTTGAAAGGATCATTTGTTAACTGGAAATGGTCAATTTTTTTTTCTTTGGCTTTTGAAATATAATTTTCAATTTTTAATTTGATTCATTTAGATGAAATCATTAATCAGGGTTGAAACTGAGTTAATTTTCTGGAAAATAAATGAGGTTGTTAGAGTGAACGTTATTAAGTGGGCTCTTTGCTCGAAAGGGATAATAGCTGAAAATATGGAAGACTTTGAGAACTATAGCAGTTGAGGGATGAAAAACAGAAAGGTTTTTTTTTCTAGCTAAGTGCAGTAATTTTTTTAAAGGAAACTAGGCATATGAGGAATATTTCAGAATTATCATCATTACAGTAGGCATTAAAGAGTAAATAACTTAAATATATATATGAATTGAAATCCTACAGAGCCTGGGTATAAATGATGATTCTTAAAAATATTCTGTTTTTATGGAACATTATGTTCCTTCTGAATCTTAGTATTTGCTATTCCAAGCAATGCCCACTTGATTTTTGAGACAGAGAAACATTATTCTCAGTATTTCAGCAGAGTTACAGCCATCCAGGTAGAAAGCAGGCTTTGGTAGACAGGGAGTACAGGCCACTAAACCATTTTTGTTCAGTCTGGCCCAAATTCAGCTCCTGGCCTTGAGAGGGTTCTGTTTGCTTATTCTCTGGAGTTTACTGCGTGATACAAAGTGATTAAGATAGCCAGCAAAATCTCTTATAAACAGAAACCAAAGAACAAGGGATTGGACTAGAAGGCAACATCCTAGAGCTACCATTTGATTTTATTTCAGTTAACTACAACATTTGTTTAGCAGTTTCCTAATGCCATCTACTTTCTGCTAATCTTCTAGTTAAAACCATGGTTTGTTGGTTTTGGTTTTTTTTCTCCCCTGAAAGATAGGGCTGCCTCTTCTGTTCTGATAGGAAAGAATTTCTTCCCTTCAAGTGCTCCAGTCTTTGCTTAAGAGCTATCATAACGCTAAGCAATTAGTGGCCTTAGGTCAAAATTTTTGATGGAACATTACAAGTCTGTTTAGGTTTTCCTTAATGCCTCTGTGGTCATTAAGGACCATTTCAAAGTCTGTTACTGGGAATGAGTGATAGAATCTGTCGGTGCCTTAGCCAACAAGGTGTGTCCTTGTAGGTGTTTTTTAACTGCGATGTCCAACAAGATAGTAAATGCTGCAGGGGGAAACAGGAGTGCATGACGCACCAAAAAGAAACTTCTCAAATGGAGAAGGGTGGAAAAGTTTCTGCAGTGGAGCAGAAAGTCACATGGAATTGAAAATTATTCTGGAATGCAGTTATTTTACTTTTGCCTTTCCCTGATAAAAGAAGAGAGAGTGATAATAATCTAACTTGGTTTAAGCTTGAAATAGTCTTCTTTCAAAAATGTAAGTCTCAGTGAGTTCACTTTTTATTTCCTTTAAAAAGGTGTCAAGCACCAGCAAAGAAATCTGAATCCTGGCAGACAGGGAAGTTGAGTTTGTATATCCCCTCTGCTAACAAAGTTGACTACAGAGAGAATAACTGCAGGCTTCCAAATCTGTAAGATAGTATTTGAAAGGTAGTTATTTTAATACTGAGCAGAACAAATGTTGATTTACAGTTTCATTTTCAGTTACATCTTCATGATATAATGAATCACAGTGATGTAACAACCTCAAGTGAACAGAGCATGTTAAGCCAAAATTAGCATTTGTGTGCTATAAATGTTCTTGGGCAATGCTAACTGGTTTTTGAGCTGCAGGAAGGAAGTACCTCTCTTCTGGAATAAGAGAACGTCCTGAAGTCCCTACACATGATTAAGATCAGTCACTTAGCATCAATTAGTCAATTGCAATTAGTTACTACTAATAGGTTTTGTATCCAGCCTTCATTGTAGACCCTACCTGCTAATAAGAACAGATTAGTGGCTCAGCCAGGGAGGCCAGAGGCCTTAATAATATAATTTATTATTAAAAATAGTAGGTTTATGGTAGTATTATGTAAGTGCTACAAGAGAACGAAGGGGGCTGGCTAAATCTCAGTAACTTTGTTCTGTACCTTCAAAGTCAATAAACTGCTGTAAGTTACAGAAGTTCATGCCTATGCTGTGCCATGAACTTACATTCAAATCTATCATGCATACACGCCTTCAGGCTTAATTGTCTTATCTTCAGTATGTAGTGTATTTTGGGATGCAGAAGCTATTTCTCATAGGATATATTGACAGAACTTCTTAAAATCATTCCAATTGTAAGTCAGGTTTTGAGATGTTCATGTTGAGAATACATTTGTTGTTTCTGCATGACTTGTAGTTTTGCTTCTTGATTTGGTTATAATACCGGCTGCTTATCTCACAATTCTACAAAATGTCCCAAGTCTATCATGAGCCATGTCAGACACTCAAACTCATAAGTGAGCAAGGCTGGCATAAAGATGTCCCAGCACACTGTCCAAGGCTGGGACTTCTCCAGGACTTTGCTGCATTTGGTACTCATGAATATAAAATGGCTTGTGGTGAGAATGGCACGAAGGTGTGTGAGGATGGGATCAGCGCAGAAAGGTGGCAAGCAGTGTCACAGTGCTGGTGTGTAGAGCAGGACGCACTGGTCAAGCTGTGTGTGTAGGGATGCCATGGTTACTAAACAGTGCTTTGCAACTTGCTTGGCAGCAGCTTCTGACAGGTGGCTTTGCTACTGCCTGTGATTTCAGAAGCTGAGTCTGTGAAGCCAAATCAGACCGTCTCCCAGCTCCGCTTTTCTTCTTCTATGGCGTAGTCCAGCTGTCTGTTTCTGTTTTCTTTGGTGTTCAGTCTTGGACAGCTTTGTATTTTCTTGTAGTGTTCTGTGGTATCTTCGGACACAGCTATTTCTAATCTTTTCTTTCATCAAAAAGTTTCTTAAAGGGAAAGTTGTGTTTCATTTCTTATTTAGAAATATAATAGAGAATTGCTTTTATTTTGAATACTCTGCCCTCCAATGATCGTTTGCAATTTCTGGATAACCTTTAGTGTTTATCTTAGGATGGTGTTAAAAGAGTCAACTTCATTACATGCTTACTTACCTTAGAAGTCTTTCCAGTCGGGAAAGCTGCTTTGCTTCCCTCTGCCTTGTTACTGACTCCATTTTCTAACTGTGCCATTAGATCTCTTTAACAATGAGAAACTTGCTATCTAAAACTGCCCCAAATTTAGGAGTGACAGCGGTGAACAGCAGTGTTGGTCCTCTGAACATTAATCTAGGAATAGTAATAGCAGTGGTAATAAGGTGGGAAGGGTAAACATTGGAAATTGTCTGAAAGAATGACACCATTCAGAGAGCACCCTGAGGGAAACCTCCAGATCTAAAACTCTTCAAGAATTTTTGCAGAATGATCACTTCTTGCTCCCATGTATCTTCCCTCTCTGATAAGCTTTAACTACAGACACCTATATTAGTTGGGCCTTCATCTTGAGCTGAACAAGATGTTCCACTTCTTCAGTACATTCCTGATGTGGACAGACTAGGAATATAAGACCAGCAAATAATTTTTGATTGAGTGGATTTTGAGCCAGATGTTAGATGGAAGGAATACCTATGCCCTGAGCCATTGCTCACTTGGTTCTCTACCTGGTCAGCTACACCTGATACAGAAGCACAGCATTTTAAGAGATTGACAGTTAATTGCTTTGTTCCTGAGGATATATTTTGTATAAGCTTTTAAAAATAAAACAGATTTTTGTATCCACTACACTGTAGTAGGTATCTGTTGAAATGAATTTCATCTATAAAATCCAACAGCAGGGAAAGTCTTTGTAAAGGTTTGTTTTTCTTTCATGTCTCCTTATTGTGCATCATACAGTGCCAGGAATTGGACACTCACAAAATAGTTAGGATGTCACTGAATGAAACATGTCAGTTCAGGTTTGGCCCAAGCAATTCTGTACACAGATGCAAACATATGCCACTGATTTCAAAAAAGTTTTAATTTATTTGCTGTTTGGGTAAGGAAGCTGAAGCTGTGATTCACATGTTTCTGAACTGAGTGCCCTGGGATGGGATAACCATCTGTCCTGAAAGGGAGATGCTCAGCTATATGTGCTTACTGATGATAACACGGGGTACTGCCTAGCAGTCTTATCGAAGCAGTTGCCAGAGGCTGAAGAGCACACAAATAAAAATAAGTTAAAGTGACCATTTTTAAGGGGCTTCTGAAGCTTTTAAAGAAAAAGCAGTGTTTGTGAATGCAATAGTCCTGCTTCAAGTTCCTTATTTCAAGCTAAGCTTACCAATTTAATTTTAATCCCTTTCAAATGCCCTGGTCATGCTTTGAAGATAGCAAACCGCCCCCTCAAGCTCTGAAGCTGAGCGCTGGCCCTTTTTGTTTCCACAAGCCGAAAATAAAGTGTTCACATGAGCTCATTTACAGAGAGTAGAGTTGGTAGCCTTATCAGGAGACGAGAAAAGAGCTCTGAAGATGAAAAGCTATCACTGTGACAGAAGTCTTTATTAGGTTGGGCAGTAACGGAGCGTGGTGTACACGGGATAAAGTGATGGCTACCTAGAGCATTTAGGGAAAACCAGAAGGGTAATAATGTTTTGTGTTGTTCTTGGGCTAGCTTCTTTGGTGATCCCTCTGGCCTAGGGATGTTTGGAGTGAAAAAGGGGACTATGTAAACTGTCTGTGCAATCTACAGCCTCTGCTGGTCACAGAAAGGAGTGAATCAGAAAAAGGAAAAGTAAAGATGAGTCATTATATACTTCCGTAATTACTCAGCATTCCCTGTTGTGGCAACCCTCTGCTGTAGAGTTTGCTAGGAGACAGATTTTGATTGAAAAGCCTTTTATCCAGTTTCACATATATGTCAAATCCCATTTGCCACAAATATTTCTGTGTTGAAATTCACATATTTTAGGACAATTTTTTATATGAGACAGATGATATGCAAGATCAGCTTTATACTGATAACTGAGTTTAATTCCAGTGGTCTTCCTCCAGTCATTGACAACCTATGTGGCTTGTTGTTTTTACTTCAAGATTTTTCCTGTTCATTTGCTAGATTTCCTTCTTTGTTAAAGATTCTGTCCTCTTGCTAACAAGGATTAAAGCCATGGCAACATTTTGTAGGTAACAACGTCTTCATAGCCTAAACTCATCAGAATCAGTGGAATGTTAGCTAAAAGAAAAAAAGAGATGACCACTTGTTCCTGTGATTCTTACAAATTTCACAGCTGCTGTGAAATTCAGATAGAGACCTGTATTGCTTTTATGGGTATCTCTGTCCCTCAGTAAAAACAAAAAAAAAACCCCTTTACTTGAAGTTTTGAATTGCCTTCTTTAATGCCTTTAAACAATAGACCCATTTCTTCATTTAATTAAAACAGTAAAAGTTGTGGCTCAACCGTACAGATTGACAGAGGACTGTAATTGATTTGGCTCGTTTCTTTTTTTTTTTGATCACAATTAACAATGAAACACAGTGCATTTTGATGGAGAAGTAACTGAGTAAAAAACAATGAAAAAGAAAGATAAATGGCACTAATACTGCTTACATTAATTAGGCGGATGTGTTGGATATCATGCTGGAAAAAGTATGCAATGGGACTTTAAGTGACATGGGAATTTGAGCTGCGGTTTTCTCTGAGTGAGGACTGCAGGCATTTGTGGATCAAGAAAACTGTGTGAAATTGCTGGATCCTAATAACAGATCTTTGGGCAGTGGAACATGGCACTGATATCTAAGTGTGTCCTCAGGTAAACTGTTCCATAATAAAGAATAAAGTGTGATGGAAAAAAACCTTCTCTTGAAAGACAGGCTTAGCAGTTTTTTCCTGGGTTGTGTCAAGTTCCCGTATTTGAGTGGGAAAAAAGCAGCAATATTTGTTGGTTCTACATCCAAATTAAATTTTTAAAGAGGTTTCAACACTTGTACATCAAAACTGAAAGGGAGAAAACATATCCACAATCCAACTGATTTTTTATATGAGGTTCTTGCACCTTTACAATAGTTTTGTTCCTTTACTGTGCTTACTTTGTTGCTAATCAGTATTTAGTCTGCTTCCTCACATTAATAATGTAAGTTGAAACTAGTACTAAATAACCCACTTTTTTTTTTGCGGTATCTATTGATGAATGAAAAGGACTCGAAGGAATTCCTTGTCTCGCCCTAGCTATTCTCAGTGGAGGAATTACTAGTCTAGCCATTGATCTTTGCCATTGGCAGGATTGACTGTGTTGCAATTGCATGTAGTAAGATATGTTTTCTATCCTCATTTTCAAACTGATGTAGTTTTGCACTTAAAATCTAATAATATGCATTAACCAGTTTGGCATTGTACTTTTGTGAATTCCCGATTCAGGATTCCTGATATGTGAGAAGTATCTAGAAAGTGTTTGATTGTGGCCCAGTTCAGCAACAATGGTCTGAGATGAGCAGGTAAATCTCTCTCACTGTGAGTAGCTTTGGTTTATGCAACTGCCAGCACAGGCAAAATTCTTCACTGATGCTTCAGACCTGGTGTGCATAACAGTTTACCTGCTTGTTTGTTTATTTGTTACTGTTGTGAAGTACATTCATGGTAGAAACTTTTATTTTCAATTCCCTTTTAAAGCTTAGCACATTGAGCCTCCCTTTCTTATGCACATGCTGCCAAGGAGGATTGTCTCTAGATAAATTATGCCCTCTCTTTCTTAAACAAGATTAAAGAGCTTCTCCTGCTGTTAAGTATCCAGCACTTGAAATCCCAGTCTGTTTAGCTCACTGTGGCAATTGCCAACTGCGTGGAGTTTTGATGAGGATTGTATACCTTAGTATACAATGTACGACATGGTTTAAGAAATGTAAAGTCTAGNGTAATAATATATAATTATTAATACATACCTATGTTATAGAAAATAAGGCGTAATGTGTATATTTGGGCAGAGGAAATTTTATACTAAACACGTGAAGTCTGCCAAAAATTTATGACTACAGAGACATTGTTAAATAGAGAAACATAAAGGACCCTGAAAGATGGTCACCAACAGTCCCATATTTATCCACAATGTTCCTTCTGTACCTAACACAGTCTGCACATGTTGCCAGAGTATTTCTATCTGCATCAACATCTGCTGATAGGACTTGTTTATTATTTCCAACTCAAGGACTCTAAGGAAAGAACTATTAAAACACTTAGGAAGTCTAAATCCCCAACCATGACGGCTAGATTCACCCTTCCTCTTCGGCAGCTTCATTTCTAAAGCAACATCATTCCTTTAATTCAAAAGGAACAAAATGGTTCAAGAATAAGCAAAAACCTCTGTTTCTTCCTTCAGGCATGAAAGCAGCAAGACATTCTTAAAGCACTAGGAAGTGCTCAAGTTGTTGCTATCTATGCAATATCATGAAAGTTGATTTTGGTTTGCTTGTTTTTCCTTACTGTTTCCAGACAGAGGTCTTAAGTTAGGAATAAGAGGAGATACAAAGCACTTGAAACCAAATTCACATCAGTAGTATAAAACAAATCAGGGAGTGTAATAAATGTCAGAGCTGCAGCAGCAAAGGCGAGCCACTGCTTTTTCTCATACTTAAAGTGAAATACCTGGCTGTTATCTTTGTGCCTGCAGAGCCTCCCTACTGTAGATTCAATAATACAAGAGGCTTCTTATCAGCAGCCCGGCTGACTGATTGGAGCTGTGATATGTTTAGACAATGCACTGTATTTAACTGAATTTACAGATGCCCCAACACAGACTGGAGTAGTAAACGCCAGAGACTAATAGGAAATTAAACGTGTACAATGGACTAATTCCATTTGCTCTCACACACTCTAATGTGTTTAGTTAACTTACTCATAGTCACACTTTATCTTTTTCTCTGTGGATTCTCCAGGATATGTTTCAAATTGATCAAAGATTAAATCTTCCTTTCATTTTTTTCCACTATTTTATTGCGGCTTTCCCTTACTATTTGCCACTCTTTCTCTTGTGCAGATAAGCTAAACAAGATGACCCCAGGTGTACTCTGCCAACTCAGTTATCAGCTAGTCAGGAAGTAAAGCAAAGGTACAGAAGACTCCATAATACTAATATTAATATAACATGAGAGGAACAAAATCAGCTGTTTATCTGAACAAAACTCTTTATTTAGCTCATTTGAAATTTAAATATGAATTTATGGTGAACACACGCAGGAACCCAGTTTGTGGAGGTCACTAAAGACATGGTTTAAACTAACAGTTACTCAGTATTTTCATTAACGAAAACAGCATAAAATAAGTATACTCTGAATAAACCATTTGTAGAAGAAGAGGCTTTATGTAACTTCTGAACTTTCTTCCCTGGAACAGAGAGAAGTAATTGCTTTTTAAATAAATTCCAGGACTGATCCATTTATCTGTTTGGGTCTTTTGAAAAAATTTCCAGAACTAAGTCCTTCATTAATATATCAACCAGATTGTGGCTGTATTGAACTTATTAAATCTAAAGAATTTTTACTAATACAGAAAAAATAAAAAAACCGAAAACAAAGCACATTCCCACAGTTACAAATACCTTCAGTCATTGCATTTATTTTATTAATTCTGAAATTAAAAATTCAATTAAAGCTCATATTAAAAAAAAATCTTATGTCTGAGACAGAAAAAGACCTACAAAAGGTTCCCAGATACATAACACAGAGAAAAGCACTGGCAGCCTTTTTTCCAAGCTACATCTGACCTCAATACTTTTTGGGCCAAATCCTGCAGTCAAGTGGGCTGACAGATTTAGCATTTGCAGAAGAAAGGACCACCAGAATTAAGACTAGTTAAGTAAATCAGCAGAATATGCCTTTTCAACTTGACAGACAATTAAAGGATATTTGGAAGAAATATTCCCCCACTGTCAAAATATTAACTACAAAAGGATGTTAATTACTAGTATGCTTTGTCTTGAAACAGTTACTCAATCTCCAATGGAAACAACATATCAGAATGACAGATTTTTCAACCTGATCAAATAAGGGAAATCCCAAGTTTCTAATTTGGAAGGTGTCACTATAAAAATGCATTTCTAGGTTTTTTTTTTTTTATTTATTGGATGTTATAAAAAAAGGTGTAGGATATTACCATTAGGCTTTACTTAATTTTTGCCTACATTGTTGAGATCTTTATCTATCTCCACTCCTCAGTGTATATCCGTTATCCACATAGAAATTAATTAGGAAAATGGTAGTTTTCTAACAGTTTTCCCCTGATACAATACTTGCCATAGTAAAGATCTGAGTTTTTAAAAAATTAATCCTTATTCATTTTTTTCCTACCAGAAACTAGTTATTGAATGTTTAGCCTCACTAAACAAAGGCTAATAAAAGAATAATTATCTGGTAAAGTGGGCTTCAACTTTTTTTTTTTTTTTTCCCTAGCTAGTAGACACTACTACAAACGTTACTTTTCCTAATCAGGTCTGATGGATATTGGAAATAAAAGACATGGATAAATCTTTGACCAATCTTTAATTAGTATCACCAATGAAATATTTATTATTTTACTATAAATCTAGAAACCCAGGGAAGCTGTGTTTGCATCTTTTATCAATTTAAATAATAGCTTGCTTTATTGCTTTTGTCTTAAGAACAGACAGGCTGAAAAATTATTTGTACCCACAACCAATTTCTGGCTGCCATGGTCGGTACAGTTAAGGTGAATATTTGATAATGCCATTTAGATTATGGAGACCTCCTGAATGTGTAATTCACAATAATCTGTGACAGATGCAGGCAAATGTGTTTGTGTCAACTTTACAAACCAGTAAGAAAAGGAATAGTAAAGAAGTTAAGAGTTTCTCCATTTTCCAGCTATACAACAACTGGCCTTTTCTATGCAGAATTGAGTTGAGACATTGAATCCTGTTCCCCTTAATGGTAAGAAACCATAAATACCTGGCTGAAGGAACCAAACAGGTTTCCCAAGATCACATAAAATAAGACATAGAGCTATATCTGTAAGTGTGTCATGAGGAGAGAGCAGGTGTTCCCACTTGTGTATGCACGTGTACAGACAGAGCTCAGCACACAATGGTGCCACCACCACTCACGATGTACATGGAGCCACACGCACTGTGAGGAAATGTAAAGGGATATAAGCAATACACCTCAAACTGTAAACAGAGCATCAAAATACATGAAGAAAATCAAAGGCAGAAGTGCTAATTATACCTTAGCACCATATTGCTACCAGGGGATCGCGGCCACATCCTCCTGTTATTGCTTCTGCTTTTTGCAACAAGAGGAAATTCCTGGTGACTGCTGTCAAAAGTGACATCAACACAGAAGAATGGAGAGCATGAATGAATGCAAGGACACACTCTGGCAAAACCAATACAAATATCACAAATGCAAAGCAGATGAATGGACTCTTGAGAGCCCATAAATAACCGCAATACTCTTGAATGATTTTCTCCCAACTCATTAGCTGTTACTGTACTTTCCACAAACCTATCATATGTTGTGAAACATTGCTGTCTTTGCCTTCACTTTCATTACACTACTTAGGCTAAGTAGATACAAGGACTTTCTTAGGAGGGAGTTATCTGTGTTTGTTGTGTGCACTGGAGTTTTAAGAGAGGACTGTATTGATAGCAGCATGGTGTGGTTTGTATTCGTACTTATCTGACTGCAGCATAATGGAGTTAAGAATTCCAATAGAAAAGCTAATAAGAAACACCCAAAACAGTAAGAGGGGAAAGGACAGGATATGTGAAGGGGATACAAAACTAGACTGACATCATCTTTCGCAAAGCTGGAATAAAAAGAGTCTTGTTGGAAATATCTTTCAGGATGTTATGGTTTAGTACTATGAAGTCCACCCTGTATCCAGTAGCTCAGTGACAGTTACATCAGTTACTGCAAGGGGATTAGAAAACAGGTCTTTTGTTAATCAGTAGTCAAAAACGAAGAGCTAATTTATCACCTCAATTAAAAATTCAGTGGAGCAATGCCCTAGGCACATGAAGCATCATTGTGAGGACTAAATTTTGGTAGAAATCTTTTCTCTTTAGGGAAAACAAGCTGTTCAGACTTGCAAAGTAATTCTATCTCAGATAAAAATTTAGCATGAAAATTAATTTGTCCTCTTTTGCTAGTTTAGATTGCTTTTATTTAAATACATTTAAATAAACCTTCCAAGGACTGATTAGATGATGGTTCAGTATAAGGCTATATGACATTTATTGCTATTTGTGTTATCATTACCTACACACGACTTAAGATAACTATCACCATAATTTACACTACGCAGGGTGCACACATCCATGTACTTCATTATTCCATCTAAAACCCCTTGCAGTTACAAACGCTGCACAGCCATCCCCAGGTTTGGTCCACAAAGGAAAGAAGTCAGAAGCTAGAAAACATCAGGACTGACTATAGTTCATCCAGCCTTAATTTCTGCTTTGTTTTGCATCAGACTGTATACAAAAAATTAGGCAAATAATGCTGAACTTTGCGAATTACTATCCTTTTGCTGTATGTTGTTACTAGCCTGAACACATCTAACATTCCAAATATATTTTTAAACTGAAGAAGATACAACAATTTGCAGTATTTGCAAGCACATAAGTTTTTCTGTTTTGTGTGCTTTGTCAGCAATCTCTTAACACTTAAATTTCAGAACTGCAGCACTGAGTGTTACTGGAGGATTCCTGCCCACGTCAACCTGTAACAGAAAACTCAGGATGAGAAAGGGTCACTTAGCAGGGCTAGGAATAGTCTGACCCATTTGTCTTCTCCCGGTCCCATGCTGAGCGAGCTTACGATCCAGGGATGCGGGTCAGTCTCAGAGGTCAACTTTGGGGACAAGAATAAGGTTTTTCTGTGTTCTTTTTCTTCTTTCCCCAAGAAAATGTGTTTATTTGTTTTAGACCAAACCAGGGCTCTCAAAGCAGTCAGGGCCCGGTTGCTCTATACTGGGAGACAGAAGCAAGGTTCCCTGTCCTTCCCCATTCCAGGGCCACAGCAACTCCATAATTATTTATTATATTGTCAGCCTGACAAAATTTTCCTGAGAAATGAAAGCAAAAGAACAAAGACAATTTTTCACTATTTGTATATGCATATGCTGAACAAAATTTTACAAGAGAAAGCATAAACATTTCTTTATCTCAAGACAGAGTCTTTTGCCAAATAATAAAATCCTGCAACAAATAATGGAGATAGAAAAGCTTCTCAGGTAAAATGTTGCCAAGATTGGTAAATAAAATGTGTTTAGTCACTCAAAGAGGAGGGATTCTTATGAACTTTGGTTTGTGTTCTCTGCTCTCTGAGAGGTCAAGAAAACACACTGTTTTTTATTAGGAAAGAAACTTCCCAATTTAGACACGTGACCACAAAAAACCCTTCTCCCAAAAGGGAAATCATAATATAGCCTCAGCACTAATGGAGAGATATTCATAGAGCTCACTGGGCACCTTCAGTCCTTATCAGAAAAATGTCATTGCAGAGAATATATGCAACTCTTCAGGCTAGTATGAATTTTGGGGAGATTGTGATTTTGGTTTTCATTTTGGCAAATGGGAATTTGACCCAGGAGTACAGTCCTTGAAGCTTTCAGAAGAAAGGGAGAAAAGATAGGTGGATTTCAAAGCTTATGGGGTCAGTCAAAATTCTCACAGTTGAGTGGTGAGCCTTCTACTGCTGTCCTGCTTCAGATTTAAAGACCTTCAGTCTTCAAATAGAAGGACCAGCTTGGATTGACAAGGAGCTCAGGGAGGTGCTGCACAAACGTACAGCATCAAAATAATGAATAATGTACCTCATGTGAGAGGCCAAGTGCAAAAACTAAGAAAGGCCTGAAAAAGGAAGCTGTAAAGGGTTGGGAGAAAGGGCTGAGAGGGAGAAGAGAAATGTACGAATCCTTTTTCCCCCCCTCAGCAACTACTCTGCAAAAAAACAATAGCGAGAACGATTTTGTCCAAATGCTACCATTTTACTTTCAGTTGTGTTCATGCTGGTTCTTTACATGAAAGGGTGTATGTCCCAAAGCAAGTTTTGGCTAGCCAAACCTTATTTGATGTGCACATAACATTTTGGCTTCCAACAAAACTTCCAACAATACCAGAAAAACGCATGATTTTCCACTGGAGAAGGCAGATTTTTTTGTTTGTTTGTTATTAAAAGATCTTCCCTTATCCATTTACATGCAATAATGTAACTAAGTAACATGCCCAGTATATAGCTGACAGGTCACAAAATTTTTCCTATCTCATGTTTTGTGAACTAGGTGACTTAAGACTTAAGGTCTTCAGAGTTTTAAAATTAAGTTATTTAAGAGTAGAAGCTGGCTTTCCGACTTGAATAATTAGCACATTATTAAATCAATAACCTTCTCTATGATCTTATTTTCTTAAAAAAAAACCTATGCTGTTTTGTGTAAATTTAGAAAAAGAACTATTTCTTGCCTTACTACTACAGTGAAATATCAATTACAAGCTTTTCAAGCCCATGTTGTCTATGTTGCCCTAAATGTGAAAACTGTCTCCCTGATTCTGCACCGCGCTGTACAAAAGAACCACACCGTTTGCAGATCAAAGGGAGACAATTTATGCTTTCATCCCAGCTGACGGACGATTAAATTAAAACAGATCAGCAGTACAGTGCATGGGCAGGTGGCTTTAGCTGCCACCGTTGGCCTCAGAGCGATTAAATTGCGGTGGAGATGGAGGACCTTCCGCTCTCATTCCCGCACTTACAGACCAAATGGTGACAAATGAGATGTTACTGCTCTTGTAAAGCAAGGCTACAATCTGTCAAAATCCAACATAATTTGTGACCCTACGTGACATCCTCTTTCTCTTTTTTTTGACATTTGAATACAGTGATTGTACTGGAGTCAAGTCCATTTAAGTGAATACAGTCAATTCTATCTAAAGGAATACAGCCTGTTAGCTCCAACACGGTAGCTGAATATATATCTGGTTAGTACTCCAGCGACCCTTTGTGTTAAGTGCATACCATTAACAATGAATTCTGATTTTTCCAAGTTATATAATTTGGTATCTTGACAGCTCAGACACTTGAAGCACCACTACTTGTTTTAAATGGCTTTATTTTATTGTTTAAATGTCAGTATCAAAACAAAGTAATGCATACAGTCTTGTCAGATCTAGTGCAGTGAAACTGTTGCTGAGAGGGGAAAAAAAGGCCTTGAGAGAGTTTGTTCTAAAAATGGTCCAAAAAGTCAATTATGTCTTTTGTTGCATCCTTGAATGACTTGCAAGATTTTATTTACACTGGGTCTTATGCTTTATGGGTGAGCTTATCCAGGTACTGAGGAAGGAAGCACAAAGGGACTGCAATATCTTACTTTAAAGAAACCGTCGTACTAATAAATAAAACCTTCAAGTAAACAGAAATAACAAAAGTCATTGCATGTGTATGAATTTTTAAGCATTTGGAAAAATTACCACAAATTGGCATAGTATTATCTGGAAGATCAAAAGTATGAACGCTACCCAAAACTGCAAGCTAACATAGTCAGTGAAAATCTAATTTAGAGAATACTTCCAAGCATTGACTAAATGTCTCTGTTCCTGCTTTTCTCTTAAGGAATAAACAGAGTTTACAACACAGCAACGCTGTTAGAATTTGACCATATCTTATTTCCAGTAACTCTGGGGTTAACAAGTTCTTCTTCATCACAGCCAAGAATTTACAGCATTTATTGTTCTCTTAACGTTTTAAGGTGGGCAGTTTAGCTATCTACCACAAAGCAGTCAAAGATCTGATCTAGGGCCTCTTTATACCATTGATCTTTGGGCAGGATAACTATATCCTCCAGGGAATTAAGTTAGAAACAGCTTTATTTACAAAGAATGAAGATGCATACCAAATCTCTCAAGTGAAAATCTTAGGGGAAAAACAGATATGGTACACTGAAAAGTATTTATACTTAAAGACTCTACAGCACACACTATTTTTTTGTCCTCAGTCAAAATTTAAACCACAGCTTCTTTCATCTCATTTCCATGCATTTCCTGTTTAGCATATAGTTCTTAAATTGGAAACAGCAATACATCTGCTAATAAACCCAGCCAGCAACTAAGGTGAACGCCACAAAGCTCCTGTAGATAATCTGCCACGTGCAGAAAAAACCAGCTGGTGGCTGGCGCCATATTTGGCAAATTATATACACTAATCCTTCCTTATCGTGATGACCCCCAAAGCCTGTCTAGGCTTCAAGGCCTGTCAACACCCCATTGTTACTGATTTATAAAAAGGAAGACTGGGCCCATGTGCCACCTCTATATTTCTAACCTGCCTATTAAAGGCAGGGTCTCTGCGGTGCCTGACAGGGGGAGGGGGAAGTGGGCATGTATATATTTACATGGGCAGCCAACGGCACTTCGCCTCAAAGAGAGCCCTGAGAGCACTGCAGGGCCCTGAGGCAGCAGCTCAGTTGTGGCAGGAGTGCATCCAGGGTGTCTGCAGTAGCTTATCCCTACCGCTGTGCTAGGAATTGCAGACATCCTCTCTGAGGGTGCACTGGCTTTACCATACCAGCAGGGAGAGGCTGTGCAGAAAACCCCCTCCGAGAAAACAGTGGGCTCACAAACAGGGCCATAACACAAGAGAGCCAGAGCAGTAACACCTTACTACATCATTTTTCTTGCTATTAACTACCACGGGGAACTACTTGCTCCAAATTCAGTATTAAGGCTAATATATCACCCAGAGGAGCAAGGTACCAGCTCAGCTGAAGAGCTGAAGAGATGTTTCCCAGGCTTAATGAGGGGGGAACCAGCAAAACAACCACCAGTACTAGTTACTCCAGCAACTTCTTTGAAAGAAAGTGCAGATTCCAATGCAAACTGCAAGATCAGTGGCCGAGGGATTGTCACACAGTGATAAATCCCATCCATGGGGCTTGAAAGAAACAGCAACAAATGTTTCTGTCCCTTTAGTACATATGACTATTAGAACATGATCTGTTGATTTGCAGCAAGATATTCTATTGTAATGACAACCACAGCATGGGATTGCCAATTGGCCTGTGTTTAGAGATGATTACTGCTTTTTATGTGTTCTACTCAGCTCTAGTTTTTCTAAAGGCTGTTCTAGTTTTACAGACTGTCACAAACCACAGAGCTGATCTCTTTCCACTCTTCTTCTTTCCCTCATCTCTTTGCTTCTGATGTAGATTCTGTACCAGTCACAGGGGATGCAGGGTAGGCTTTCACCTTTGACTGTAAGCATGATAGGAGGGGAGAGAAAGGTGGCAGAAACATTATTAACTTTAAAATATTTCCTGTTCCTCAAAGATGAGAATAAATTGTCCCCATATGACTATGTAGTATAAAGATAAACTGTTCTCCACCCTATAGGAATCCTCTACCACCTCAGGGTTTTCCTTCCACCTCTGTAAATAAAACCCTGCATTGCTTCCCATGAATAACACTTTTTAATAATTTAAAATACGTTCAGTTTATTGGGGTTTCTTTTTTCCCCTCGCTGCTTATTATGTTTTTCAGTGGCTCCTTCAGATTCTGCACCCAACTCGTATCTATTGTTTCATTAATGAGGCCAGCTAAGAGTCATATATTTCTGTTTAGCTTCCTGGGCAACAAAATGGAAGCACGTGTGTGGGTAATGCTAACACAACCAAAGGCCTCCTAGGAATACAGCGAGAACACAGTGCCTTTGATTTATAAATAGATATCACTATTTATAGTGCATAAACAAAATGTTTCATGATTTGTAACATTAAGCCCAGGCAGTTATATTGTTTAAAAAAAAAATCCAAACGCCTACTGTATACAGAAATAGAAACACTTATTTACGCAAGCATCATGAGGGCACAGGGGCTGATACTACATGAACTCCTGCCAATTAAATGAGGTACTTGCTAATTGCTGTCCCATATCGTCAAGGACCAAAGGGGCAGAACAGTGCCATGTGAGACAACATGGTATCATGTAGCAGAGCTGAACCCAATCTAGGTTAGATTTAATGTTCAGAAATGATCACATACTGTATTACTCGTGTCCAGCAACAACATTTTGATTGCTGGATGCTAAGCTCCTGGTCTTAACCCCAGCCAGCACTTGTTGCTACTGAAAGATTAATGTTATCTCTGCATTTAAGTAACCCTCATATATGGCCAAAATTAGACTGTAAGAGGTCCAATGGTCTGGGAGTGAAATTGTTTTTAGCAGCAGCCTACAAACACACTGCTTGGGCAAACCATCTGGGTCCCAAGGGAATGCTGCTCATTCTGTGCACTCTGATGATGTTTTCTGTGAGCAGTGGCACCATCAGCACCTTGTGCATCACTGTAGAAATACTTCAGGAGAGGATAAGTCAGTTCCTTAACTTCTACTGGGCATGGTGAAGCCTTGCTATCAAAAATTATGTGGATGAGTGAAACGGGGAAATGGAATTCACGGAGATAACATCCAATTAGAATATAAGGGGTTTGTTCTTACTTTTTTTGAACGTCATCAATGCTATTTCAGTGCTGAGTGCTGTTACTAATACTTTCTATTCCTCCTGAAGCATCTGTATTTGTCACTTGCTTTGTCTAGTGTACTGCTAGCTTCCTGCTCATTCCTTCTGGCTATAGAATGAACAGAGAAACATCTATTTCACTTCCAGTTCTTACATTCCTGGGGTAGCCTATGCTTCCAGATATTAAACTCAATAAAAAGAAAAACAAAAATTCAAAGACAGCCCTGTGTGAAAGTGCCACTACTTGTATTTGAACAAAATCGCACAGCAATTTAAATTAATCAGAAGAAAAATGTGGGTTTACCAGGTGTAGTCACAGAAGTTTCAAGATTTTAGCAAGTGTTCAATAGATTATGGATCAGGCCTAATATATAACTAGATTTCCATAGTAAATCAACACTGCTGGTTAATGACATTGATAGTTTACTATTGTGATTTTAATACTAGAATTCGTATTGTTAAAACATGATGCAAAAATTAATGTACATACTGTATTGCATCACAAATAACTCAAGCTTACAGCTGTTGTTGTACATGAGGCAACAGCCATTAACATTTGATGGACAAGTCAGAGTATTAGAACAGTAACTGAAAAAAACAGATGACCTACTGCTGTTTTTATGCTATTTAGGCCATCATACAATATTGTAGTATAGTAAAACTGAGTTTATTTTTCATGTGAGACTAAAATTAAACATCACTGAAATCAAGCCTCAGGGTTTTCTTTACCAGTATACACTGACAACAGAATAGGTAAAGTACTCATGCTTACAAAAAATTTAATGTTTTTAGATACGCTCACAGAGACTTACTTCTGCAAAACAGTCTTCTAAGCACCTAAGGACCCTCAACCATGTTGCACAGAGTAGCTTATTTGCCACCTATATTTGGTTTTTAATTCCCCTTTCATTGCTTGCACGTAACTATTAATATGCAAACAAATATTTACCTGGAAATGCTTCTGTTGAACATTTCTCTTCTACCACAGACTATCCTTTTGAGAGCAAGCTGGCTTCTATTTAAGACTTATTTCTTAAATTTTGCAATTTAAAACTAATTTCTCTCTTCTAACAAGGTAATCCTGAGCAGGACTTTCAAGCAGTGCAGAGCTAATAAACCTCATGCAGCCACACACATAAAACCCACGGAACAGCACTACAGGATTCAATATACAATGGCAAAGGTTTACAAAAAACCTTTCCAAACAGGACAGTTTCCATTTCATTATGACAATGCCATCAGAACTTTCAGTCTCACTGTCTTTTGTAGTTTTTTATTTTCATCTTTTTTAATATTGTTCTGATTGGGTCTTACTGTTTTTTTTTAAACTACCGGCTAAGACTATGCTTTCACAAAATTCTGAACTCTTGAAAAAAATACACCTCTTCTGAGAACTGAACAGTAATGTTTAGGAAATATTTCTTCAATTAGTTGCATGAAAACATCCTAAACAAGTTCACAGTCTGTATTCCTACAAATCAAAACTGCTTAACACACAGTTAAGCTTAACACACAGCTTTTTTTTTTTCCTTTTTTTTAATTGGCTGTCACTGCTTTTGTTCATTCCTGATGCTCTGTGCAAGGAGAATGCGCCCACTTCCCCTTCCTATCTGGCTAACTTCAACAGAAGTTGTTTTGTGAGCACTTGTACACAAAGGACGCCAGCCTGAGTCTTGTCTGTAGTGCAGTGAATGCCCTGATGCTGCTACTGATGTAGAACTATGCACTGAAGTTTCCCTGTCATCTTTCACACATTGTACCAAACATCCACTTGCAAAGAGCTGAACACGCCCTACATCATCAGTTAGGACTCAATTTGCAACTTCACCCTGCAGACTCAGGAGAAGACACAAATTAATTTCACTGAGATTCACTTGCCCTTTCCCTTGATGCGACAAAGCCATCTGCAATCTACTTTATCACATACCAGACAATGGGCAGGACACCACAGTTCAGCAATAAACATTTCACACTAATAGCATAAAAGTGACTGACTGGTTATTGCCTTGTTGTTCTTTAGACAAAGAACTCCCCCTTTCTCTTCTCTCAATACAGACAAAAATCTTTTCTTTGTGCTCAACACAGGAAAAAGAGGGATGAGAGGGCTTTATGCCCTGTCCACACCCTTCACAAAACCAGTGGTTTATTTAGCGCCCAAGCCTGCTACAGTCCATGATCTATCTTCAGTCTTCTACAGTCCAGTCTATTACTATCTTCAGCATGTCCCCACTGACACCCAGCAGGACTTTCCACTTGTGGGTCTTAGCCCTCTATGTGCTTCAAAAGTGATGGACAGAGAAAGTAGAAAACCAAGATTAAAATCACTTTTCTTCAGATACACTGATCATGGACACTTTCTGTACTGCAATAACATGAGAGCAGACCAATTGTGTTTTGGCACGGATGTCCTTGGGAAAAGAGAAAAGGAAGGAGGAATACTTTAAAGAGAAGAGTTTGGGCTCACGCACTAATATTTGTAAAAGGAAGAATAAGGGAAAAATGGTAGTTGAATCAAGATAGATTACTTATATAGACTGTGTGCCAAGCAGTGTGCACCAAGATGACACATTTTTTTCAAAAAAGCACTTGGACAACTCTCCTGCACAGTTCCTGGCCCATTTGGAGATCCTGTCCCAACATGACCTCAGAATGTTCTCAGTGTCTGGCCAACACTGAGAACAAGAAAGACAGAAGCATTAACTCAAGACTGTATTCAACAAAGACTTCTGTGGCCTGTAATCCATGGGCTCATGATGATGCATTGGTTCAAACAAACTGAAGCAGAACAGCCTTACAGTTTTAAGAGAAACTAATGATTATCAGTCATTGTGACTAAAATTGGTATTAATTCTATACATATTGTACTGATTTAAAGTAAATGCATGTGAACAATTGACAGAAATAAAGGAAAAAAAGGTCATCTGTTGATGGACAAAACACTAACTTGTGTTGGAAAAGGAAAAGGAAAGAGAAAAGATATCCTGTAATGCAAGAAGTTCAGGCTATTCTTTTCCCAAACTGTATGTGTAACTACAAATGTTAACACCTGCTATTTCTGAAGCAATAGCAAATCCCAAAGTATTTTACAAATCAAGAATATATTGAAAAAAGGGAATAAGCATGGGGAGAAATCCAGGAGATAGCTCATAGTGATGCTGTACAGTAGTACAGGATGGGAAGTAACATGAATACTTTGCATCATTTGAATTAGAATTTCAGGTAAGAGTCCTTTCCATAGAAAGAAAAAAACTTCAGAGTGCTCTGCCATAATACACCAAAACAATGAGGGGCAGTTAGAGATGAGAATGGGAAGGTTTTAATTGTTACAACTTCCTATTTAGACAAAAAAAAAACCCAAAACCAAAACAAAACCAAACCAAACAAAAAACACCAGAAAAAAGAAAGTATAATCTCCACAGTTATTCTGTGGGAAGCCTATCTGTTGAAATTTGAAGAGTGCAGCTTCAGGTACACAGAAATAGTCAGGAATATGGAAATGGACAACTTTTAAATTACTTTATCAAAGTTCTACTAATCTTCATTTGAAGAAGGCAAAGCAATCAGTATTAAGCAAATAAATCTCACCTGCACCTATCTAAAGCATTTTATTAAACACAAAGCTGAGGGTTAGACATTGCAAATGGTTAATGCCTGAGGCTTTCATCTCCCGAGACCCGGACTCAAAGCCTTGCTTAGGTCACAACGAAGAGATTTCACAAGCCAAATTCAAGAGCTGTTCCATGAAATACTGACTGCATCTCTCCTGTGGTTTGCAAAATACATAACTTCAGCACTAAGACGCGTCCTACCCATACGTACTTCCATCAAACAACCACTTCACATTGGCATAACTGGCCAACCCTTTTCACAGGAGGCCCAGGACAGAATAAGCAGGCTTTAAGTCATGCCTAATATAAACCTACAGTAGAAACTGGATGAACTCTGCAACTGGAGCCTTGCCTGCCAACTTCATCAATCCACTTGCTAATATGATTCTCATCATGTTCCTGCAGATCTTTGAAGAGGGTATTAACATAAGGATTATTTGTATTAAAAAAGGTTGTGATTTAACACCCCAAATCCACACTCAAAATATCCTAATAACTCAGTTTATCCAGAGAATAATGAGCAACAACTTCCGCAAACTATATCTTATGATTCCTTTCTATGATTGTCTTCTTACTGTTTCTCCAACGAGAAAAACTGCTTCTGCTTTAGGAAAGAAAAAAATAATCTCTCTTTCCTAGAAACATCTTCGTTCCCCAAAATTTTCTCATCATCACCTGTTCTAGAGCAGAGATTAATCCTCATTTTATCCCTTAAAGAAAAACAGAAAGAACCACAAAGGAGAACTGCAACAGTAATCCATGAATGACTGTAAAGCTGGTTGATTTACTAGAACTACACACTGCAAAAATACTACTGTTGTGTCTTTCTGCTGTTTTGTCCAAGATCTCGCCCTTTGATACTCAATTCTGTTTCTTAAAATACCAGCCTTAACTCAGTTTTTGCACTTCTATTCTGCTCCATCTAGTGGATTATTGATTTTTGCAATGAATGCTGCAACAATAGTATTCTAATATACCATGCTGGGTTAGCTATTAGGACAAGGGACCATGTTCAAACGATTATTTTTTTGGCTTTAGATGAAAGAAATTAAGTCACATTCCTGGGTACCTGGATAAGACTATAGGATTCTGGCAGCGTGTTCAAGCAACATAAATGGGGAAATAGTGTCATTTAATTATATCGCTGAAATGAAACTAAGTAAGGGACAGGCCTTGATTATAAGGGACAGGTGGCAAAATTTCTCCTGGTGCTTGCACAATTTACTAGGTCAGTCCTGGGGAAAAAGAATATTCCATGCCTGTGTTGTTTTGCTAAAACATCAATACCCTCCAGGCTTCATAGCCTAGATTTCAGAGTTCTCTTCCTGCAGTTGGTGATAGGCAAAATGAAGTAACACACTTGATAAGCTGCTTTGTTTGCATGACTGGAATAGTTTTATTCAACCAATGTCTCTTCAGTACATTTACAATTGTCGTGGGCTTTTTTCAGTGCAGTGGTGTTTGTAATGCCCTCTTTGAAGACTGCTGAGCAGGTCTTCTGCTAACTTTTCAGAGGGATGTTTAAGGTAATGAGAGTTTGATTGATGAGAAGAAAAATTAGGTCATTAGTCCACCCTTATGTATAGTTCAGTTCAAATCAATGCAGCTTTCAATGATAAGATTATTTGATTTCTTTTCAAAAGCAAATATAAAAACACTTAGCCAACAAAATCCCCCACATCAATGAATCAACAGTGTTTGTTCACACACGGAATCACTGGAACCAATGGTTCAAAGATAATGCTATTTACATGTCTGGTAGGCGGGTGTAGGATGTATGCTCTCTGAAGCAATTTACAGCAGAAGAAGGAAATATTAATTTACTCTCCCAAACCACAAAAAGTTACTACGTTATGCTTGGTTTCAATCAGATTCAGGAATCTAGCTGGGAAAGCACTAAAAAAGGGTCTCTAACCTCAAAATCCAAAAGTTAATTGAAATATTAAGCCCAAGGATTTCCAAATAATTGGGATTTCTTTTTAATATTTACTGTTTCTAGTTTTCTTTTCTTTCTTCTCTCTAACAAGATAGGCAGCTCCAGTAGTCCAGGTATAACTGGATAAGACTAATTCCAGTTTGATTTGCTTTTCAGGACTTTATTGTAGTAGTATGCAGCCATATAGCACTTTCTATCAAAGAATCTTGAAGTGTTCCATAAATATTAATTCAGTAAGCCTCAAAACATGCAGGTGAGCTCCATATTATTGTATCTATTATATTTTTGCTGGAGGCACACTAAGTGTCTTGTTCTGGAATAGAAATTAAGTCTTGATTCCAATCATCTGATTTAATCACTAGAATTACTCAGTCCATGAAAACCCATCTGCCTCCAGATCAAAAGCAACTTTGTCACTGATTTCCACAGAGCCATGATTTCACAAAAAGACAAAATTCTTCCTTAGTAATTTGCAACTAAACACTACTTTTTAGGTTCAACGTCCTGCATTATTGTATCTTCACGAAGTTTCCTACAAGGAACAGATGACTGACTTCAACAGAGAAGCATAAATATTTTAAAGATTTTAAGTATGAGCACAATTGACCTGATACATTATAATAGCTCAGAAAATATGACAATATACACCTTTGCTCTGTGCTGCTGTAATTCATGAGAGTCAGAGTTCTGATTTTGCAAATAGAATTGCAGACTTAATTTTCAGAAGTGACTTCCATTTTTACATTCACAATTTTGCAATCACCATAGTTGTGAGAACAGTGATATGCATTAAGGCAATTGATTGTGCTTTGAAATCAAGTAATCAAATGAGCATCAATTAAGGCTGCAAATGTTTGAAGCCACAGAGCTACAAAGCAAAATTATTTTTCCTTGTAAGCTTCCAGCAAAATACACTAAGGAAAACTCTGTCTTCTTCCTGGATCAGCCTCACACCAAATATTTAGTGAATATACTTAAGATTCATTTTGGGTGATAAATTAATTTAATAACTAAGGGGTCTACGTGTGGACTTTTTCTATTTCAAGATCTCATTTTATACTTAACCAACTCCCACAAAAAAATATGTACCTCCTATGTACCATAGTGCCTAACTTCTCCCATCTGACCCACCAAACGGGGCTGAAACCTGAAGAGAGATCCAGGCTTCCTGTACGAAGCATGGAAGAAGGCAGGCTCTCAGAGCAGAATACACGTGAGCCAACACACACGTACTGCTGACACCTACACCTAGTTTATGTGTACAATTTATGACTAACTTTCAGACCCATGCTTCTACCAGGCTTCCTGGAAATGCCTTGTTCCTTTCAGGACCCTCGGCCCCCTATTCCATTTCTGCAGGAAGGTAGGTCAACATGCAGACTTGGATTGTTTCTCTTATAACCTCAGTTCCTTTTGGTTTAGAGTCTTTACACAGATTTAACACTCTCCTCTGTATAAGGAATGAAAAGGTATGCCAGCTCCTGGGAAAAAGCTCTCACTAACTGTTATGGTGAGGGTGTGGAAAAACTAAAGCAACCATCCCGGCTGCAGAAACATCACCCCTCCCCCTGCACAAGCTGGCTGCTGTTGAGGCACTGCAGCAGGATCACCACGATGGCACAGGAGAAAGCGACTGTGGACGCTGTGTGTGGCGTCTGAGGTGCGCTGAGGTGTGACAGGGTGCTCTGAGAATGCCTGCCAGATCAGGCTCTCAGGGGACTCAGAGGAACATCCTTGCTTCCAGAGCTAATCAGAAGATACCTTGTGAGCTGTTCAGAGCTGTCAAAACAGACACTCCTGCATTTGCACAGAAGTATGATGCTGTAGATGGCTACAGAAATTTTAAGGGCACTCTAGAAACTATAGCAGCACGTACTCCAACACCTAGGAAATTCCACTATTTAAAGATATCTCAGGATCACCACTTGGGATTAAAGCAGATAAATTCCACCAATCTTTTCACCTCACATAACTGGAGTATATTGGTGGAATCACTTTTGCTTGGATTGTCATATATGCAAAACTCCCTGAACCACAGGCAATCCTTTAACATCCCAGATTAATATTAAAACAAAACAAAAAACCCCAACCTGACTATTTTTGAGGTCAAAGAAAAGGCAAAACAACTTTTCAAGTTTGTTTCACTACTCAACCTGAATCTGCAAATACCAACTACTGCAGATAATTTTTGGTGCTTTACTGATTCCAGTGAAACTACCAGGAAAATTCCACGCCATAGTAAGCATTGGCAGCACCACATCCTGAAATTGTAAACTCCTGAGGCACAAACCTGTCTATAAAACTCTTGGACATCTACGATTCTATAAAAATAATAATGCATTCAGCTTTATGCAATTTTCAGCTAAAAATCAGTCAATCCCTCTTTCTCTGCCCTCCCTCCTCTACACAGTTACCACATAAATTTTGTTCTGTTAGGGTAATATATATTTTTAATGCAAAATTTCAACAGAAACCATTTTTATGGTCTACTAATAAACCCTTGAAAACAGAGATTTATAATGGAAACAGTGATGGACCCTTAACTACGGTGTATGCAACCATAATAAAAAGAATTAATGTAGTCAATTTGTACTACTGTTCTCAGAACAAAAAAAAACTCTATTTCAACTGCAATCTTTTCAACAGCTGATTGGCAAGCCTGTCCATTTCTAGTCTGCAGTGTTGTCAGTTGTCTTCAACATGATAATGAGCCTGTCACCATATTCAAATAGCCCTGTGACAGCATGTTTTGTGAGCATGACGTCCACTGCAAAGGGTCTGTCAAAAGGCACCTTTCAGAAAATGAAAAGAGAATGCTTTTCTGATGATAAATCTAATTTCTTCATAGCTAAAAGAGTGAGATTTTTCATCTGATTTTGTCAATGTTGTGTTGCATTTGTGTCTTCAGATAATCCTGCATTCTGACGCATAAAATTTTAAAGTTATCTGTAAAGACAAAGTGAGAAATAACAATCTTTTTTGAGTTCACTGGAGGCTTTGCATAAAACTGCAGCACTGCTGGCTTTCCATCAAATTAAAACTGGAGTGGGGGAGGGAATGGCATGGAAGGGTAGCTTGCAACCAAAAGCAAATAAGGCTCCCAGTAAAGATCTCAAAGCCTATACATGCTAGGGTCTCCACTCTTCCTCACATAGCCTATTAAAAAACCTCCCTTGCTCTATGTGGTCCTAGTTAAGTATGACCAGGTTGCATGAAATTCCCTAGCTTTCAGATCAAGGCGGCAGAATGTAGACACAGGCAAAGCTTCCAAACACTGCTGCAAATCAGGAGTGTGTGCTCCACACACTGTGTACTCCATGTTCAGCTGCCACTCGTGCTACTTGTCAGCTGGGGAAATTTTCCCTGAGAGAAAAATTTGATTATTTTGGCAACACAGATTCCTCTCCATGTGTCTAAGCATCTTCTGTTAATATCAACAGGAAATATAGAGGTACATTGAAATACAGCTCTTTATTTTCCCTGCTGACAAAAGCTGCCTTTAATTTCACTCCACCTTTTAGGATTCTTTTCACCAGTAGCTGATTGAGGAGTTCACATGCAAAGGGAAGTGCTAAAAAGAGAAATGTAAAACCCCAAATGAACAAGCAATAGACCTTTCTCTCTTTGAGTCACTGAGTGAGAAAGGAGTGGACATGGCTGGACTTTGAAGTCCCAGGCTGAAAGACACATTAACCTCAGAGCAGAAGTTCCACTTGTAGCTGTGCCTCTAACACCACACGTGACTTTTACTAAGCAACTCTTGTTCTCTTTCTCTGAGGTTTAACACTGTGAAATGGAGGTATCACTGTCCACGCATTACAGGTGTTCTCTAAAACATAAAAAATATATTCTCTGAAGAAATTGTTGACAAGCTCATGACACATTTGCTGCAGAAAAGTCATGCTGCACAAGCCCAAGGTGTTTCAAAAGTACTTAACAAGCTTGTTTCCTTAAATATGGGTGAAAAACAGCAAATCTGTAGCATTAGGATGCTAAACATGGACTTCCCCTGCTAACTACTGAACAGCATCAAAATTAAGTATTTTACTATTACTACCACCACGTGTTTTTTCAGGCCATTAAGAACAAACGGTTGACAATCACATAAGGCTACAGTCTAAAGGCTGTACCTGCAAGAATCTGGTGGGATTTGTATGAGGTTAGGGGCAGACAAATATTACAGGTGTGAGGGCACAAATTATCTTTACCCTTTTGCCAGCTTCAACATTTGTCTTTGAAAGTACTTCTCTGCTTCTGTCCCCCAACTTGTTTTTTCCCTTCTGCTTACACAGATGAATAAATACTAATATTTATTCTGCCTATAATTCATGATCAATATTATGAGTGAATAAGGAATTTGATTAATTCAGGATTACCAAGCTGAAATAAGACCATTTTACTAAAAGTATTATTTTTTGTTAATAGAAGGGGACCTTACTATAGAGGACCTGCACTTTAAATTTGGAATATACAACATGGTATGTCACCCTTGATCATGTAATTCAACATACTTGTAACTGAATAAAATGCAAAGGTAGGATTATTACAAATTTTTTTAAGTGAAGCCAACTAGGCACTACGCAGCTTTAGACAGCACAAATGCACAATCAACATTAAACATGACTGATTTTTAAATTCTTCGTTGCTCAGCTGGAGGGAAGTATTACAAGGCCAAAAAGCAGAGCTATGGACAGCTGGCTTTGTGCAGTATCAGTTCTCTGCCTCAGTTTTCAAGCCATTCATTTTTTTTGGGGGGGCAGGAAGGGAGGGGGAAAAAAGCCAAAAGAAAAAAAAAAAAAGAAATCCAAACTGGGCCATACAAATGTACAAAGAAAGCTTGGGTCTCTAGGACTTTCATTGTCTCAGGGAGTCGTCACCACCCTGAACCCTCATTAAAGTTGAAGAGATGCAGGAGCGGCATTAAAATGAATGCAAACCATTTGCCGCAATCTTCCGCTCACACCATCTCCAAATGAAGGCAGGCATTGCATAATCCAGGCAGCTCGAGCTCCTGACAGGTGGATGATTTATGCTCATAGTCGGAAGAATCAGAGAGCCTGCAGAGGACACAGCATGAGCAAGGTGGTGGCGAGACAGATGCTCTCAGTGGGCTTGCAGAGGCTGGCAGGCTCCAGCTAGCTCAGGTGCAACTTGAACACTTTAGTACTGAACTCATATTGCCTGGATTCCAGCACAGCAAGATACCATTTACAATATTATGTACAGTTGATACACTATCAAACCTATCTGTGTGGTGTTTATCTATGTGTGTGTACACACACACACACAAAATACATACATTTTTTTCTATTTGCATTTCAACTTACTGTGTTCACGTACTTTGCATGTGCATACTCTATATCAAAAAAGAAAGGGCAGATTAGGACAAATTCTGCATTATTACAGCCACATAGCGTAAGTGAAGCCACCAGAGTTGAACAGATGTAAGTGGGGGAAGAATTTGGCTCTAGCTTTCAGAGAACAGGGATGGATCTGGGATACTGAAAATCCTTTCAGTTTTAAGAGTGTTTGAAAGCTAGAAAAGAAAATGACAGAGGAAAAATCAAAACACCCACAGGTCCAAACACAGTGGGATATTCTCATCACTTATGATATCTATCTGTAAAGCACAAAAATGCCACAATTACACTGTTCTGCAAAAAAGCACAATATTAGCAAAATACAGTGTAAATGACCCTCATGTCATCTACTTCAGTCTTTCAATGACATTATTTCTACTGCTTTATTCAGGGGTATTTAAAAATCCCACCCAAAACTGCAACATCATTTCCAAGCATATAATTCAGCTTCCTTTTCAAAAAGGAAGTAGAAATGGGGGTTTGACTTTTCACTTCTGTAAACAAGAAACTGGTCTATTAAAATAACACATGAATGAAAATACACACGTGTTACCAAGATCTTATACAGGTTTATGCCACACCTCTGTATGTTCTTTTCTTCTTTAATAGGAAAGGCGAAGCCAGGACTAAATTATCCTACCTTAAGCATATCAACAAAATAAACGATTCACCTGTCTCATATCAGACCCTCCACACTTTCCAGTGAAACCTGTCACTTAATTAAGTATGTAATTTTCAGGGGCAACCGAGGAGTTAAAGCATTCAAACGTGCACACTGCAGGTTATCTGGGTTGAATCTGGGACTTTGCTGACTCTCAGCTCCTTTCCACTTAAACAGATGGGGTCAGAGGTGAAACTGCAGACGAGAATTAAAGACGTATACATCCCTTTAATCAGATAACACATTCAAAGACTTGCAAATTCCCAAGAAGCCACTTTACAGGCACGTGTCACGGGCTATTCCATAAAGGGGGAGGAAACAGTGAAGAGGAGGGAAAGAGGACTTATTTCAGCTAACCAGCATTAAAAAAGGAAATTAGAGAAAACAAAGGGAAACAAAATGGGATGGATTGCTAACATTCCAAATGCTTTCTCATCACACACACCTCCCTAGAGAGGAACACCAATGTTGGAAACCTTAACACACTGCATTCAAATGTTTTTCCTAACTTCATTAATCAGTTGTGTTTAAGAATACTTCCATAACAAGTATTTCAACTGGAGATGAGCTGAAGCATCCTGCCAGGATGGTTATCTCCAGCAATACCAGGATGCCCAGAAGGAAATACAGTCATTCAGCCTGACTAGTCCTCACGAAACAGTGAGTCAGCTAACAAGAACCTCAACAAATTAATGATTTTCTCTCCCACCTGGCCAGGAAAAAAAACTGCCTGGAGGATATGTGCTTGAAGCAACTATTTTCTCATCACTGTTCTTCTGATACAATCATGGTTTGGAAGAGGAAAATTAACAGAAAGCCATTAAAATGAGAGAAGATGAAAAGAGAAAAGAGAAGGCTCTTACGTCATCTTAGCTACTCTGTGGCTTTGTTCTCCAATTACTGCATTCTTCTGCATCTCATGTAGGATCAAGCAATGGCCACATGGCACACTCCACCAGATGGAAGACCAGCAAAGACTGTGAACACCAGACTCAAGAGGTGTTCCAACTTGTTTTTGTCTGAAATACATAGACTTGTACTTTGGGTGATGTTCCCAAGGGCTGTTGAGAAGGAAGAGCCTATTCAGTCCCTTAGTATCTGAGCCTAATTTTTCACCTGAGTTATAACTCAACAGAAGCTTTCTAACACATCTTTGAGCAAGAATACATTTAAAATGGTACTATAAAACAGACTGCTACTTTTTAAGGGAAACATTCATTTTCCTTTATTTTGACATTTAGCAGTCTATTCTGTCTTCAAACTGGAAACTTAGAGCTTTCATTAGAAGTCTGACAGGGAAACCAGCAAGCGGCTTGTGACCTGAAATATCAGTTCAGAGGAAGACTTCTCTTAGCACTTCAATAGTAACAGGCAGGTACCCTCAGTCTGGATCCAAAGTGTATTTATGCCATCTCTTAAGTCATCTTACCATAACTGATACACTTCCTATCCAGAAATGCAGCAGTTCTGGAGACTTAGAACAAGATACTTTTCCCAAATGTTATCCACTGAGATTGACCATGCAATGAAATCTCAGGTGCCTGTTTCTAAAGCTTGGATTTAGCTACAGAAAATGTGAAAATGAGAGAGAGCATAGGAACGTCAGATGCTGGAGACCATTGTAAACACTATATGGCAGACTGTCATGAAAAGCAACATGTGGCTGTACAAGTGTTGAACAAATGATGTAAGACTGATCTGTTGACTGATTCAGATCAGAACAAAAGATGTGGTTCATCTTCAGTCACTCACCCACAGAACTGAAAGAAGTATTAGAAAGAGACTGGGCATTGGTGAAGTAATTTTTACATTGCTGACTAAAAGTGACAAGAACAGCACTATATGGACTAATGCTTGGCTGAAGAGGGCAAGAAAAAGAGGCAAAAGAGGAGGACGATGATCTTGTACTACTTGTTTTTTCCTAGAATCTGTTATGTGCTCAGCATGCAGCAAGTTACTAATATTCTCTCTTGCTAGTCAAGCAGTTTTGCTGATAAACATTTACAGCACACCAACAATTCTGCCACTAAGGGCACAGCCTGGAGTTAAGCTGATTAAGGGACAGTATCACACAGACTTTCTTTAAGAAAGTACTTCAATTTTTCTAAATTAAGAATTTTAATAATTAACTGTTTTAACATGGACTGCAGTAAGACCTCATGCAAGCAAGTTGTATGGAATGTTGATTTTGGATCTGCTACACTAAAACTGTAAATCAAATTGACTTCTCATCTTACACATGATGATCCTGAGAGGTGAACCAGATGCTTAAAAGAAAAACAGATACACGTATTAATTTTGCTGGAACAATAAAGAACAAAAAGGAAAATACTGATATTATTCAGTAAGTGTATATATTTAACATAGCTGTGTTGGACTTTCTCCAGAATCATTTATCTCATAAAAGCCTATTGAGGCTTAAAATAAAGCTATGTTTTCTCATTTATGAAGATTAATAGCTGTATTAAGCAACTACTGTGAGCACAACAGACTCTCTTCATAATTTCCCTTTTCTGTCATATAAATACTCAAGGAAAAGAAAATAAAAAATAAAGGAAAAAAAAGCTGGTTAGATGAGATCTATTATTAGAATAGCTAGTAAGCATGGCAAAATCTGACAAAGGGAAAATTCATTGCAGATGATCACATTTATTTCAGAATTCAGGCTGCTGACTTTCAACCACAAAAGCCACATTACAAAGACCAAATGAAATAATATTCCAACTTCATATTCCAGTGACTCAGTGAGAAGAACTGGCAAAGGCTCACCAGTTGCAATAACTCCTCAGCTTATTAAAGGGCAATGACTGGTCAGAGAGAAGACTGTGGCTTAGTTACATTAATATGTCAAAACCCATGTTGATTCTACCTTTTTTTTTTTTTTTTTAAACAGCAGAGATTTAGAAGCGTGAAATATTTGAGGGATAGCACTCTATGAGGTCAGAGGTAACTGCAGGTGGAAATTTTCTCGCTTCTCAACACATTCATTGCTTTGACTGAAGAGGCCAAGAGAGTTTCTCAGCCTCCAAGATTTTCAGCGCCAATCCATCCCAAGCAGCAGAAGCCTGCCCGTACATCTGCCACATGGGCACCTGCATCATTTCAGACCTTCACCCCAAATAATCCTACCATGCATTCTGTCGTTTTGACAAAGATTTTACACAGCAAGAGTCTTAGTGAGGAGCTGTGAGTGCTGCCCAGGCAAGGGCTGAGTAAAATTCAGAAAGGTTGGCTCCAGAGTGGCACTTTAGAGATAAGAATATGCATTACCCTTAAATGCACCTCTACCAGAGATGCTACACCTATTCCACTCAAGCAGGGGACGTGCAAGTATCTGCACAGCAGAAACACAAAAAAGTGAAGAATACAAATTATATTAATGCTACTCTTCACAAAATGAGCCTTATTTAACATAAGGCAGGACCCACATATAAGAACTCAAGTGCTCTGCAATGAATGGCAGTGCCACATTCATGTATGTGTTTATGGGTGGCAGAGACCAAGAATGAAAGGCAGCTACTTGTCTGTGAGATCATGGGAGAAGTCCTGTATCCTTCAGACTTGTCTCTACCTATCCTTATCACTTATACTGCTGTCACTATACTTCCAGTGCATAAGCAGATGTTCATAGGAGCTAAATCCAATGAAGATGTTTTGCAAACAATGGAATATTTTCTAGAAAATAGGAAAATACTGCTTCCTTATTTTAGGATCAAAAGAAGAAATACGACAAATGAGCACATACAGTTAACCACCTCAGATTATGATGAGAAAATATTAGTACAAAGTTATTAATTTTTAATAGTAATTTAAGTAGACTCATTGTCCTGGGTTGGCTATATCATGCCTGTATCCCCAATCATCTGCTCTGTTTAGGCTGGATAATAAGTGTTGCACCTTTAAGACTCGTTCCGAGAGCGACGGGGGGAGAGAATAAAATAATTGTAAGGTATGTGCACTAAGAAAACTACAGTAAAATTTAATCCTATTCAAAATCTTTCAAACTCTTTAACAAAACTAGAAAGTAACTTTAGGTTGAAAGTATTCTTTGTTTGCCTGACCCTGCAAACAACTGCTCTCACTGGGATTCTCAGCAGCAACAATTGTGTGAGCAGACCCAACCTAATAGCTAATCTCAAGGAAGCTGCTGGTGAGTGAGCCAGCACACAGCTCTGACCTCAGATTTGCAAATGCTAACACAAAAACCTCCCCATTTACAGATCAGTGTAAAGCCAAGAAATGTAAATAGTTCTCAAACTCAGACTTACAAACAATACTGCTTTCTCCACATCCACCTCATACCTCCTCTTTTATGGAAGGCAAGAATTTGTATAAAGGGACAACAGTGAAACAAAATTGTATCTAGAAAGCAAGAAATTTTATTTAAAGACCAAGTTCCGTGAACTGCTGGGATATCTGTTTTATTCCCCAAAATACTCAGAGACAGAACATAAACCAGAGTGGCACAACACTGCAACACAAGCACCATGAAAACTTCTTAGGAGACTAACACTTGGTAGGAGCTGTAGGTGCTTTCATGTGACTTGGGAAGAATATCCACATCCCCAATATTTGCTTTTTCTGGAGTATTTTTCTACGGATGAATAGAAATGCTAGTTGCTTGGGCTGACTATAAACACTAACCTGAAGTTGAATAGTTTGTCCTTCTTCATCAGTTACAGCGAGTGGATAGTCATGAGCTGCATTTTAGGGCAGACAAATTGGGCTGTCAGTTCTAATATGTGAACTGGGCTATCAGGTCATTTTGGTTAGGAGCAAAGAATCCTAACACTTTGGTTAGGAGCAAAGAAGCCTACTTATGAACACCAACAGCACTCAGATATTAGCTTCTATTTTTTCCAAGGAGATTTAACAGGTCCCAGTATATATTAATCCAAGCACACACTGAATGAAAGAAAGAAAGAAAGAAAGAGAGTGAAAAGGGAAAGGGGGAAAGAAAAAAGGGAAAGAAAGAAATAAAAGTGAAGGAAAGGAAGAAATAAAAGGGAGGAAGAAAAGCAGGGAATAGGTGAATGGGGAAGGAAGGGAAGAAAGAGGGAAAGGAAGGAATAGGAGGGAAAAAGAAACAGTTCAAAAAATACCTGCACTAGAAACCAAACTCCTTCATAATACATTGAAACATAGAAGAGAGCTGAGACATCAACAGAAGACACACTGTGTTATCCCTTGATGTTGTAACACAGGAGGCTTGTTTAATATCCTGCATTAATGGAGAAGCTCCTTAAGTGTAATATTACAATAGAGAGCATAAGAAATATCACTGAGGTCACTGCCGCTCTATTAACTGTCATCCTGTACAGAAATATTTTCTTTGAATACCATTAATGCTTTCTCCTTTCCTTTGTTCTGATTTCTAAAGGCAGCAGAAACTAAAACTTCATCCACAATAATTTCTGCTTTTGTCTGAGCAGACTAATGGTATTAGACTTGTAAGAGAAATTTACCTTGGCAATGTCTGATGCACAGGTCTTTTCAAAAGAGATGTTAGAAGGAATCCTGTTAAGCAAGCTTTTTCACTACCCTCAAATCATAGGTGATAACACAATTTTAGTCATAAAGAAGATTGCTTAGTTTTATTTATTATTTTGAGAGAGAATCCATTAATCTGCTACTCTGCATATCACGCATCTCTTTACGTAAGACTAAACTCAAGCTGCCCATTCTCCTTGCTGTATTGGATTCATTTTCATGGACTGTCAAAGCCAGAAAGGGTCAATAGGATAATTTAATCCGATCTGCTGCTTAACACAAGCCAAAGATGTTCATATGGTAATCCTTCCATAATAAACTCAGTAATTCATGCTTTAAAACAGACATACCTCTTTCTAAAAATGTATATTTGTATTTGACTTAATGAAATCTCTCCAAGTGTGAAGCAAAATATTTTAGAGACCCCCAGTTTTAGCATGTTCAGAGAAAGTGCAACTCATGTAATAATCTTCTGGTTCATTACATGAGCAACTAAAATGTTCAAGCATTTTTAAAACTGTCAGTAATTGCTTTTATTCAGATCATAGCTAAAGAAAAACACTTAAAAGTCCACGATTTCTTTACAAAGCAGCCTCTAGCTACTGCCTTACCATTTCCCTAGGGATGCTGAGGTCTCTCGGAGGGCCTGTATGAATTCTCAAAAAACCCAAACAAACTCATGAATGAGAAGTGTTGAGGGCTACTCACCAAGCAGTGCAAGTACAACCTGCAAACTGCTCTGCTGTGATGGGAAGGGTTACACATCAAGTCAGCACTGCCAGATGAAAAGCTCAGAGAGTTTCTGTTCATTTTCTGAGCCTGAATGATGGCTCATGTACAAGCAACTGTGAGGATTCACAGACACAAAAAGGTATATTGCTGATTTCCCCATAGCATAGATGGCTAAATCTGCCAAATGAGCAGCAATCTAACACAGCTCTAAGAGTTTCCTTTCATACTTGGTGAAGATCTGGCTTCTCATTTGTAATAGCAGGACTAATTAAGCTGGAATTTTGTTACTCTACCTATTCTAACTGGGTACCAAGTGACTGATGATAATTTGTAAAGGCCATCCATTCCTAAGGAAAATACAGACCTACTTACATGAAGTGACCCATGCCATTTTATTGTAGCATACTTTACTTTTCACATAAACTCCCATTTTTTCCACATATCACTCATTTATGAATTAGACTTTCTGAAATGACAAGCAACGCAGATCAGCCACTGCACACAGTCCATAACAAATTCTGAAAACACCCGAATACCAGAAATGAGCGATATGTGGGAGATGTTTTGGTATCAACAGTCCTGCAAGAAATACAAACTAGTACTGCACAGAACTGTGCGAGCTAAAACAGGATACAGTATTCCAGATGGTCTAAAAGCTGCATCAGTGCCACTCAACAGAGTTCCCTCTGAACTGTAGTTTTTAACCTCCCTACAATACAGGGGTAGGTAAAACCAAGGCCAAGGCTTTGCCTCTATGGAGAAAATTAAAACGTATGGAATAATCTCTTGTAAAAATAGTTATACAAATGCTGCATCTGAAACAAAAAATAACTTTATTTTGGAATAATTACTCCATTGGAATTATTTCACATGGGAAGCTCTTGGGAGCAAGATCTGTCCTATAAAAAACTTGGAATAGTATCTTCTACCACAAACATATGCTAGTAAATAGTCCCACAAATATCATTAATAGGCATACAGTACTAATTCAGGATTGGATGTTGAATTCTACTCAGATCACCTAGCAAGAAAAAAAAAAGTCAAATATCTACTTAAGATTCCACATACCATCTTATATAGTTTTACATCCAATTTTTCTTCTTAGAAAAGAAAAAAAATCAACTCCTTTTTCTCAATCCAACTAGCTGTATAAAAAGGGAAATACCAAAAATACCCGATCTTGCACATGAACACAGATATAATTCTACCAACTGAAACAAACTAACCACTGGCTTCCAAAGAGTTTTAAAGGCCAGACTTAAAAGACAGATTATAAACCAACAGAACTGAAAACTACTGAACATTTTAAAAATGTTCATTTTTTAAAAGGGCACATTGTTGCACATGTCTCCCTGCACCCTTTTAGCAATTGCAATATTATTTCAAGAAATCTCAAGGGATACATTTGAAAAGTTTCTCCCTAGACTATACAAGAATCTTTGATTTTGTTTCATCGGTTCTCATGAATCTGAGACAATCCACCAAAATATAAGTGCAGTCAAAGAAACTGCATTTCAGTAGAAGAATCAATTGCGATACTTGAAAACCTGATTTTTTGTAACACTGACACAAAATTAAATATAGAAAAATGTAAATTTTCTTGTTTGAGTGCAATGTGTTCTGCTTTGCTGCTAATAACCCTTACCTAGAAAATAGTAAATGAAAACACAACACTCTCATATTTCTCCTGGGCCTAAAAGCTCATCAGTCTCTGCTGAATGCTACAGCATGAAGTATAACATCCTTAAAATCCATCCACAGACCCAGACACATTTTCAAGTAACAGTCCATGGGCTAAACCAAAATGATGTGCTCTCCCAGATCAGTCTGTACAAACTTTCTTATGACACTCAATAGGAGATACAGCCAGGACCGCAATCCCACTCCAGCCCAGCCCAGCACTGCTGTAGCATTGCTTCTCTGGCTCCTGGCCCACATCTTAAAAAATTAAGAATCTTCATCTAGGTGCTGCTGGTTAAGCCACACCAACATCCATGAGAATATGTACAGAAAATCCCTACTTCAACTTGTACTTCATGTGACCAGAAATCCAATTCCCTCCCAGCATTTGACCCCAAAACACAGCCCCACCACCCTAACACTGGGTCTCCCACAGAAATACTGATGAAAAACACCATTATCTTGTCACATAAATGATTCAACGTGCAGATGTCATAAGGGAAACCACTCTATACATTTGTTGTAAGTGGTTTTCAGACCTTGCCCTAGAAGCCAAGCTGAAACTCAGAATCTTTTTTCAGGCACTGTGATTACTACCATGAAATTCATATGACAATTCACAAAATGACAATGTAGTAAAGTCCTTTCCAATGTGAAGCAAAGCGCAATATCTGATAACTGTTTCACTTTGGATTACACTTAAAAACTGTTCGTTAAGGATCAATTTCTACAAGAAAACTCCCCACAAACAAGGTAAGATTTCTGGAGAAGATGCACCCTGGCAGATGTGCTATTCTTGTACGAAATGTGATGCTCCTCTCAAAGCTGCTTAAACTTGATTTTATTTCAGGTCTGCAACTAAATTTTTTTTGTAAATAGATTTAGGCTGTCAATTTCCAGGCATGCTGTGCCATCAGCACGTAGAGACTGCTGTGACAAACGTGGAGGCTGCAGCAGCAAATTTTATTATAAACTGGTAATTGAATTGAACAGGTTTACATTTGAATAGATTTACTGCAGCATGATCTCTGACATGCTGCATGGGACTGAAATCCTTGTCTGTACATAAAGAAACACCTGAGATACAGCAAGAATCATTTCAGCTTATTTTAAGTCCATGCTAATCAATAAATTTATACCACTTTACACATGAAAGAAGTCAGTATATTATCTTTCTTAATTCTGTACATAAAGGATGTGGTCCAAATCAAAAAGTCATCTCCAGACTTTCCCATAGGTTAAAACAAAAACACCCATCTCCAAAACTACCTTTCAACAAGAAAAAAAAATCTTAACTACAAGTACAGTCTTACAAATGTACTGTAAATCAGTATGATTTAAAAAGTGGCCACTAAAGGGGGAAAAAACATAAAATGCCCTTACAGGTTCTTGTAAGTTGTTGTAATAGGTGGTAGATAAACAGCACTGTCTTTTCATCAAAGCAATTAGTTACTTTGCCATTGAGAAAAAGGTGCTTACTTTTAGAGAAAAAAATGTATGTAATTCTTTTTAAGAAAACTTGTGGGAATGATTTGAATCCATGGACAATGAACATTCAAACAAAAAGATATTACTTACAATATACATCTGTATTATCTAACTAAATTATCTCAGTTAACAAAATTGTATGCAGAAACAGTACATGTGCACACAAATTTGCTGAGATTAATTGCTCATTTGTAGAGGAGATTTAACTTCCTCTTGCAGTCCCAGAAGCTGCACACAGCCTAGATTTTTAAAAATACATATGTTAATGGATGCACAACAGTGCCCTCAAAATTTAGAGGGAAAGGATTAAATCCATTCACCTGCATGTGCTCTTGGTAATACTGTTTCATTTTCAAAGAAGTTGCTCAATATATCTGTATATTAGGTAACTAGTGATACAGGGTCTTAACTTACTAAAAAATGATGCTAAGAAGTACAGTCCCTTTCAAAAGGTGCCATACCCAGTCATCCCTTTCTTTTCACAGTTTATCTAAGCATCATAATTTCACCTTCAAGTAACTGCTCCTAGTGGTCAGTTATATGAGGATTTTGGCAAATGACAGCTCTCCCATAACCACTGAAGAGAGGGTCAAATCCTGCCATTCTTACTGAGGGAAAATCTCCATTGAATCTGACAGGAGTTTTGCTCAAGTAAGACTAAGGACAGCAGGATTTGGCTCACAGGATCATAGCATCTGCCAAAGCAGTTGCACAGAACAAGGTTTATTCTTAGTAAGTATAATCCAATAAGAATATGTCTGTAGTTGCGTGATAGGCCTAATTTGCCCATCACCTCAGCACTGGTCTATGTTGTTTCTCGGAATTTTACCCTGATAGCTGCATACTTACCCTGTTTCACATTACCACCAACCCATTTGCAAAAATCAGCCAGTCATTAAAGCCGAGTTTTCAGCCAGTTATTAAAGCCGAGTTTTCAAGCACTGACAAAGCAAAATTGCATAGGATTGTTTTGAAGTGGTTGCTTAACACAAAGTACTCTCCACTGGATACAATACTTAGAGAACATTATGTTGATTTTATTCCAAATGTTTATCTAGTTCAGAAGTCCATCTTTCTTGGTGGTGAGTGACCTAAAATTATAATGCATGTAGTACATGCACTTACACTAGTATTCTTGCATATACATTAACAGCAATGTAAGTGCATAGCAGGCAAGCAAGATTTGAGGAATTGCCTCTGTGTAATATAGATGAAGCAGGTTCCAGGTAAGACAGCACCATTTCTTGAGTATATTTTCTTGCATTCAGTATCTTCAAAATGCAACTAATGAATTAAAACATTCAATATATACTTACAATGAGAGGCAGGAGCTCTCAGACACTTAGGGAAAAAAAGAAGGGAGGGTGGATTCTCCTCTTCTGCAGGCCATAATTTGCTCCAGGGTAGTTACAGTAACTTCAGTACACACACACAATACTTATACTTGTTTAATTTAGAAGTAACCCTTTCATTTGTCCTGATGGAATGAAGACTGAGTAAAAGGAAGACACAGTGTGTGTTTAGGTTTTCTGCCAGAACTAAGACAGATAAGGATAACAGTGGATAAGGAACAGAGGAAAGTAATCTTAGAGAATTCTGATGGTTATTCTACCAGTTACTTACTGAAGGAGAATGAATGCTGAGGTACATTTTGCTGTGGTACACAAGATGATGAACTCTATGTGGATAATGCATGATTCAATAGCGTAGAAGCAGATGTCTGAAAGAGCAAGTCTATATGAAAATTGCCTTTGCAATAACTGATTAGAACACTCACCAGACTTTCTTCTTTCCTGATTGCCCTACAGCTGCAGAGAGATACAGATTGAGATGGTCAGTCTTACCTTCTTTCAGCATGCCAACTTTTAGACACTTCATGAAGCGGCAAGCTTGGCAGGACTTGCGTCTGCGCTTTGTGATTTCACATTCATTCGTTGCTGGGCAGCTGTACTCTATGTTACCTGTGATGGAACAGACAGGGGAAGAGGTGTTCAGAGTCACTGACTAACCAACACAACAGATATACGAAAGTATTCATACAACTTCTGCTGTATTGCATTTTGGAATATATCAAGAGTAAGGAATGCTACAGAAAGGAAATGCCTTTCAAGTAAAAATAAATAGCTGAGTTAAAAGATGAAGCTTTTTCACCCTTTTTAAAAAATCTATATGAAAGAAATATATGCAAAACCACAATTAATGTGAGTCTGTGCCGCAGTACAAATACGGTCCCTAGCAAAATCCTTCATGTACGTTATTCCTGCTGATGGAAGAAAGACACTTTGTAATTTATTTTCTGTACCAAGCCACAGGCTTAGGCTCCTTCTCTGAGCACTCTTTTTCCTTTTTAGCCAATTTCACTAGTCTCTCTTTGCCTAGAATTCAAAACGAGGACTGCTTTATTGCGTAACCAACTGTAACAGGTACTATGGAGTTTCACTCTTCTTCCACTACAGCTGGCAAAGAGCATAAGGCAGGGCTCACTGAGACTGCTACCACCACATCTAGCACATTCTACAGCTGCCAGGCCAAATCTCTGCTCCAGGATATCTCTTCTCTCTATACTTTCGACCAAGTTCTTGTACTGAGAGCCATCAGGAATAAGATCATTCCTGCCAAGCTGTCAGAATAGCAAGAACTGAAAGAGATGCTTGTCTTTGCCCCTGCTTCTCCCAATTCCCCTCTTAAGGCCTACAACAAGCTCAATCCTTAAATGTGAGCCCTCCTGGGCAAAGCGGTCTTTTTTTTTTTCTTTGTTGCTACTGTTTAATTCATATTATTTCTCCTCAGAAATAAGAAAATAAAAGCTTGCAAAAGAATGAGTAAAATACATGAGTAGTTTACTTTTTTTAAATCACATCTTTGGGTATCCAAGATCAAATCCGAGAACATCTGCTCCCTTTTGCCCTAGTACCACTGCACTCTTCATAAAACAGCTTAGCTCAGTTTATTCATCTGCCCAGCCATGCATCCTACTGCCCAACACTACATCTAGTATGACAGACTTTGCAGCAGTCAGAAGTTAAACTGGGAAACTGACTTTTAAATGAAGTATTTTCCCGATCAGTCTGTCACATCTTGCTTTAAAGGTATTTCTTTATTTTCTAACCCCTTCCGCCTGTGATAAAGTGCATTAGTATCTTAATGAAAACGCATTTTGTTTATTGCCCTCTTGGGAAGCAAGAGGTCATCACACCAAATGCATAAATTGTCATCAGAGACAGTCCAAGCACAATCGCAATTTTGCTGCTCCATGTTTGCTGCATTCAGGGTCCATCAAAGTCCCCTGAAACATGCATAGGTTCTAATAATTAGCATAGAGTCTGTCTGGGACCACAGCATTGATGAAATATTTCAGAGTTAATCACACTTCGTAAACACTGATTTATATTGACTACCTTTCTCCAGACCGCTGTCTCTTCATTAAATATCACATTAGTGGATTGCAGGATTGCACAAAGACTCAAATGCTCAGCAATTGCTAATTCAACAGGAATTAATACCTAAACCACTTACATCTACTGAAATTTGGTTAAGTATTTATGATAAAGGAGGTCTGCATGGCAAAATGTGTACTCTGCCAACACAACCAGCATATTTGGCACAACCTTTTCAGGCCTTTGCAGGCTTTCTTCTTCCTGGACATTGTTGCATGAGTGAGCTAGCAATGCTGGTGAGTAAAACAGATCTAGGTATGCCTGAATGCTAATGACAAAAGTCAAATCAGTTTAGTACTTTTCCCCTTTCTTAGCTGCTGTGGAGAAAGCTATTTAAGAAACTGAAGGATATGGTGGGTAGGGAATTCAGCACAACAGTTCCTGCGAAAGGTCTTTCCAATACACATTAGAAAAGTTAGGAAATAACACTTTTGGAAGGATAGGTAGAAAATTATGGTAAGGGCAAGCTTAAAAAAGGATGCACATCATCCTCTCACTCTAACAAGGGATTCTTAGAAAGGCACGACCACTACAAAGGAAGACCTTCAAAGCTTTCAGAAATTGTATCTAATGAACTTCATTACACTACAGTAATAAATGTATTACCATCTCTATCTTAAAAACAAAACAAAACAAAACAAAAAAAAAAAAAAAAAAAAAAAAAAAAAAAAGAAGAAACAGAGAATCAGAAATGGTTTGCATGAGATCAAAGATACCTCTGCACAAGGTCAGAAACAATCCTGATCAAAAACAAGATCAAGATTATAACAGAGAACTTCAGGACGTAAAACGCTCTACCAGGGCAGGTGGAACACTCACACTGTAGCAAGAGATCCTGTTGAAAGAAACAAAAGTAGAGGTGCCAACACCAAGAAGCAGCATTCAGAATCAGAAAGATAAACACAAGATGGCTCATTTCATTATGCAGACATTTCTAATCCATACCCTGACATTTCACATTTCTGCAAGCTATGCAACAGTCTGCAGTAGGCACAGTGTAACTTCCTCTTCCTGCAAATTCTTTCACTGAAGAATGCTAAAAGGAGCTATAATTCAAGTCACTTGGATTCCAGTACTTTGGCTTACAGGGGGAATGTCCTTTCAATTTAAACTGCTTTTCTTTAATGAATTGTATTTTACAGCAGATGCTCAATATTCATTTTTGGTGTTGGAAAATGAACTTGGAAGATGCTGCAAAGAATTCCTCCAACTAGCTCAGCAGAGTTACGGGAACGGAAACATCCACGTCTTACCAATGACCACAACTGGTTCCCGTAAAGTGTTCCAGCATTTTAGAAAGTGGCTACACTGCAGTAAAGGTTCAAGGAACTAACATTTTGTCTCCAGTTCACATGTAGATGCAGTGGATATATGTATCATACTAAAATGCATTTTACCTAGCACTCCAAGTATTAGTGGATTTATTTTTGTTAAAAACCTGAATTTACTGCACATGACAGGTCCTTAGAGCTTTCACAGTATCTTATTTACTTCTAGATATGAACTTCCATTCATTCAAGATACTCAGATCTGCATTTTATTTCAGAAGATCCAGAAGGAATCCCTACCAATTCCTTACTTACTTCAAGATGCTAGAAGCTGAAACTGAGCAGCTAGGAAGAGTAAAAGCTGACTTTGCCCAGTCCTGTCAACAGCTGGAGAGGAAGTTGTGTTATACAGTGAACAAAATCAACATGGCAGCTCTGGGTCTTTAAACTGGGCTGACAAGAGCAATTGAGCGATTTATAGTATCTCCTGGCTGGTTTTCAGAAAGAACTGGGCTCTGATTACTTATTTCAGAGTCCTTTTTTTACAATTAGTTTGCAGGCAATATAATTTTCTCACTTACTCCTTAATAGAATCGTGCAGCTAGCTGGCTGATAGAATAACAGCATATATGTGAAACTCTTGCCTAAAGTGCCAGGGGATAATTTGTATATTCCTTTCAGTAGCGTAATGGACTTTTACAGTTTGGCAGTTAAAGGGCTGAGTAATATAAATTAGTATGACGCTTGAAAATAAAAATATATGTCAAATCTTCACTCCCCAAACACATTTCTCTGTCCTAGAATAATATAATGGGATTTATACCAGCTTAAGCCCCTTTTCTTTCTTCATGTACAGAGGAATGTTTATTTAAAACCAGTTCTTTTTTCTACTGATTTGTTAAATTTTATTATCTCAGCTGAAAGATGAGAAAATACTTCCAAAACACTATGCTTCCCAAGAACAACTGAAACACTGAAAACATGATACCATTTGATCCTGAGATAGCAGGTGAGCTGCTAAAACTTACCCCACATACCCAGCTCTCCAATTTTAGACGCTTCAGACAGTCACGTCTTTACACACTGCTCAGGTTAAGTGGGCTAAGGTACCATTTCTTTTTACCTCACAGATGAGGTTTGGATGTTACTTGAATGAGGAGTGAAGAAAGAATAATTGTTGTGGTACAGGGACTTACTCATTAGCTTTACAAGTCAGGCAGCTGAGTGGATCTAGCCAAGATTCTCAAAACCATTCTGGCCATTTCTTGCACAGAATTAACAGTGACACTAAAGGTGACAGGAGAAGCAAGAACCACGGCAAAGAAGAGGTCACTGAAAGCACTGGGTGCCTCCTACATTGTCATCAACAGTCACAACTTCAGAACCTCCCAGATACCATGAGTGAGAAGCTGGCCCTAGAAACAGGCTGGAACAGGGGTCTCTCTTCCACCAATACCAACAAAAACAGAAACTGCAGACATCAAGTTCTAGCAGAAGCTTTATTTCCCTTTCCACACTGCAATATTAGGCATTGTAACACCAAAGATGTAAAAGGATTGCTATAAGCTCAGAAAATCTTTGGACAAGTAAAAGCTATGAGGAAGACTTAAGTGCAGGGTGAAAATGTGTTTGGAAAGAATAGCCATGAGCCACTTAAAAAAGCAAGAGGAATACTGAAGATATCAGTATCAAAACTTGTATTGTGTGGGAATGTAGGTCTAGAAGAAAAAAAGAAGGAAAAAAACCAAATGAACCAACACTCCTTCAATGTAATAATTTTATGCTATAATCTGTTCATAAAGCTACATTTCAGTTCAATGAGGTTCTATTTTTCTCCCAAAGTTTCTCTTTCACATTCTGTAACTTAACACCTTTTTTTCAAAAGCTTGTATTTCAAAAATTAAGTGTTCTTATTCTTCCTAGAGACTACTGCTAAACTGGATTTAAGTCTTTCTGCAGTGAGATTTACCCCAGGTACCCCTTCTTGCTCTCTTTTCCTGGGTGACAAACCTGAAGGAATACACCTGCTTGTCTGTGCATTGCTACGCATCAAAACTCTGAAAACGGAAAGCAGCCAGGATTACAGCCATAGGTCTTCTGGGACTTAATAAAAGAGAACTCTTAGAAAGAGAGACACAGGAGAATCTAAGCTAACACAGAGACTGACTTTCACTATGTTAGTTTACACCTTTATACATAATCCAGCCAGAAGGGAAAAGAAAAGTTCCTGAGAATCTGAGAATGAGGTGCACTTGGAAATCAAGAGTAACAGGCTAACTGAAAAGAGAGAGAGAAAAAGTCCTAGACTTGAAAATCTATTCGATGTTTATAGGTCTTAATGAAGCTGAACTGAGGAAAGTAAAAATATTTTCTCTCAGGTTAAAGTTTCAGTTCTTCCAGACTCTGCTCTCTACTTTGCAGTCAAAACTTAACTGAATTTAAGTTTGAGTAAATATTTACATGTAAAAGTATCCTCATTGGTAAGGTTTCAGAAGTAGGTTCGGGCTGGAATGAGGTCAGATTTGAACATAAATAACTGAATCCAGTTTTGTCTGACAAATCCTTAGACAGATTCACCTGATACTGTAAGAAAACTCTATGAATTATAGACCTACTATGAATTCTGCTACAGGTCATCTGGAGATGATTAAGCATAAAGTTGACTGTATTCACAACTTTTCACCCAGGTGACTTCAGAAACAATATTATACACACAGAATTACAGAACATTTAAAAATTTGGTTCCCAAATGTCTCAAGCATCTGTTCAAGGTGACAGGATCATGTATGAAGGGTTATGTTTCATCTCTTGCTTATGTTGCCTTTTCTGTTAGAGTAAGTAACTAAGGAGGAGCAGCTAGTTTTTAAACATGGTGTTTGACAGAGGGACATGAACAGCTTTAAAGTACATTTTTAGTGAAGTCACTATGTTGAATTGCTTTGAAGAAATCAGTGTACTGTGTTACAGAACTAAAACATATTTAGAACCTGCATATTATTTTTTTTTAATTCTTAGAAAGCAACATGGTGCTTTAAAGCAAAAATGTGAAGATGATGCTGGCTAGTCTGACTACATGACAGTTTTGTATCAGTCTCTAACTTTACGTAGATTGGTTTCCAGCATCATAAAAAGTCACCATAATTTTCAGTATCAGGCTGATATTAGGGGGTGTTGAATCTGTAAGGGCCTACTACCTTAGAATCCCCCTGGACTCAACTTATTCATGAGAAATGAAGGGCATTTAGGTCACCTTAAAAAAGAATCAATGCTTTGAAGGCACAGAGGGAACTGATCCCCTGCTACCTGGTAATCACTTAAGAGCTGTTCAAGTCAAGAAGACTGAACTATCTACATTTGGTTCCTACTGGTATTTAATCCATGTCAGTTTTGATACATTCTACTACTATAGCATGGAGGATTGTCATTGCTTGTTTACAAACACACAGAATATCTCAGCCTGTAAAACTGCAAACTGAATTATTTTCACACCAGAAAAAAAGGTCATTAAAAAGTTATACAAACATTAACATAAATCACTTGCAGAGACTTCTCATGTCTCTGGTTTGAAAGGAGACAGAGCTTTGTAAGTAGGCTGGAAGCTTTCAGAGATGTCTATAACAAAAGGAGATCCAGACTTAATTATAATGGCATTGATACATACTAGCGTACCAGCACTATTTGTAAGTCACATCTCTTTTGCAGTATTTCTGATGGGTTCAAAACAGCCATGCACCAGTCATTTACTCCCAAATCATCTAAATGCTTATTACAATTTTCATGGTTGTAAGGAAAGCAGAGATAGCAAAAAAGACAGAACAATCTGTATACTTTTAAACTTCTCTGTGGTTCTCAAATTTCAGCATATTTATATTTTATTGTCTCATCTTGTTTAGCTGCCATAGCGACACAATGACATTATGACAGGATAAAAAGATGTGTTGGAAGGAATTAAAAATACTCGCTTGCTAGTCTGGCTGGCCCACAGGCACAGAGAAATTGGGGAAAAGGGAAGATATCTAACACTGCTTGCATAAAATATTCTTTGAAAGAAGTGCTGATGCACAGACTTTCACTTATATAAGGAAGGTGAATGATTAGATCAGGTAATGATGGATTCAGGTGACATTTAGTGTTCAGCTCACTGGAGGGCTGCCATCTTTGCACCAGAGCCAAGGTCCACAGGCCAGTGCACCATGGCGTGAGCTCCACCTACCCTTCTATAAAACAATCAGAATCTTAAGTGTCAACAAAGATGCAGAAAAGTCATAAAATCTTGTTTGATTTGCTTTCATTTCCTCCTCAAAAACGTATTACAGAAGACAGCTTTCAGAAATGCAAAATACCCTTTGGAAGCCAATTCAGTCACATGCAACTTCAAATCAAACTTTATGTTGCCTTATCTGAATGTACATAGCTAATTCTATCTTTCTTGATGAAAACTTCCTGATTGAAAAGTAGAAATGTATTTAGTGTAAAGTGTTTGTACATTTACAGCACAAACTGGCTCAAAAATGGGTCAACACTCTGACGAGGACTGAAAAACCTGAACACTAGAGGGATTAAAAACAACCCTGAGTAACCAAAGAGCTGAACAAAGTACAAAGCAGTTTGGGCAGGCTTTGAAGACAATAGGAAGATCCCTGCAGAACTGTAGAGCTGAAGGCTCTTAGCTGAGCAGCATAAAATGAGATGACAGAAGACAACAGCATTTCAAGGATAGAGTATTTCCTGTTTGTGTTAGGAGACATGGATAGGCAGCAGCTCTCAGCGATGAAGCTCATAAGTGATGAGACAGCGAGGGTCTGACTGCAGGGCTTCTTACCAACTACTGCTTTACTCACTCTGTGTACACACAGAAGACTGATCTCTCACTACTGTTCATCCAACAGTTTTTCCTCAAAAAATAAACATATAAGCAAAAAAACCCCCCAAAAAGTAAAAATTGAAGAACAAAGACTATTGAATGCGAAATATTTAGCTTTTATGGGGAAAATTCAAACAGTATCCAAGGAAATGGTAAGTAAGATCTGAGACTTTTGCGAGAAACTTTAGAAGGAATGTGCAGGCCATACACACTGTCTTTTCAGGCTCGTTTAAAGAGTTCAAAGACAACAGTCTGGACAATTTGGAAGGAGGGAGGATCGAAGTTTTCTAGATGCAGGCCATTATTTTAGAGAGATAAATGCTAACATAAAACAGGATAACAAACTGTCTTTGAACCTCTAAGTCGTATCATCTCAGCCCTCTCCTGAAAGCAAGAATACCAGTTCAATCCACCTCCTGAAATGTTTAAGTTATGAACACCAAAGTAATTATGTACCATCAATGAAAGTGTGTACTTACTAGCAGTATATATGATAACTGACCAAACAAAAACTATGAGAAATATATTTACATTAAATATTCACTACAAAATATCTAGCAAGTACAAGACCTCTGTGTTGAACACAAGACTTTGCACCCAGCTGACAACTGGAAATTCTTTTTTTTTCTCTCTTTCTTTTAATGGAAGCTCAGAGTTTTCAAAATAATACAGTGCACAGCAAAAACTGTGAAGAGACCCTAAAAATCAATAGACCTGTAACTACTTTTAGATGTTGCTATTTTCTACTATCCCTGATGTTAAGCCAATTTCGGGAAGATTTGGCTGTGTGTGTATTTCTGTGCGACACTTGCAATCAGCCACCATGTAAATTATCCCAGAAGCAAACTGAGAGCTGCAGCTGAGTGAGTTCTAGGCTGAGCAGACAGAATATCCAGTTCTTCCCTACCTTATATCTCACAAAAGGGGCACAACATCACTGCATTCTACTATGACCCAAGAAGACATCAATTTTAAATACTGAGCTCTTTTTTGGTGGGTTTGTTCTCTTTCATTTTTTTTTTAGCCAGGAAATTGCTTGTTTCTAATTTTTTCTAATATTATTGATTTTTATCATAATTATGCACACTTTACCAAAACTGCAAATGTATTTTTGGGCTATGCTAAAACTATATATTCTAAAAAGACAAAGTTACTTCTTCTTATACTTCAAAACAGGGTTCATTTAATTTCTTGATGTTTAAGGAAATGAGCAGGAATTGGCTGCAGGAGGCTGGAATGGAGGTTTTTTAGACTAAAATGCTAAATCTGAAAGGGAATGATAATCTCCATTACCCTTAAAAACAGGTGTATACTCTACATTAGAGTGATATTTGCCTTGTGTAGGAGCTACTAGGTGCACTGTGATGCTTCTGTCTTGTGTGAGGTGCTGGTGGTGCACAAATAATTGCACTGGCTCTCTGAGCAGCTGCCTGTGGCCTCCACCTACTGAGACCTCAAGAGACTCCTCTGGAATGGAAAGACTCCCACTGACTCAGTGGAAAGGACATCAGGCCTTAGATGAACAGAGGATGTGCTTCATAATCTGACTTTATCAGCTCAGCCTTCCTCTCCCTGAAGTCAGGGCACTTGTGCCCATAATTTCAACAGGAACAGCACTGAGGATCTACAAGCCTGAGCTAATTTAGTAAACTGATGAATGATCAACAAAGGTTTGGGAAGTCATACGTTCTTTTTCATTGAATCTCTAATAAAGTACCCATCACAATTAAGCTATTAGCATTTAAAATAAGTAATTCTTGAACTGCAACATGCTATACCTACATATGCACAATTACAATATTTGACTCTTCAGGCAGCCTGGTTTTCCATTCTGTAGTTCAAAGTCTGTTGCATTTATTTCTGTTTTCCTGGTTTATTATTTGCAGTTATGCAGCAGCAAACTCATTTTAAAAACAAGCAGAGAGAGAGAAGGAACACGATAACAAGGAAGTGAAACATGTAGGGAAGAATGACCTTCAGAGCACTGGCACTAAATTCTATCAATTAGAACAAAAAACCTCAGGGGAATTATTCTTCATGCAAGCCTAAAGGTGGAATTTTCCCATTCAAATAATGAGGAAGCACCTTTTTCTTATATACATTTTGTCACCTACCACAACCTGTGGTTTGATTCACTCAAGCAGCTTCCACTATTTTGGATGGCACCTGAAAACTCTCAGTATTTGTGACAGACCATTGCTGAAGATGCTGCCATGACATTATGATGGGTAACATACTTCCTATTCTTAGTTTCTTCATTATAGCTTTTCTTTTCAAAGCTTGGTTTTGCCCTACTGCATTTTTTTTGTCTTCACAGCACTGTCAACAGCTGATGCAGCTCATGCTCTACCCGCACTGAGACTTTCTGCACAGCTGCCAGTTCTAACTTGAGCTGCATGGCCAAGTCCAGGTTGCTAATCTGGAGAATGACGTCTCTGCCTTCTGCTCCCAATGCCCAGAAACTCGCTGTCTGTGGTGTGGTGTAAAATTGCAGGTTACCTATTACTGCCAGAAGTCAACACTTCAATCAGTTTTTGTTTCTGTAGCAGTTTTTTTGGTGCAAAAAATGCAACTAAAATAATCATGCATCAGTTCAGTCCTGTAGGGCAGCTATTACACAGCAATTAAATACCATTTATAAAAACAGAGTTGCTAGTTGAAATTGGTGCTTGAAGTTTAGCAACCACAAAATACAAATTGCTTCAGCAGAAACATTTTTTGAGCTTTTCTGAAAATGTTCTTGAAGGTCAAATGAAATCACCTACCTCTTCTTTATTTTTTTTTACTTTTTCTAAAAGAGAGCCTTGAAATGAGCATACTGTCTCTGTATGTGTGCTTATTTTACATATAAACCCAGGCCACCACTACAAATCTTTGTTTACTGGTTGCCAACAGTGTAACATTCAGCTCCATTAGAACAACTGAAGTCTAATATTTCTTTTTAGTAGCTGTATGGCCCTCATAAAATGGGTACTTCATGATGGTAAAAGGCCCAAATCTCCCCAGCAGCAAAATGGAATAGAAGAATAAAATGGCCAGTGCCTCAGCAATAGATAAATCAAATTAATTCATTATTTTTCCTTATTAATTTTACATTAAGTATGGAAGCACTATAATTAAGACCAAATGTTTTTTAATTTGGGGTTATGTGAAATTACAAACTGAAGCGCATTTTTGCTCATTCTTAAAAAGAAAAGTATACCACCAGACTGCATTGCCTTTCCTAAGAATTTCAGGTGCTCAACATGTATGAAAATCTAGCAGGTTTTATTGAGGAGCTTAAATTTGGACTTAGCAACCTAATTTTAGTATCTGAAGTCTGAATTTAATTTAATGTGACACTATATTCCTGCACAGGCCAAGCTTGGCCTCATGTTCTTTAAATAAAGCACCTTCAATTTTACTTGAAAGGATGATATCTAAATCAAAGTAGAAGGTTATTTTGCCTCCATAGGTTTTGAAGCTAGAAGAAGCAGTCATGCAAATTTTTCCATTTGTATAATTTATGCCAAAATATGTGGCATATTTGTAACAGGTATCAAGAGCAGATTAGTAAAAAATACTGAGCAGAGACCAAAAGCTGCTAATTTACTCTCCTTAGAACGTGACCTTACAGTTATTTGACAAACTCATTTAAGGCCACTGTATATAGTGGCTAAAAGACCAGTTATCAATACACGTCACTATATCACTGCATTTTTGTTCCAATCTTACATGCACTAGTTCTTTAACAAATATAAACTGGATTTCTGTAACAATTTAAGTACAGTAGTGGTGTATCTAGGAGCCACACACAAGCACAATCCTGTGTGCCAGCCACAAGGTGTGTCCAAGAGGCATCCAAGACAACCTTCAGAAAATGCTCCACTTTCTTCGCAACAATCATTTACGGGAATCCAGACAAACTCCCCGAGAAAACAAATCTGAACATCCACTGGTTAGCTCCAGCGTTCTTGTGGTTTTTGGAATCAAGATAAACATGGCATTGGGCTAAACGTGACAGACAGAACTCCCAAAGAAGCCCAAAGGAGCTTCTTCATGAGCAACACCTGTAGAAACAAGCAGTAAGAAGAATGAAAAGGCACGGTCTGAAGCCCTAACAGGCTTCAGCCAAAGACTATACCTTTTCATTCTGAGCAAAAGAAAGGAAGCTTAACAAATGACCAACCTTGAATTGTCCTCTTGAAGAAAGCCTTGCAAGCCTCGCAGGAGGCCACTCCATAGTGGTACCCTGATGCAATGTCGCCGCACACCAAACACAGTCTTTTGGGCATCGAGTTCAGCATGTATTCACACTTGGTCTGTGAATCTTCAGCAATGGTACTGGAGCAGTCATCGTACCGTTTCCTGACCGGCCCGTTGCCCCCGAGCCCTGTGGCCGAGGGGTAGAGGGGGGGTGAGTCCAGCCCATTCTGATGTCCATTCATGGTGGAACTGTAGCTCCCGCTGGCGTCGGAGGAGCCACCGGGGCTGTGGTGGTTGATGCTGTCCGTCAGAGAGGCGGGGCTCGACGGTTCCGTCTTGATGTATGACGAACAGCTGGAATCAATGTGTCGATCTTTGCTTGACATTCTGCAGAGAAGCCTGCAGTGGGGAGAGAGAGAAAGAAGAATGTGTGTATTAAAGACAGTGCTCTTTAAGGCTGCTCTGGAAGGGTTAGGGACTGCACATCATTCATTCATTAGTCAATACTTCTTGTTCTACATGAAGGTAATCAGCATAAGGGCATGACAGAGCTTCGTCAAAGCTCCAGACAGGCAGTAAACAGAAACTTTAAAGAGACCAAATCCTTCTGCTGTCCCCTCCACCCGCCCTCTACGCTAGACGTCAACTTCACATCAAATCTAAATTCTGAACTTGTCATGAAGCAAGTCAAAATTTTTTATAATTCCTATTAGATGGCTTGACTATTAAATGTCTTCATTTGTCCATTTATATTTGCTTTTTGTAAATTCCACCATTATCAGAAACAAATATTTTCAAGTTTGATCACATAAGTGTTCTGCTCTGTAATTAGTATTTGTCAAGACACTTAACTAAAACACGTATCCATTATCTATTGATCTGGTTCAAGAACTGAAGAGCAAGTCCCTCGCAATCTTTTTTTTCCTTCATTAATATTGCTTTATTATAGATACAGCTATTTAGTAATGAAGTAGCACATCAACGGGGTACTCTAACAAATAATTACAGCTGAACTCCGTTTTCACAAAATCTAAGTGAAATGATTCATCAGCTGTGGCTGCAATTACTTTTCTAGCCATTATCCTCAGACTAACCAGTAATAACTACACCACTATCCCATATATCTACAGCTCTATAGGATCTGACATTTCATGTGCTCCATTCTTGGATTAAAAACATATATTAAGAGGAAATTTTACATATAAGTTTTGTCTTTCAGGAAGTGAGATTTTGTCTTCTCAGTACTCAGTTTCAGAATTAAGCATCTGAAATAAAACCACACAGTATCTGATCCAACAAATTAGTGCTTTCTACAGGGAGGATTGGGGGAGAAATCCTTGTCTATTTCCATCCCCAAGTTTTTTACTATTAGCACATTTTGGGGTGAACAAAGGACGAAAATAATAATTAGAAAGCTCTGATTCAGGTATTATCTTTATTTTCTCCAGCCGTGATTATGAGACCATAGTAGCAAATGGCCTACCCGGCATTTTCCTGACAGTACTCTCAGAAGCTGCCAAGGTTCAGATGAAGGTATGAACATTTCTTTAGAAACATTAACTGCAGAAAAGCAACTATCCCATAAGACCACCTGGAGCTATAGATCTGTGTTTTCAAAGCAAATATATAAGTCCGGACAATTTGACTGACTTAATTTTCTGAAGTAATTTTTGAGACCTTGTCTTCATTTTTCCACTTTTTTTAATTTAAGTATAAAAAAATTTCATCAATTTCTACTTTAATATCTGGAATCAAATTCACCAATGGAAAAAAGACATAAATCAAAAGAGTTGGCTTCCTTTCAATGGAGGTAATGGAGTTAAGAGCCTGACCCTTCATTAAAGGTAAGTGTTTAAGATGAGATTCACCCTAAAATCAGTGCCCATGGATTTTATTTAGACTTCTCAACTGCTGTGATTTTTACTGTAAAATTCTATTGAAAACAACCAACGTGTATATTTGGAAAAGAGCCAGACTGACGTACAGAAATGTTACCATCTAGACTTAAAATCAGGGCTTATTTGGGGAAGTGGAAGGAGCAAGCTCTGTGGTGTCAGCAAATAAACCAAGGAAATGGGAAGGTTAAAGCTGTGAAAATATCTTATTACAGTGGACCACTTGTTTGTGTTGTCCTTCCCTCAAGAAATGGAGGGGGGGAAATCCCCTTGCCAGCCTGCAGTAGCGTGTGCCTTTTCTTCTGCATCTTGTAGCCGTCACTGTTAATGAGTGCTGTAATTAATAGATAGCTCTCTCTTGTCTTTCTACTTGCACTCTGGGCTAAGCACTTTTCTCAAGTCAACGTTTGAAAGAAAGCGGGTAGGCACTGACTTACAGCAGCTCTGTGAATTCCTTTTAATTTAGAGCACTTACACCACCACTCCACTTATTACCTTATAATTACTGGCCTGCTCTCACATACATTATGATCTTAGACTAGAGTTAGAAGTTATTAGGGTACTAAAACATGGTGTCTGTCTCTCCCCTTGCACTGACACTGAATTTTATACAGCTGTGATTAAGATTATCAATTAACTTCCACATTTTACCAACTGATTTTTTTATATTATTTTTCTACACACTAAGATCCTTTTATTGACTAAAGATGTACTTGGTTCTTTTTTCACCTCCCTTCTGCCAAGACTCCACGTGTAGAGTCTCAAAATACAGCACTAGGAGTCATTGCCTACAGTCTGTCATAATCAGCTTGATGGCACATTCTTACATGAAACTTCCATTGATGATTTTTTAAATCTAATTTGTGCAATAATGAGCCCGAATGTCACCCTTCCTGTTCCTGAAAAAAAACCCGTTTGCAATTAATTAGCTGCTCAACTGCATGTTGTTTTGGCCAGTAAAGAAGTGGCTATCTCCCACTCCAAGCAGTCTGAACCAAAATACCATCTCAGTTCTAACAAGCATTAAAATCTGATCACCAGTGCTGTCTGTGCTGAAGCCAGTCTGCTGATGCCTCTGAAGTAGCAGGTTCTGGTACGAACCAAGGCAGAGCTGCTTTTGGCTCCAGCTTCAACAGTACAGACCGGCTTGGTGCATGCTGACAAAGGGTAAACACGGTTAAAACATTAACTATTCCAGGGAAAAGTGAAAACAACAGCGCCTGACTCTGGGAACAGAAACTTTCTCAACTCCCAGAAGGTGAAACAGAGACAAGGCTGGGTACTGGCTGTGGGTGGGCAACAGACACCTATGGCTTTCACTCCTTCCTTACTGCACCACTTCTGAACAAAAGTAATTCAAGAGCCATCTAAAACGGATGGCAGGTGTGACCACCATCAAATTATCATGCTGAACATTTGGAATAATGCCTAAGCTAGATCTCTGTAAAATCCCTCCCTCAGTTCCCTCCTAATTACTACTTAGCTCGTTACACTGAAGAATTCCTAGACACCATTGCATTATAGTGTAAAACTACAGTTGGAGTTTAATTCTCTCTTCCTCTCTGTGTCTGAAATTCTACAGCTCTATTATTCAAGCCTGAAATATTCACAACTATCTATAAATTCAATTGTCAGCCAGTGGGTTTTATTCTAGACCTCACTTGAATCTAAAATTAGAGGCACTAAAATTCACATTAACTCTAAGAGGAATGTAGTGAATAAGACTTTATTTCAAAAGAACACCTTTTTGTCAGAAAGAGCTATTTTCAAGATGATGGCTTTATCTGCATTCAAAGAGAATAAGCCCAATTCCACATTGTGCTGTTAATGCAAAATTTTTAGGTCACATTGGATTAATAAAAATCTAAATTTAGTTAAGGTTTATGGATAGAAATAACATGTGTCATACAAAAACGTACAGTATTTATTTTAAAGCCCTGGTGGGGTTGTTTTTTTTCTTTACTAGATTTTAAGTCAATTAAATGGCAGCTCCATTTGTGGTGCGCTGTTCTGAACTAAGTTTTCTAACAAGTGGGAAATCTCAGGTAAACTTTACTTTCAGTACCTTCAGGAAAAGCAACAACAGGCTCTAGAAGCATTTCCATGGCCATAAATGAGAGAAAATACATAGGGTGCTGCAAGCCATGGCTAATATGCAATATAGCATTAACTCTTCATGTCTACACTAAATTTACTTCAAAACATCTTCATTTAAGAAAGACCTGAAGCCAGGATCTGCTGGCAGGAAGATACAATGACCAAGCACTGCAATAGGCAACTTCTTCTTTAAAATGGTCTTAAACAATAGCAAATACATTTTAATGCTATGTGCTTATGAAAGGCTGAATATATTATGAATTTATTAATGCAATCACATTCGTATTTCCATCTACCTGCCACATTACTAATGATATTGACAGTGCTGACACTGGCTAAATCAGTATCAATATACAAGTGGAATGCAAAAATTGACTGCATCTGATTACAGTATATAGCCTTAAGAAAGAAAGCCTCATTCCAGCTACTGGGAGCTCTTTATATTCCATCTCTATATATAACTGGTTCATAAAGTTACTTTTCCCTCATCTCCCTTATTACCAATGCCCAAAGGAGGTCAAAACAACATGCCAATACCTCATAATCAGTGAACACATTTCATATTTGTTTTTCAAGAAGGAAAAGCTCTGCTTACAGCATCATTTGCTATTTCAGAGCCATGCTGGTGGTATCAGTGGCAGTAATAATTAGCTACAATAATTAAAGTGACCACTTTTATTGCAGACCAACACTAAAGTCCACTTTTATCTGCACATAAAGTATTTCCTTTTCTTGGGGAGACAACTGCCCTATTTCCATAAATATCAGAATAGGTTGTTAGCCGTTGACATTGGTAATGACAGCTACTACAGGGGAGCATCAGCAAGGTAGGTGCTATCATGCACACCTAGGTACTTTTCACACTAACAGTACCATCCAACTGATTTTCCTCTTACAGGGATGTCTACCAAAAAGGTCTTACTATCCTCAGACTTCAACTGTGAAAGCCAGTGCATTAAAGAATCTCTTTGTCTAAGTGACACAGTAAGTCTGCAGCAGTCAGTACTGGAAGCCAGACCCTTGCTTTGACTACAAATACCGCATATTTCCTTCAAAATACTGTGCTTACTTTCAGTATCATTTTGCAGGCCTATACTAAAAGCAGCAGACAGAAGAAGAGTCAGTGTGTTCCAGTGAATTCCCATAATCAGTTTCCCTGACTGTAACAGAGAAAAAAAACATTTGTGTGCCAAGAAACCAAAACATTGCTTCTCACACGGACACCCACGACAACACCTCAAGACATTCACCAGGTCCTGTTACAGAGCTGAGTAACAATTTCAGCCGAGCTGCTCTACACTGAGCATGTTTTTTCTGCTTCAGCTAATTGCACTCTAGTAAAGTGGTAAAATGTGAATCACTTAGTAGGAAAATGGGCACCAGCCGCTATTGTCAGAGAATGGAGACGCCAAAGAAAAGGAAAGTGACTGAATGAAGTGTCATGTCAGAAATCAACGGTGCAACGTGTGATTTGAGAAAACATGACTACTTTACAGAGACAGGGTGTCATTATGGCATCACAGTAATACAATGCTTTGACAACTGCTGGGTCTAACATATCATCATTGCATTAAGGTGCACTGGCTTAGTTGGAGAAAGGAAAAGAAAGGATTTCTTCTTTTATTAAGAAATATGGTAAGGCCTGCTTGGTTAACCTAGTGGATGAGATTATTAATTGCAAAGTATTGCTAACCTTGTCCTATGCATGCACAAACAAAACTGTTATTAGGCTCACGGTCTTTAATAATCAACACACGTACAACCATGTAGTAAGGAGTACACAATGCAAAACAGAACAGCTGTGGTGGTTTGGTGGGGGTTTTTTTGAGGGGTGGGGGTTGTTAAGAAATGCTGAATGTTTCACTGCTTTTTGCCGTTTCTTCTTTCTTTTATGTTTTCTTAAAACTTCCCTACTTCACCTTGGTAAGGAAAAGCAAAACAAGCCAGCGACTCCTTCCAGAGCAGCTGTCAAAGCCAGTAGCAGCCGGAAGAGAAGGAGCAATGCTGGAAGCCATCATGTTGTTACCAGCAGTGACCTGAGTTAGATGATGACTGCTGACAGAGGATCCAGCTTCCCCAATAGTTGCTATTGCTTCGTATGCCATCTACCCATGCTCTGCTAAAGCACTTCCTACACACAAAGCAGTGGAAGACTGCACTACTGCGTACTCACTTTTAGCTCAACAAAACAAGCCAAATAAACCATTATCTCAGACCCTTCAGATCTGCACCTCAGAGAGGCTGCACTTTGTTTTCTGTGCTGCTTTTTAAAAAGCAAAATGTTCAACTGGCTGACTTGCAACTACTACAGACCCTCCAAAATGAGGAGGAATTATTTAAACCTCCGCACCCACCATATATAAATATTCATTATTGCTTCCTGTTCTATTTCAAGTTGATTCCCCATGCTTCCTGGTTGATAAACTTTGTTTACAAGAAGGAAATGATCCTGAGATACCCCAATGTGTTGCAAATTATCACTGTTGACAGTTCCTACGTTTAAGGATTACATCTGATGCAACAATGCATATTAGTGTCATTTATCTTTAGCTCATTTCCTTGGATCTATTTCAACTGAGGGTGAGCATCTCTGGTTTACAACTCTAAATACTGTAAGTGAGCAACTGGCAAATCAATAAAACTGTTAAATGCATAATAATACTGTGTAATTACTTACATGATGTTTTGCATAATTAACTGTCTGAGGTGCTCCTTGATATAATGGATACTCAAGAGTATGGAATAACCTATAAGCCTATAAAACACACCCTGTTTATACAAACAGAAATTATGTGTAAAACTCTCATTCTAATAGTCCAAATCAGGCTTTGGCACTATATGACAGAAAGCCTTCTTTTCCTGCCAAGTCTAAATCAATTCTTATGGCATTACTTCATAACTAATGTGGTATTTCACTGATGATGACTATTACCCTGATTACTTGAAGTAATGTAGTAATAACAAAAATACACTTATATTAAACAAACTACTGCTATTTAATCAATATTATTGAGACAAACTAAGTGTTTTAATAAGTCTGTATAGATGCACTAATGCTGGTTTAATTAAATGTATCCTTAGACATGCACAAGCTCTGCAGCATACAGATCCTATGGTTTGAAAGACTATAACATAACTCTTCTGAATTTAAAAGCCGAAGCACTTAGAGGCAACATAATTTAAATCTTTTCAAACTGAAGAATTATTATTCTTTACATCAGGTACTCTTGTAGGAACAAAAATGAGAAATAATACTCAAAGACCTCACACCTTTGAGCCAAAACACCAGACATCTGAAAAGGTGCCAGCCCTCAGTGGCACAGTTGTCCACTGTACCCAGTACATGTCACTGCAACACACTGACACAAAGAAACAAACAAAACCTATAACTGAAAGGCAAAAAATAAAAGCACATACAAAAAACTGCACCAGTGACCTTAATTTTTGCATGTGTTTTATGCAGAAAAGATCTTATTAGCTGTTATGCACTACTACTAAGCAGGCCATCACCAAAAAATTATCCTGCAGAAAACACTTGCCTATGTGTATGGATCTCGTGTCTTTTTGAAGTAGGAAAAGATGTCTTCTTCAGTATGCCCAATGATTTAGTTTTCAAGTACTTTAAAACAAAAAGAGGAAAATATTCAAGAGAAAGCAACACAGGGAGATGGCACTTCAAAACAAAACCATTCTATAATGCTTCCAAGTTAAACACAGAAGAAATTTATTGGGTTTTGTGTATATATTATGGTCCTGATACAACTTAAACCTTGGGGAATGCTTCATATACATGCTTATATGTTAAAGACACATTTTTACAGCTAGAACATGGCTGCTGTTTGAAGCTATAATCCTACTACTGTAACACCTTAGACTTAGCTTCTCTCATTTACTTTTAGCCTAATGTTTTATATATATATTTGTTTGGGGTTTTTTTGTTTTGTTACACTACTTAACATTCCTGGAAGGAGCCAGCTCTGCAGCAAGGGGAGAGCTCAGATCTGCACCAACTCACACCAGGAGAATTCCCATGCCCAAAAAGTTCCAATCAAAAAGGCTGTCATGTGATAATCAGAATGATGGCCAAGCCTCATCATATGTAAATCAGTAAACTGATCAGGAAGAGTAAGATTTTATTAGTACAAATGCAAACTAACAATTCATGCCATATGCTGTAAGACAGCAAAAAGTCTGGTGAAGAAGTGTTTTTCTGTCACGCAGCATCATTCTACTTGTTGTTATATTTCAGTGGTATCAGGTGGAATCCACCTGATGTCTCCAGCTCCCAGAGGACACGGTGAAGTGTGAAGGAGTCGGCTATTAATTGTGAGGCTTCTTTTTATTAAGGGAAATCAGCTGAAAGAGCAAAAGAAAATTAAATGCTACATTCAGCTACTTCAAGAGATAAAAATAAAAAACTACAAAAGTAAGTAAAGATTCATTCAAGAACATAACAGGCTTTCCAAAGAGGGATTATTTTGAAACGATTACAGCATCAAAAGCAGTTACTTGCACCAGTTAGAAAGCCAGTACTACAGATCAGGGAGACATAACTGTCATTCATCACTTTCCAAAAGGAAAAAGAAGACAAAAAAAATGCCTTCAGTTTCAAGAGAGTCAAAGTTTGCATCATGAGATTTTTTACAATTTCTGGCAGCAATTTCGTTCCATGGCTGAAAGGCAGAGTGGAGGTGGGCACACAGCGCGTACCTGTCTCCCCACCCAGCTCCCTCACCGATTTTCTGCAGATTTACAGCAGAAGAATTATAATTTGCACGCCAGGCTCTGTTAAATTGGAGAACCGATTAGAGAGAACACACCAGAAATAGTATCAGAGAGCGAGCGCCTTAAAAGACTCAGGACTAAAACTTATAAAGCAAGTGATCCTTCTCCCACCCCCTCACTCAGCTGGCTCCCAGGGTGTGCTGTCCTCCCAGACACATGCCACTGGATTTAAACACCCCCTACACACATGTGGGCTCGCACACGTAACCAAAAAGCTACTTGGGGAGTGGGGAAATGACGTTTCCCTGCAATCAGTGTCTAAGTGAATGTTTGTCCCAGTGTGCTACACCATGCTGTCAGCAAGCAGCAGGGAGTCGTTGAGTTGTTACTACATTTGATTTGACTGCCAGTAGGAAGCTTTATTTCTACCAACAGTTAGTTGCCAGCTCTACGGATCTTTTCCTAGTTTCAGAGGGTTTTATTTTTATTTTCTTCTTTTAGATACAGTCCAGTATTTTTCTCTTCCACTCTGAGGACTTCAGTGTATGGCAGAAGCATCTCCACATCTCCCATGCCATCACAGCAGTGCCTTCGCTTACACTTGCTGCCTTACGCACAAAAAAGTAATTGTATTAAGGGAACCATAAGTCAATCCTGACACGCATCAAGTAAGTGATTTTTCTATCTGGAACCTGAATGAGAGGAGCAAAGATGAAAATTTACATAAGCAAACTGAAACAGGGTAATTTTATTCTGATCTTTTCTGAAAAAATATGGGATTAGACTCTGAGGAATAGATATGGAGAGACAACCTGGGTACATTTTCCTTCCAAGGAGAAGGTTTGCTTTCCAGATCTTTGTATGTTTCCCAGAGTTTTCAGTAGGGCTTTTTGTATGCTTGTTTACTATTCACGTATATCCTGGAAGGCTTCTGCTCTGTCAAACAAGATCCTATAACTTTAACAGTTGTTTACAATGCTTCCTCTTCCAACACAGTAATGATGATTTTGATAATTAGGATCTAATTATAATGGATCTGACAACAACTTCCAACAACGAAATGCATCTTTAGGAAAATGAAAGCATATGCGTGAATAGTGCAAGGAGGTAGGGTGGGGGAGAGAAACACATCCCTATGAGACAGCCCAAGAATTCAGGCTGAATGGAAAAGTAATTAACACTAAAGAGCTAAAACTGTAATTAAAGAAAATTTCATTAAAGAGAGGCAGGTGATTCCACTTTCCTAAATATGACAAGGTGCAGTATAAAAATAAAATAGCAGTCAGTTTCAGTGAGTGGACCAGGAAAGCCATGTCTTTAACCAGATCAAATTCTCGAAATTGGCTGTCAAGACGGGATTGTTGTGATTTATACCCGCCTATCAAATGCATGAAAGAGAGAGACAGGAGAGGAAAAGAGGCAAGCTGCTGTCGCTTCCATTCGCAAAGCACCTTTAATTTCCATGGCACCATCTGTTACCAAATCTAATTCACATTCCCTCCTAATCTGGTTTAGTTCTGTAATACTAATTCTTCCACTACTCTTATGAACATCACTCTCAAGAAAAAGCTTTGGTCCTGGGTTGGTAAAAAATTGAGTATTATACAGTTTAGGTTCTGGTGACTTAAGTGAAGCATGCTGCCCATTAAAATGCACTCCTGGTAAAAGATTTGTTTTCAGTCAGCGCAGAGATACAGAATTGCTCCCATTTGAAAAAAGTCATGAGGGGAGCAGGGGAGAGAAAAAAAGGGGGAAAAAATCACAGCTGATGATGGGAAAGTAGGCTGTGAACATGAAAGCAGTGGTTGTCATAAAATACAATTGTTGTCAGGTTTAGTCACTTTCAGTACTGGCTATAAAATCACTTTGTCACGGTCTCATATTGAAAGCCTGAAACTGTATTTTTGAAAAAGAAACTAAAAGGAGTGAGATGTAAGATTCTATGAGGGAGAAAACATCCCTTTCAAATTATGAGATGCAAATATCTGTAGGAAACCTGAAAGGTAGGGACAAAAATTGAAAGCGGTTTAAAACAGTCTCTAGAGTACCAGTCTTACTTTTAGCTATGTTATGACGACAAAAATCCCAACCACTCTGCCGGACTTGAAAATGAAACAGGGACCAGGCCCTTTCTGTGGCCAAGTGTTCTCAGACAGGGACTCCCTCAGCTACTGGGTCTAAGGTTGACTCAAGCTTTCCTGGATCCCATACAGAGCTCTCTGACCGGATCACTTGAAATCAATATACAAGCAAGGAAAAGGACCTAGGCAAATATTTCTAATCATAATGTTATGATACTATTTATTAATAATGATCTTTAACTTACTGATTTTTAACACATTTCCACAGAGTATCCCTATCTCACTCCTACAGATGCACAAAACAAAACACAGAAAGAGCTGTCTAACACTGCTCAACAGAGCAACATCAGGGATAGGAACCCTATCACGGTTTGGGAAAATTCCAATCCAGTACATTTTGTTTGCTTTCTATGGCTCTGGTTAAAACATGCTTTGGAAGTTTGAATACTTATGTCTGAAAAGGGAACTTGCCTTCCACCTCCGAAATGAGACCTTCATTGTTTTGAATACATAAGGGTCTTTTTTTCCTAAACGGAAAACTTAATTAAATTTCCTCTTACTCCTAATTTAAAATGTTTATTTTTCTGTCAAATTAATCCAAATTTCTTTGTGTGAAGCTTTTCCAAATATAAAGCCTATGGCAAGAATAGCACTAGCCAGCATATAGGTTAATGTGTGAGCAATGTGTAGTTGTGAATAGCCCACAGTTTTTATGATTGGGGTAGGGGTTTTTTTAAGGATTTCAAATGAAAGAGACAGACAATACCAGGAAAATAAATACTCTGATAATGTATTTATCAAATATTTTACAAATACAATTTTTCAGAATATCTAGTTTTATACAAAATGCGAAAAGTAGTGCTAGTTTTCATTATATGAAAGAGGTATGCATAAAAGAAAATTCCACTATTCCTTGCCTAAACAAATTTTTAACTGCTGCGAAACAGTCATGAACAGAGATGTCAGTTCTAAAGATGAACATGAATTCTGAAGAAGACTCCTCCTCCTCCAATATCACTGCTCGATTCTCAAAGTGCTTGAATTGTCTGGGTAATTTTATAAACAGTGTTGGGTTTGTTATTTTAATGAGAATAGTAGCTAGAAAAACAAAATCAAATTTGTTCCAAATACAGCACATCTGCCATTCATTGTGGGTCAAAACCTTAGGTACAGGGGAATAGACCCAGCAACTCTGAAGCTCTGCAAATTTATACTAGCTAATGGTGTTATTCCCTAGCCCAGCCTGTGATTTCAGAGGGTCTAAGGTCCTGATACTCTTGATACACAAGATGCAAGTGGATTACCATAACCTACTGCACCCAAAGAAAACCGCACTGACATGCGAGGACTCTGAGAGCATAGCAGTCTGTTTATTTACTTGAACTAAAGCATTGGAGTGATATGAACTCTGTCTGTTAACACACGACATTTCTATTTCTACACTTTGAAGCTCTGTAATAGTTTTAAGTGAAAACTCTAAGAAGGAAAAAAAAACTTCCATTGAATTCTACTCTTTCTTTGCTTAACTATCTTGACTTTGGAAGCACTGGAAAGAGAAACAGAGGAAACAAATAGTTTAGTATGTTACTTGGGTGTGGTACTGATGACCAAATTCATCACATATTGAGATAAAACAGAGAAGTCACAGAAGCAAAACCTATGCACCTTAAGTCTTTTCTAGTCTATCTCAGATTTTAACGTGTGATTACAAATTTTTACAAAAAATAAACCTTTGGCTTTTCACAGTTCCCTGTTCTTCACAAATCACTATGTGTAATTCAAACGTATTTATGCCACTGGGTTTACATGTCAGAGACTTGCCTCTGGTATCTGCAGCAAAGGTCAGGAAGCAAAGGCTTTCACTTTTAAAATGTTTGCATGACTCCAGAAGTTCCCAGCATAAGCTTCTCACAAAGTCCTGATATTGTTTCTACTCTCTTAACTTTTGCCTTCTATTTTGGTGGGAGTCACAGGGAGAAGAAGAAAGAAATTCAGCATATTCCAGAAAAATCATCTAAAGTAACAAATATGTACCTGCTCAATTATAACATGTAGAACAGAGATGTTGCTACTTGCAATTATAAAGCAACTGTATCAATACATTGCAATCATTACATGCTTCACCTGTGGCCATCTCTTCTGGAAAATGTTCATGAGAGGCTTGTCTAAGAAAAGATTTACATGAACAGATCAGCATTAATTACTCCATATTGCATGCTGCAAATTTCAGCTTTATTTTAATGACATATTTGCTTCAGTTATTTCACCAGTATTAAGTCTAGATCAAATATTTATTTCTTGTACAGCTAAAAATTCTGTTTAAGCTGTCCTTGGGTAAGCAGTGAAAGGAAGATTGGACTGAAGAAAGGGTGGCTTTCCACCAGTAAATTCATATAACACACACCTCATGCAGAGAAGTTTTGTGCCTCACTGGTTTCAGCGCAAGTTCAGGATTCTCGTCAAACCAAGGATCAGCCCTGATCAGTTAATAGGATGGCATTAAACTATGATTTTACCAGATTGAGAATCAGATTTTTTTCCCATGATGGAACTGAGATCTGGAATAAAAACCATTTCACTAAGCATCTGCTTAGAACATCCACCAAATCTGCTTCACTTCTTCTCCAGATCTTTACACAGTAGAGGGTCTGACAGTAAATCTTTGTATTACTATCGCTTCCTGGAATGAATAGCCTAGTGTTGTGAAAAATAAATTATGAGCAACCAAGATAACACCAATATACTCAAGACTTTAACTGCCTGTAGTTGGAAGCTTAATAAACAGAGGGTGATTGTTGAGATCAACATGAACACCTAAAAGAGGCCACTCTCATCTACCCTTGGATGGCTGCATCATTCTGTAAAATCCAAAACGGGACATCAACTGAAACATCCGTCATATGACAACAAATAATGATAGCCAAATGATGATGTGGGATTGGCTGACAGTACATTATACAGGCATGGTTATCCTACAGGTTGTATTAAATATGAGAGCCTGAGATTTATGTCATAGGTGATAAGGCCAAGAATGCTGTAAAAGGGAAAAAATATGGCAACCATATGCAGTACATCACTACCAAGATAATTATTTATATAAAAAGTTCCTATTCTTACATTTCCAACATGTAGGGATAAAATTCATATATTCAAAGAAGACATAGTAATAACCTGTCAGCTTGTGGTGATGGATATGTTTTTAATCCAAATGACCACAGTATCCACTCTACCTGTCATATAAGGACACAAAAAATTGAATTTTCCTTTCATAATTCTTTAAGTTGTAAGGGAAAAACACAGAAGCATGATAAGTGGCTCATTCTGGTGGACAAATGGACAGGCAGTAGTAAAATGTACGAATAAAAGGCATTGCTCCTTCACTAATGCTATTTTCACTTGTTACACACTGCAGTGCAGGCACAGGGAAGGTATTCCTTCCTTTGCCTTTTCTAGTATACCCCTAGATAATCTGAGTTATATTCCCTACAATATGAGACTGCAATAAAAAGACTTAAGAAGTGTATTAGACTATTTAGCTCTCATTTGAAAGCAATCCTGCACGAAGTGGCACAAAAACACTATTTCATGTACATCTTAACAGCTTCAGGTTTGTGCCCACAAACATCCCCTGTTCTTAAACTCTCTCCTACTGGGAAGGAGTATCCTACCTGTATATTTTAAATTCACTAGCAGAAGTTTCATAAATCTATCAGATCCTTCTGATGCAGAAGGAAAACCACAGAGCTTGTACCTGTATCCTCCATCCATAACACATACAAACTCACACCACACTAATCTTCCCCAGCCTGCATTTTTCCAGGGGTAAAAATGACAAAGAAATTCAACCAAGTTAATTTTAAGTGCTGAAAATGTAGGCAGACTGCTCAGTTATTTCATTTTAAAAGATCTTCATTTTCCCATCTGTGTTATGGCAATTTTATTACACATTCGGCAAATTTACAGTAACAAGATGTTCCCCTGACAAATTAATCACTTTCCAAGCATTTTATCATATAAATAAAATATCACCTCAAGAGAGAAAATCAGCTCAATCAGTTGATTTAACCCATCTTTCGGGGAACTCGTCTGAAACAGATTGAGCGCATTTTTTCCGGAGAGGGACTGCGCGCACAGGCTCCCGCACTCCCAGCTCATATGGCGCGGCTTTTCCAGGAGAAAACATTTAAGATTAGCTGATATGATGCAAGATTCTTCCTGGAAGAGCTACCTTGCAGAACAGCAGATCTCTGCTGGCAACAAATAGAGATTCCCAAAGAACTTGGTAAGGGTTTCGACTGAGAAACTACATTTTTCCCCTTAGATCACGGATAACTTCTGCAACATTTCCCTGGTGTTATTATTATCATCATGTAAGCGTAAAATACATACTGTTTTAATAATCTGCTCTAATGTTTCAAGAATCTCACAATAAAATAACACAGGTAAAACTCTAACCAGTTTTGCAGCTGATGACACGATTTTTAACTTGGCTTTTTAAAACTTCCCCAGCGCTCTCTAATCTCATTCTGGAAAGTAAATTTTGTTTTTATGAAGAAATAAGTGATTGGCAGCGTTAGCAATGCAATATTCGCACAGAAGAGAAGTGCATTCAACTCAAGTTTTCCCAAACTAATCCTTAAAACAACTCAATGTCTTTCCGGAGAGAACCAGTCACTAAAGCAATTCAAATCCTCTGCCACTTAACCTTTCTCCCTCTGCCCTGCTCTCCCAGTTCTACCTTCATTCAGGGTCTGCCAACGAGTATGAACAAAAAGAAGGACGACAATCTCTGTTGATGTTACTAGAACCTAAAGTTGTTAAAAATTTAAATTTAAATGTAATTTAGCCAGATGTGTTATTTTTTACCAGGAGTTAATAGTATCAATATAGGTTTTTTGTATTTATTCCAAGACTCTGAAGAAGTATGATAGCAAATCATCCTTTTGCTGAAAGAACCATTCCACCAAGACAATACAAATATGTAATCCTTACAACATGTCTATATTCTCCAATGAGATATTTACAATATCCTCTGCAACAAAGTTCTGGGTGCCAAGGACAAGAGAATTCAGCATCAAGAAAAGCTTCTCAACCCCTTTATTCCCTCAGCAAAACACTAACCTTACCTCCCCAAGTACCAACATATGAAAAATGCATATAACAACATGACTCACCCACAAGCAGGATAACAGCAGCGTTTATGGAATGCAATCAAATAGCAACATAAATGCTAGGGATTGCTATATAATTAATAATGCTGTAAATAGGCATATTAATACTACAAGGCCTCAATATTAAAAGCTGCAAGCTCTGTACAACTCTGAATGATTTGTGAGCTGTCAGTAAAGAATGTTTAGATGAAAAATTATGAACTTACAGGCAAATACAGAATTCCGTATTTTATATGTAATCTTTTACCAGTTGAAACATTCCTGGTTTAGGTACTTTTTTTAAAATTTACTCTCAGAGGTCACGAAACACAAGACAGAATTTTGAACATAGGTCAGAGCAACTTTAGGTCTTGAAACAGATGAAAACTTCAAGAAAACAAACAAAACCNGGGGGGGGGGGGAAGCCGAACACAAGGACAATTTATTATAGTACTTGTTAATTTTATTCTTTTCTATGCTGGAAAAATCTAAATATTTGTTTCACAAGATGCAAGTGAACCTGGCTAACTGGGAAGAGTTTATTATCCTTTAACCCCTTCCTTCAAGTACATTGCCAGGAAATGTACTACCTGTATCATGTGACTTGAGCATGGCAAGTTTGCAGGCTATAGTCCCAAAAGTTAGTAGTTCATTAAGAAGCAGCTTCTTTACCTTCTGCTAGAAAAAAAACCCCACATTCTAAACATATGTGTCCTTGAGATATAGAACAGGAAAAAATGCTTATCTGCAGTGTTTAATAGGACTGTATTTTTAAAAGACTTGGAGCACCTGGAACCCTAATTCAATGGAAGATATCCTGTTCTCAAGCAGTACATACAAAGCAACCATTTTTGATCTAAACTGAAAGCAGTGCTTTCTTTGAGCACACAATGTGACGTTCAAACTGCACTAAGAGAAAGTATAGGGAGAAGATACTACTATCCCCTCACTTAAACCTTTTAAACTGAACAAAATTCAGTCAGTCTGAGTGGTTATCAGGAGTTTGAATCCAACATCCTGCCAGATCACTGACAATCCAGCTGGCAGTGCAGGCACTGTGGAAGAAAATGAATTTGACTCCATGCAGTAAAGACACAATTCATTTCAAGATTCAGCTCACCTTGTTAGAGAATCTGGCCAGCATTTTAGAAAATCTTCTGAAGCATACAACATAAAAAAGCATAACAACCCAGAGCCACCCACAGAATGAAGGTCAAATCTTGCAGACCTCACATAGGGCAGAAAGCTCCAGTATGAGAAGCAACCTCAGAGAATCCTGGGTGCTCCTAATTTAACCAAAATTCCTACAGACATCCACTTATTCTGATAATATCTAAATGAGAAAAGGGTGCTCATTTGGTACTTCTTTCACAGCCACCTGGTGGACAAGGCATTTAGATGCTTCAGCCTAAATGTCCATGAGACACCCAGAATTTCTTTAACTGGCTTTTAAACTTAAAATTTAACTGTTCTTTTTAAAATCATGTCCTTGCAGTTCTGAAGTAGTCACTAATCCTTTTACACACCATAAAGTATTTCCATCATTTTCTCCCCCTGCAACTCTCTCCTGATTCACCACAGCACATACACTGTACTTTTAAAATTATTTAACAGTGGAATAACTCTACAGGAAGAGTAAGAACTCAAAGACCTGGAAAGTTAAGAATCATAGAGTTGAAGTTACTTTCAAATGCCAAGTTAATCTTCATCTAATTGGGGGGGGAGGAAATCACATTTTAGATAAAAGATGGATGTGCAAACTGACTCAGATGCTTTAAAATTATCTCCAGGATTTCCACTTTTGCAAACACCACTTCTTCAGTCTGGGAAGATACAGGACATGGGATCTTTTAATTTGAAAGATGACAAAGTGGATTATCGGTTAGTTACACGTGCCAGTAGGGTGATCCATTACCATGGACGCTGGACTGTGAGTACACCATGTCTCCTTAATAGTAGTTAGAGCCTTATTGGCTTAAAAAAAAAACGTAAAAAGGGTTTTGCATGTGAATTGAACTTAATAGGTTTGACATGGACTAACCTTAAAGAATCCAATCCACTCAAATCCCTTTGAAGGCTGCAGCTGAATTTCATGCAAATCTTAGAGAAGTAGCCAGGCTGCTGGGATTTCAAGATGCCGCGTCCCTTTCTTCCGCAGATCTAAACCCAGGCAAAACAACGACACAAAACCCTCTCACAACTTCAAGGATTCCTCTTAAGATGATTCTGGTTTTGTTCTTTGGCCCAGGGAAGTGTGACATTTAAAATTTGAAAGCAAGAAGAATCTGACATCAGGAGACACAGAAGTCGGAAGCCAATTTTTTTTTTTTAAACACAGCATTGGACTAATGTTTCAAACTTAAAAAAAATGACACAGCACAACTATTATTAAAATACTTAGAACAGAGGGATGGAGATGAACTTTCATGTTCAATGCACTAATGATTTTTCTTTAGAAAATATAATTCAATTTTAGAAATAAATAATCCCCCATAGTCCAAATCTTCTGGTGGTCATTTTGAAATTCAAGCAAGCAACTTGAAAATAAACCTATTAATTTTTTAAGGCCACTCTAACTATGAAATTGTGTTTCCTTACATAATTCCTTACATTTCTTTTAATTTCCATTAAAAATATTTTAAAATATTTAAGTGGTTTATGTAGGCAGAAAAGCAGATATATATTTGTCTGTTAACAATATATATATACTGACAACTGGAAAATTATTTGTTTGATGAACGGATTTAATCTTCACCTGATAAACATGAGAGAATAAGAAAAAAGAAAAGCATTTGTCAACTGCTTTTCCTCTTAGAATAAATGACTACAAATGCAACTATAACCAAATCAAAACCACACAGTGTGTATAAAGCACTGACTATGCAAAGCAGTTATAAATTCTTGGTTAACAAAGGGCACAGAAAGCCCTTAAAGGAAATATTTTATTTCTGCTAAATTAATACCTAAAAGCATTACATTTCATCAGTTTCACTTAGGTTTAAAGTCCCCAAAGATTCTCCTCCTGAAACTGGCTATATTTTATGTGCAAACCGGGCTGAGAGCTATCTAAATCTAGATAAAACTCATTGGCTTGTAATCTTCACAATGATCTATACATCTAAATCTATATGCAAATCAAATGCTCTCATGCATTAACACATTCCAAAGCATCTACAAGTAAGACAGCGCCTTCTCCCCCTCACGACTCCCCTGCTTTGCTGCTCTCCCCCTCTCTTTATCTACACTAGCTACCTAAATAATTCACACAGCCTTCCTTTCAGGCTGAATGTTGCTCTGCTGAAGCCCGCAATGAGCTATTGCAGTAAGCAGATGGACACATGAATGCAGCAGGTGAGACAGATGGCAGCCTGCCCTGTCTGACGCTGGCTGCCTCAGCCTGGGCTGCCTTTTCCTTCCAGGTACATTATCATCAGCATAGCAGAAACCAGCATGCAGAGGGAAAAAACCCTTTACGTACAACATTGTGGGAACTAGTTAAATAAATGACCAGATGCTTATTTGCTCTCTTAACCAAAATGTAATTTACTTAAGAGTGTGTAAGGCGCATTTCCCCTCTCTCTCCCCTTAAAGGAGAAAAGTCCATCTCTATTGTCCAGCAAGCCCCTGAGTGTTGTATATAAAACAAAACAGGCCTGAAATCTTAGCAAGATCTTAAACTCATGACTTCACAAAAATTTTGATTCTCCCTCAGTTTCCAAATACCTCTGCTATTTTACAGGTAACTGGTCTCATTTTTTTAATATATAAATCTATATATCTTCTAGTACATGGTCACAGGTTTTAGATGAAGTCTTAATACCTAGTATATCTACAGAAAGCCTCAGTTTCCATCATGGGTTATGTTTCTTGACTGAATGTCTTCTACCTATCTTAAGAGATATATAGAACTACTAAGTTTATTACAAAATATTTGACACTGCTAGGGAAAATGCAAACAAAAGCTGAGGCAGTAGGTCTGTCTTTGACTGCAAAAATTAACAATTTCATGTGGTGCTTTCCTCTATGGAACACTGAGCAAAACACATGGAAGACTCCCAAAATTATAACACACGTTTTGAACAAGAATATAAATGAAAAAGAAATAAATCTGGTGATACATCTGGCAGAGTTTGACTGGCACCAGTACCACTGAACCACAGAAGTTGCTCTTTTTATACAAAATGTACTGCTGTCCAAATGAGCAGAAGCAATCAACTTCATTTTCTTTTTCAAGTCAGCAGGCAACTCATACAGCATATTAAAAGGACCATTTTTAAAAATCGTGTTGCGAAAAAATATTAAATGTAAGCAGTCAGTCAGATGCTCCATGTAATCCTGTACTATCCAGATTTGTCTCTCCAACCTCTTTACCCACCCTTTGTGCTATGTCAACACCAGCAGCCTGTGTTGTTCCCTGGTCTGCCTTCCTTCCGCAGTGCTTTTCTCTCTACCTCCTCATTAACTTCACCTTCTCTGAGCTGACATAGATGAAATCACCCATCTCTCCTTCAAACACCAGGGAGATTTCTGCTGATCTACAGTAAAACAACTCATACTTCCTTGCTAGCCTTTCTTGGTGTGCTTAAATTGAAGACATAACACTACATACGGAGATTTTATGCAACTATATATGCACACATAGAGAATATGGTTGTACTTGCCACATTAGAAAAGTATGTCCTCTTCTGCAGCTTCCATGAATTTCTTATATTTGTAGGCAGCAAAGTCCTTGAATAGGAATTACCTACGTATTTACACACTGTACACCACACACAGTAGCATGACAGGGGCCTCTACACTTCCTTAATATAGATATTAAGTATTAGCCAGGTACATTGTATGGAATTGATTGGTAATTACACTCAACTACTGAGTCAAAAAATCTTTTTTTTTTTTTTTTAATCAGAATAAGTAATTCCATGATGTTGAAGGCAAAAGAAAAAGTGTAAGTTGAGACATGTCCTGTGTGATATTCTGCTTCCCCTGAGCCTACTGGTATAACTGGAAAGAGAAACTGACTGTAAATAAACCTGCATGGGTAAATGAAAACTGGTCCAAACCAAAGGAAACCTGAAACAAACAAGAACTTATCTCTTCAGGGATAACACACTCATCAGGGACTCAAATAATAATAAACATAATAATACAGCATCTAGTTTCATCTGGTCCAGGGAGAAGACATAGCAGCACTACCAGAAAGTCTATTCTTGTTTATTTCTGACCTGGCAGAAACCAGGAATTACAGAAAACCTCAAGGGACAGACTGCTTTCATGGGATACCTAGACTGATTCTAAGGCCAAAGAGGTTAAGCACTTAGGATAAACTTTGGATAAGCAGCATAACTTCTGTATGCTTACATGTCCTAACTGAAAATCCTGAACTTCAAGGTTTTATATTACCATCTCTGAGGGAAAAAAAAAAAAAAAGAAAGAGAGCCGAAAAAATAAAAAGGTAAAACAACCCAGAGATCATACATGCAAACTCATAAACCTATGCAACAGATTTTGGGACTGGCAACTTCTGGAAATGGTGACCTATGTACTACCAGCTACAGAAAAGCATTTTGAGCCATAGTAACCAGCTTACAACACCAGAGAGAGCCAGTAAAAGCAGTGCACTTTACAAATGCTGTCACACAAGTCACAATTTCACTGCAATGATATAAACTGTTTGCTCTACAACAACAGATGAACAGAACTCTGAACATGCAGGAACACCCTCCTCAAAAATAAACCTCCGAGCCACCACCAAGTTGCCACTACAGTAACACGCACATTAGTGGAGCAGCAATCACAGAACCACACTTGGATTCAAAATGTATATTATGTTGGTAAGCTTGTTTCACTACTGAGAATTAATTAATACATTGGAAAATTAGGATTTCCCAGACCTCCTGTTTTCATTATCAAAACTCATTGTTGAGGCAATTATGTATATTCTTAGCATTGAAACTGTGTACTTAACTCTGTGCGTGGGGGAAATGCAATAAGAAAGAATGAAGTTACTAATTTTATAAGGTTTTAGGTATATTTTCATAGCATAGGTATTAAAGCAATTGCTTTTAATGATGGATTTAAATCCACTAATTAAGAAGGTAAAATGACTACTTCAGGTATTTTAGAAAATAGATTAATTCTTGAATATTTTTTGGTCTCAAACAAACCTACTTATTCTCTTCAGATTTAAGCTCTGAATGCAATATTACTGCTTGAGTAATGCTTACCACTGCCCTGTGGTCAACATGTATAAGCAAAGGTCTCAGCCTATCCCAACACATTTCCCCTCAAAAATCAGACCTGTACCTCTCTGAAGAGGTGTACAGGCCTGTCCTGAAGCAAAAGGAGTCGAGTTGCAGAGGTGTCTGTGAAGATATGATCTGGACCCTACAAAAGCAGCCATGATTCATAAAAGCATTTCAGAATAAAAAAACAAAGCAAGCAAAAAGAAAAAGGTAAATATATCTCTATAACCTGTCAACTTGCAAGCAATTAGGGTGAAAAAAGGAGACTGAATGATTAAAAAAACTTCATTCTGTTGTATGAGAAAAGTAATTGTCAATCCCAATCCCATAAGTACATCATAGGAAAGAAGACATAATTATACTTAAACTGGACTTGATATAAATACCATGAAGTTGATTTTCAAAAGGATAAGATTTTCCTTAGAGGTCTGCAAACAGATTTGATGAGTTTTCCTAAGGCTGAGTTTGCAGAACTTAGGAAAATGCTTACCACTTCAGGAAAAATGAGTTGGTTTTTTTGTGGGTTAGTGTTTTGGTTTTAGAGGGGTTTGGAATTGAGAGGGTTTTTTTGTTTGGTTTTTTTTTTTTTTAAATTTTGTTAGAGGTTTTTTTTCTTAAGGGTTTTTTGGATTTGGTTTTTGGTTTTGTTTTTTTTTTTTGCCTTTCTTTTGTTGTCTTCTTATTTTTCAAATGAAAGCATGTATATAGTGCACATGAACCTTGATAGACTCCAATCTCTTCTCAAATCTCTTCCAGGAATAATGGGAAAGAGAGAAATACTTATAATACAGAGCATAAATGAAAGCAGATGTTGATGCTGAATGTAATGGATATAATAAATACAAGGTTTTAACAGCTTCCAAATATGCAAACACAAAGGAATGGAAAATCTGCCTTTTAAAAGGAAATGTGTACAGAAGAAAGAAGCAGACATTAAACCCTAAATTGCAAAGGTGCAATTTCCAAAAGATGGTAAAATCTACCTTCTCCTCTATGTCAATGACTAAGAAAGTTTAAACACTGAATGCTGACGTTCCATCCTCCTTTTCCTCCGCTTCAGTTTTGAAGCACTAACTTTGAACACCTTGACATTTACCTCTCTGCCTTTGCTTTAACAGTAACAGAGGGGCACTCTTAAAGGAGGAAAAAATGTCTTTAAAAATCTCAAATGCATAATAATTCTTGCACTTATTCCTTTGCAGCTGAGCAGAGCCATTTACACAGTCCACTAAACACTGTTTAGTAAACACGACAAGAGTGCTTCTAATCTTACTGCCCTTGTAAAACCAAGACAGGGGTTCTGTTTTTAGTGCACACTCAGTTCAGCACTAATCCTGTTTTATGTTGTTCACACCTGCCGCTGACCAGCAGCCTGCTGATGGGTTGTGGTTTGTGCCGCTCCCAGACAATCCCCACCAGCTCCAACAAAAAACTTATCACTAAAGTGGAAACAAAAACCCAACTGCTGTGCAAAAACTGTAAAAGGCAAGAAAGACCTGACATTCCTGCTTCCTCTTCCATACTCCACTAACCCTAACTGTTCGAATTTAAAACCAGTGTTCAAGTGCACATGCTTACATTTAGTCCTTATGCCGAGCTTTTCTAGGAGTTCTTGTCCAGATAGCAAATCTTAGAGACAAATGTCATGGACACAACCTTTATAAATACATGCTGTGTAACTCACCTTTTTCTTTGTGCCTAATGAAATAACAGGCTTTGCTCTAACAGAAGTACTGAATGCTGATAATGCATCCTTTCGTGAATCTTTACAGGAACAGGCTTCTGAAGATTAAAACAACAAAAAAAAAAAAAACCAAACCAAACAAAAAAAAACCAAACAAAAAACCCCCACCAACTTCCTTCAACATATTTTCACATGAAATTCAAGATGTTACTTCTGTAGAAATCAGGTTTTCTTAATTTCTTAATCACAACACTAATCCACACACAAGCATTAAAAAAAAAAGGCCATAAAGTCACACCTAAGGCTTCCTTTGTACAGAAAATGGAATGCTTAATCCAAGACAAAAATCTGTGATCTGTGATTAAAGGAATAGGTCTGAAATTACAAAGCGTTTATAGTCAAGGAGAGTAAGAAACTCAAGGGAAGCAAACCAAATGAAAACAGAAATCTTTTGTTTGGTGAACACACGGAAGCAAAATGTGCATTGAGATCAAGGAAAAGAACTCATGTACATATTTACCAACTCAAAGACTGAGATGAAGGCTCTGTTATCTACAACAAAAGTTTTGCACTAGAAAAGTCTCTAAAATGGACAGCAGTACATGGTACTTTCACACCCACTTAATGGTACTCTTTATATAACTAAAATAACATAAACAAGTATCGGAATATTTGGAGAGCAAACTGTCTCCTCTATCCTGTTATACCATCTTGGCCTATTTCTTTCTACAAAGAGAAAAATGCTTTCTGTCCAAAAGCCAAGTTCCTATATCTCTTAAACACTACACAAACCTTTTCATAAATAAAATGTTGGCTGGAGGCCAGTCAAGGTAATTCTCCATCTATTAAAATTTATTTTATATCCCATAGGCAAAGGCACGCTGAATGACCCTGGGTGATTTCTGAATTCTGCATAGGAACACCAAGGTGCTTCAACACATATATAGAAAAAGGTGACATGCATCAAGCAGACATATGTATTCCACACTGCAGCTTTACATCCCAAATTCATCACCAGAAACAAACCAAGATAAATCAATCTTCATGTAAATTCAGCATTTCAACCTCTCTTGTAATTCAGATGTAAAACCAAGAAAAAAAGGGGTCAGTCTCACTTTGTCTTACCATCTCTATCTGAAGGATTTCCACCTCCTCTTTAGGCAACCCAAGGCTGAAGATATGGGCATAATGCCAACACTGCTTTTAAGCTCACACAGAAAATATTATGGGGTAATCTTAGTATTTCCTGGTCACATTCCCTTAGGCAATTCTATACTAGTGCAAATGTCACATCCTGGCAGTGAGTCCTTGGACACTGGCTCCACTTCTTGATTGATTGATTTTAAAATACTACCAAATCATTCATTTTTTTAAAATCAATTACAGAGACTGATCCAAAACCTGCTAAAATGAATGGCATTCTTTCCATTTAGTCTTGAATCAGTCCACTATCAGTAGAAGCTAAAGACTTCTTCAAACAGATGCAAGCAAGACCTCTGCAGCAGACTGTCCTTCTCACCTCGGAAAATCTCTCCTAACTTACCTAACAATGGTACAAAAGCCCCACACTAATTTTGTCAAACAGCTGCATCTGCAGTATTCCTGTTCCAGCATCACCTAATGCGCAAGTATTAAGCCTTTTTTTAAAATTAGGGAAGGGAGGGGGGAAAAGGCAGGGGATCAGGAGGGAAGAATCCCCACCCCAGTCATCCATCAAGTGCACATCCAGGCCACTGCTCCTGAGACATCTAATATATGCTAAAGAGATACAAAAAGACATAAAAAGCTTTCAGAAATAAAAGTGCTTCAGAAGCCATATTTTATTATTGCCAAGTAGGGTTTTTGCCAGATTGTAAAGTTGACTTAAATGCCAGGATACTGCATTTCAGAGGCAGTGGCAGCAGCTTACATATTGCCTGTATTAGTGGCTGAAGTGTATTGCTGATTCCAAAGATAGACTATCGTCATCTACGAGGGAGAATAAATAAATGAATAAATAAAAATTGGCATTCCCTACCAACCTTGCTACCTGCTGCCTTGAAGCACTTTTCAAGTGCAGCCTCCACAGGAAAAAAAAAAAAGTTAAGACTACTTTATTTTGATGATAGTGCTTTCCCCAGGCAGGAATTTTTATTTCAGTTACAATCTTTAAACCATTACATTTTCAGTGATGCATTTTTATATTTACAGTTGACATCTTCATAGAAGAATGAAACCTTTGAGCAACAGCTCTAAAGCATGAAGGTTGCCTGCAGTAAGTACTTAAATTATTTTACACCCAAATGGAGCCAGTTGTTTTTAGCTAAAATTTAATAAACCTTAAATCAATGACCTTTCTTTTACTGAAAGCTTGCACTTGGGAAAACTAACTTTCCTAAGAAACATATTTTGGTGAATAAATGCCAAACAAAGAGCTATTTAAATCTGAACATTATCTCAATTTATAGCTTGTGAACATCCAGTTCCTAAATTCCCGACTGCTACATAATGTATAGAACAGTGGAGCTTTGGTTTAATCACATATCATTGATTTCAAAGTGTCACAGTGATCTCATTGACAGTAATCAATAATAATCCAAAATCAGTCAAATATGCTCTTACACCATCATTTGTCAAATCTGAATATCCCAGAATTAACTGTAGGCATGTGAAAGAAAAAGAACCTAGAAATAAAATTTAAAAAAGGGTACAAAAATACAAATCATCAAACTTTGAGAAAATAATAGTGCATCTGAGCATGCTTCATACCTGCTGATAAGTTAATGATGAATCATACCTTGCCTTCCCAGCAAATACTCTGAAATACATTCTTTTTCAAACATGAAAATACACAGCAACTGAAGGCAGCAGACACACTAGCATATGATCAAGCATTATTTTATGAACAGCCATGTTGCGTGCCAAATATTGAATGTGTTGCCAGTACACTACGAATTGCACAAGTATGCCACACTATGAAGAACTGCACATTTTAAGTTAGCCACTGCACTCCACAAAGCAAGAAAGGATAAAATTGCAGCATTTCTGTACCAAAAGCTTGAATAGATGTAGCCACTTATCAAAAGAGCTGTTATTGTTGCTGAGGGCTCCTCTCTCAACACATTCACCTGTAATTTTGTCAAGGTAACAAATCCTTCCATTCATTACAGCACACTCAAAAGCACCCTGCTATTTAATTTAAATGGAAAAAAGGCCCAAAGTGCCTAAAACATTTGCTTTTGCTAATGTAAAAGTGCTGGCATTTTACTTCATTCCTGATAAGCCGGTGCCAATGGATGTGATTATTCTTTTCTTATTCAAAGCATATCAGTAGTTCAAAAGCACTCTCAATCTTATCAGGTGTATGAACAGCACAGTTACTGAAAACAGTTTGTACTGCTCCTCTCTCCTTCTGCCAGGCTATCAGATAAACCCAACTAACTAACTGTATTTACACACAATCAAATATATACTGTGTCTTCAGCACACTGTAGCCTGTTTCTGGCATGTCACAGGTTTTCTGCTTGACATTAGTCATAACTAAACCAGCAGCAGTGAATTAGCTTACAACAAAAATACAGTCACTCCGTAGTGCTTAACATGAAAGGGACATAGGGAGGGAGAAAACGAAAAATTCTGTGAAGAATGATCATTTCCATCTATGTCACAGGTATTTATCTGGTACTACTTGGAAAAGAGCATGGAAGCAATAGGTTTCAAATACATTCAAAACAGATCTGACAGGCTTTATCAGTAGAAAAAAATAATTTCTATTTGCTTTTTAGTTTATTCTGTTCTCCTCTAGTCCAAGAACTGTCTCTGACTTGCAAAGGGTGAAGAAGTGAAAGAAAAAAAGAAAGAAAGGAAAATGGTTACAGCGTCTGAAGGCATTTAAGTACCTTTACCGGTTTGTCCGGAACAAGACAGTGATTTCTCATGATCCAGCCTTCATCTGGCACTAAAAGACTCACCACAAAAACAAAAGAAAAAATCCCCTACTCTCCCTCAAACAAGCCTCTTGGAAACTCTCCTTTTCATTCAGTGTCTCAAATACAGAATTCTCAGTGCTAACTACTGAGGAATAAACACAGACCAACTACTTCAGAAGAGCCATCCATGGCTTTGAAGATTTCACCCGTCATAGTGAACAGGCACAGCAGCCCCTTCATTCTCCTCAGGGTGACAGTGTATTCCCAGGACGAGCACAGTATTTAAAGAGTTAAATGATAACCTGGCTGCGTGCTCTCAGCTCGCTAAATGGAAACTTCTGGAACGCCAGGATAAATCCTGAGTTTTGGCTCTTTGATTAATTACAGCCTTCCTTGGCCCCTGCGAGGAGGCTCCTTCCCACCGTCCCCTCCCAGTGACAGCCTCTTCCCGAGTACCTCTGATGAAGCAGCAAAGGGCAGGCCCGCGCCACCACCTGAGCCCATCCCGTGCCTCTGCATGGACTCGCAGCGCAGAACCAGCCATCCTCGAGATTTGTGGGAGAACAATGAGCCGACTTAAGCCAAGTGTGCAGCGCCCGGTAATGCGGCCGATTGTTGTTTCTCCATCTGTGACACTGGGGCCAGTGATTGATGGGACAGGTGTCATTCACGCCAATGTCAACCACCCGCGGCGGGGTGCCTGCTCTGCGCCCTTAATGTCTCCCAGCACCAAGTGGGCCTCAGCGGCTCCTGCCAGGAGAGTGATGGGGTGTCCCTAGATGTCACTCGGCTACGGGGAATCCCAGTGTCACCCCTTTAATGCGGAGGGGAACAGCCGGTTGCAGACGTGGCATTTTGTGCCACTTCGGAACATCTCGTCTGTCCCACCATGGTGGCAGCTGCTATGAGAACATTCCCATCAGTGAAAGTATTCCCTGGCAAAGTGAATATAATTCAGTAGAGGAAAACTAGAATTCTCAGAGCATTAAACTACCACGGTAAGGGGTAAAAAAAATTCCGCTTTCTGATGTAAGAATTTTACCATTCTTCAAAGATAATTTTACTAGCAATATATGGGCACTTGCTTTGGAAACACACTCTGAATCTATTTTAGATGGCAGCTGAGTTTCAGTGCATATCTTTAACTAGATGCTCTTCGGGTTTTTTCCCTTAGAAGTGAAAAAATAATTGTGCAGGAGAAAGCCTCACAGACTTGCTGAAATTAATGCCTCTAAAAACTATGGTAGCATTAATACTTGTCAGTCGAGTATATCATAGTCCACCTAAAGCAATAAAATATCAACTTAAACATAAATAGACACTGGCATCCATCCTTCACAAAGACAGGAACCAAATCCTATAGCCAATCCGGAGACAGAAAAAAAACTCTAAAAGTAAATAAAGACTATATAGAAAATTGCTTGATTCTTTTGCTTGTATTTTCAATATACGGAAAACTATACAAACTGCCAGTAGTACTCTGCAAAGCATACATAAAAGAGTATGATTTCACCTTTTTAGTTAACTACTGTTTTTACTAGATTTTCCTGGTTTGTATTTCCTTAAAAATATTCATGGGTGAGATTGAAAAAAGTGTTTCTTCCAGAAACAGCTCTAGAAACAAACGCAGAAACAGAGGGAAAGGGTGAAAGAGCAGCAATCTCACAGGTAAGAACGGACTGAATAAAACAAGTCAGTCCCACCCATCCTGGCACCTTTATATGGGAAAGAATTTCAGAAATGTTTAGGAACAAGCTAGCAATACATTTTAGATATTACTTTTTCATTTCACTCACCAGCATCTCTACGTCTACAGGACTTTAAATTGCTTCATATCTAGCTGGCTTGGGGGGCCAGGGGGTGCGTGTGCACACACGGCTGGCTTAAAATTTTTTAATTATATCTTTAGGGCTTTTAAATTTTTGTTTCTTTTTTTTTGTTGTTTGTTTAGAGTTGGGGTTTTTTTCTGAGGCCATTCAAAACAAACAACAGCAACTCCACATCATCTTCTCATTCTAACTTGCCAAAGCCATCAATCTCTGATCGTACCTATTAGAATCTCATTGTAGCCAACACTACATTTTGCGACAGCTTGACCAGTTGTTTAAGGAAAGAGTGTGTGATGGAGCAAAGCTAAATCGACACATCTGTGATACTTCTGACACCCCTCAGCATGGCTAATATTAATTTGTTTTCTTTGGCTAGGTAAGTGCTGCCAAAACACATTACATATGGTATGTAGTTCCAATCAAAATGATGAAAAGGAGATGTGCAGGGTTTTTTTCACTTATAGCAACATGAAAACACACAGAGTGCTAAGAGACATCTACGCAAAGCTACAGAATAATAACTTGAAAAACCTCTAATCACTGCATCTTAAAGTTTGGTTTCAGAATACAACCCTTTAAGAGAATAAAGACAGCAGCTCAAAGCTGCAAAGAGTTTTTACTCAGGAAAAGAGAATATAATTTTCACAGTATGATGAAAGGATACGTGTAGACTATTCTCGTGTGCATAGCGGTAACTAATCATATTTCAGCAGATTATCATATAAATAAATGTGCACAATTCTGTACAAGGATACTATAAATGACTTGATTAGACTGAGGACAAGGGCCCTCTATTTCATACACCCCACTACACTAACTTACCACAGTGTATGGTGATCCTCCTCCAATTTCGTACTTAAGGTTCTATATTAGTGTCCCAAAATATTAAGTGTTGTGGGTGGTGCTTTTTGTTTGTTTTGCTTTGCCTTATAATTTTGATCCAAATAAGAAAATTTCACCTAGATGACATAAAAATTCAGGTTGTTGACCCACAGTAAGAATAAGACATCCAGCGGTACAGAAAAACAGCATATGCTTGTCTTATACTCTGTAAAAGTACTTCTATTGCTCTAACTTTCATTAGGCTGCTAATAGACATTTTTCTAGCAAGCATAAGAAGCTGAACTGAAAAAATAAATTTTATTTCAATTTTAGAAGAAATGGGTGATGATGCTCTGATTAAAAAGCTACTCTACTTAAAAGAGGAAAATAATTGGAAATTAGATAAGATTTCCTTTGATGCAAACCTGCTATATTAAGGAACAGCATAGAGAAAAGCACTTCTTTGTTTGAAGGAAATACAAATTAATTGAAAAACATTACCAGCATTATGTAAACAAACCCGAGACAGTTAAAGCTTTTGCAACACAGAAAATACATAAATTGTTTCATAAGACACAGATGTCAAAAGGCAATATCTTATAGAAGTTACTCTCCGAAGTGCTACTGAAAAAGCAACACCAAGTCCTTTAAAGAATAATTAAGCAATACTATCTGAAATAGCAGTATACAAATTCAGTTTAATATTTTTTTTTTTATGTTTCATAGTATTTTTACTTCTGGACAACAGAACCACAACAAAAGAAGAAAACAAAAACCCCAAAACTATAGGACTTTTGAAGAGCACTAAGGAGCATTAAAACCACATATGCATTTTATATTTTTGTCTGAGGACGTCATGGTATATATTAACAACAACATGCAGGAGGCTTACCCCCTAAAAATAATTATATTCGTTATATGTAAATGTAACTGTGTGTCCAAGGACATATTTAGCTGAAAAAATAGATCGCTGTTTGACAGCCAAAATTTACAAAAATGTGAATAAACATTAGACTTCTCATTTACTTGGAAGAGAAAAATTTTGTAAGAAAAAAATCATCTTTTAAAAGCAAAACTGTGAGTACAATACAAAACCTGCTACATTACATGGAAGACATGATACAAAATGAGGTGTAAATACTTTACATTGCTGGCCAGCTCTCTTCTTATGGATAAGAAAAAAGCCACATAAAACCACATAAAGGCAGCTGCTTTTTGACAAGCAATTGCACAGAGGGAAGTTATATAGCTCTGCATACATATATATATATATATATACACACTTACTGCGTATATGTCTGTGACTAACACAAAATATATGTACATTGCCAAAACTGCATAAGGAATATGTTATACACCTGGAACACACACAGAGGCATGGACATAAACGTGTCTGAACACAGAACTTGCTGTGCACAGGCAGAAGATTTCACACAAAATGCAAATATACAAAACAAAACCACATACATACATGCTACTACAGATACGACTGTGCACGTATGACTCCCTAAGTCAAGCCTAAAAGACGATACACGAAATGTACAAGAACCTGTAATAAGTGGAGTGCCAAGCTGCAGCGACTGTTGGTGTCATCCCTGCACTATCAAACATACATATGAGTATGACTGGAGACAGAGAGGCTAAATATTTCACTGTCAGAGCATGTCGAGAAATGCAATTCATTTCCCTCTCATGTGCCTTAGGACAATGACAATTTAATACAAGGCCAGTGGATGTAAAAGAGATAAAAACTGAACAAACTGGCCCAGCATAATCACGGATTTCCTCTAGAGAGCTCGGCAGCGTGAGGCTCATATGCACTTGTAACGGATCAACATTTTATTGTTTCTTGCCTCCATGAATTTGCTGTGAAAAAGAATTCATAGCAAAGCTTATCTTATAAACAGAGGCAACTCCAGGCTTCAATAGAAGCAAGAATTTATTTCATATTTTTTTCCTAATTCTCCTATACATTTTACTTATTCTAAGCAAAAAAGTAATTATTTTATATACTACCTTGAAAGATTAAATTAGCATTTTTTCATTCCTACTTCCACAGAGGTGCAAGCAACCTCCCTGCAGGCCCAGGGTCAGTCCTTTAAAAACAGTTCTGTAAAATGAATAATCTTGTCACTCATTCATGAATATATTATATTTTTATACCACAGTTTTGCTATCATAACTTTGTAACATACAGAAACAGCAGCACAGCATGTGGACTGACATATCTGTGAGAATAGACATATCATGCTTTTTAGCTACTCTAAGCAAAGTGGGCTTCAAGTATTGTTAAATATTATCATAGACAAGTTACCTTCTCTATTTGATGAATAGCACCATGTATTTGAAATTAATTGCAAAAGTAGGGTTGGCTAATGAGGTGGCCCTTATCATTTCTCAGCAGTGCAAGCACAAGTATTTTTTCTGCTGGCTCAATATTTTTTAAATGCCCAAAGTGCTATTAACTAAGTTGAAATCTGATTAAAATATGAGTGCTAAAATATTCACAACAGCTAATGCAGCTACACAAAAAAAAAAGCTAAGAAAATTCTTATCTCTTTTCTTATCATTAAGCATGTGTTTTGAAAAATAATAATTAAATAAATTGTTCCCTACAGATTCTCACAGTTGTTTTGCTTCCCATTAGCATCTTTGAAAACAGTTTGTTAAGACAATAGTTATTCTTTATTATGGAACTATGGGGATGGTGCCCTTCTACCCACCTAAGTTTAAAAAGAAATTTGTAGGAAATGTTAAAGCTTAAGGTCTGTCAGAAAAAGGACAGCGATTCTTAGGAAAAAAATAGGGGGGAAAAGTATGGAAAAAATGATTAGCCATTCAAGAGAATTAATGGATATCCCCAAGGGCTTTGCTAATAACATGGGTTAATTACCGCTGCAACGCACCAGGCTCAGTAAATAAAAGAGCACAACCACAAAAACATTAAAATGAGCACCCATCACTAAATGAAGCATAAGCCCCAGTAAAGGAAAATCTGCCAGACAGGCATTTCAGTACAAACCCTTTATACTTCCTGCAGGATCCAAAAACTTGCCAGCAGTGTAGTAGATCCAAAAAAGCAAAGCCCTACAACCGGAAACCGGGGAAGGAAGAAGGGACCAAGGCCCGCCTGCTGCCCAAGGGCAGAGCCCTGGGAGAGCCCAGGCAGGGGCTGCGCGCCACTCCAGGGCTGTGTGCCATCCCACACACCTGGTACCCACCGGAACACCAGCCTGGGGCCTTATTTCTCAGGAACAACTGTAACAAGCTATCTAATAAGACAAAAGGGCGAGTTTAAAGACCTCCAGAGCCTTGAGAAACCGCGGAGCAGAATCAAATGCTGTTTCCCATTTCACAAAGAAGCATTCTTCAGTCTGCCCCTTTTCTGCCTTTGCGAATGAAAAGGCACTTCTAAAAAAATTCTTCAGCAATTTGAGGCTATGCCAAAATATTTCAAAGAGTGAAACTGACATAAACTATTTTATGTTTAGCACATAATCACCTTACGCACACGCAAACACGCTTAATATATGTACATGTGAGTAACACACACACACACTCAGATTCAGCCATACGCAAACACAACCCGGCCAGACTCACAGGGTGACTCCACAGACCATACCCACATCACAACATGAGAACGGTTAGAAAAATATAGAATATGTACACCAACCATTGCTGCACTGAAGTACTCGCATGCTGCGACACCTACGTCTACTTTTTAAATGTTACAGCCATTCAATGCAATCTTTATGTCTTGTCATCTGCGTATTCTACTGGTTCTGTTGTAAAATGAAAATCTGTGCACGGGAACAGATGAATTTGCTTCACATTTAAACATTATTGCACATTTTTAAATGGAGAAACTGGGAAAGGAGCTGCATGTTCAAATGAATGAAACACAGTGAGCCACAAAACGCAAATACACATAGCGCACAGAAGCTTTCTAGAGTTACAAATCTCCTCAATTTTCTATGTTTGGCATCCAGAGACTGTGTTTAAATTTACTAAACTACTCCTGTTCTCTCCCCTCCCTACCCCCCCTGCTTTTCCTGAGTGTTTCAATTGCCTTTCCTTCTTCCAACAGCTGTGACAACTGTTAAAACAGTCGGTAAAATTAAGTCCGCCCTATAATCCTTTAGTCAACGTTACCTTTTTAATCAGAGGTTGAAGAGATTTCCCGTTATGAACGCAGTGATTCATTTAAAATTATTAAACTGACACATATGTCAAAATGAGCAGATATATTTATTGCATCTGTTAGCTTATTAACTATTAGTAATTATTAGTGCTATTGTTATTGCTGAAAGAGCAAAAAGCTAAGACTGCAGCTGGCTTTAAGTTATTACATTCTTTCACAAGCTCTGCCATAAAAATCAAAGCATACCTAGTGATGGTCAGACAGATGTCTGTGCACTCCCAAAACGTTCTGACAATTTCTAGCTCGAATCCTCTCTACCCTCATCCATAAGAACTGCAGAAACTCCTACATCTATTTGTATGTCCTTATGCTTACATGCATATGCATGTTACAGTATGCAGTCAAATCACAGTTATTATGGATATTAATAACATATAAAACTCTGGTGTTTATTAGTTGAGATGGAGGAGATATGTTTCTAAATGTTAGGTCTGTCTCTGTGTTCACTCAATCCCACATGCCTCCAGCCCTGTACTCAGACAATATATTAAGAGTGTTTCGAGATGACTTTTAATTGAGTCAGAGGAAGAAAAAAATTAGTTTGAATCTTGCACCGGAGCCAAAAAGACATGTGCCCCGATTTCATTTAAATGCATCTACTCTAAGAGGCTTATCTAAACTAATCATTCAAATTAGCTGTAAGAAAGTAAATTCAAGAAAGCTCCTTTGGGGGGGTGGGGGGTTTGAAAGATCCACAAAAAAAAGAAAAAAACTACAACCATAAAATACTCAAACTTATCATCCTTTTATGTATTTTATGAAAAACGTGTCACTGTTAGTAAAAGCTGTGGAAACTGCATTCTCACACTATGAAGCTATCTTACACTATATACATACAGTGCGCTGACCTATAAGCCATAGCTGAGAGGGCACCCTACCCCTGTTTATTTTCTTTTTCTTTACCTCCAAAACACTACAGTGGGTTTTCCCCACGTCCCCTTCCCAAACTGCGAGCCAGGCTATTTGTTACTTCCCATCTTATTTCCCTAACATGCGATCACGGCAATTCACTTTTCATGCCTGGCTTAATTACCACCAGCCAGGTACTGTGCAGCCAGTAAGGACAGCTAGTGGGCATCTACCTATAGTACACTGTCACCTCCTGTGCAGCCTCTCCGCGGCCGCGGCTGGCTGGGGCGATGCTGGCTGCCGGCCGGGGCTTCTCCTCGGTGCTCCTGTCTGTCACTCCCGGCCTAACACCGGGGCACAGCGACGTAAGCAGCTCGACAAGAAGAAAAAGGAACCGGTGACGGCTCCCGTGATATACTAATATTTAATCCCGGCCGCAGGCTGAAATCAAGTTCAGGAGCCGCTCCTTAGCCCCAGACCGCCCGGTTATCTTTGGGCGCCACGCTTTCCGCCGGAGTCACTCCGCCAGGTAGCTAAGAAGTGCCGGCCAAGAACTGCGGTTCCTCAAAAAGTGTGTTCGGCTGCCTTTTGTAGGGAGCAGCAGGCGCGGGGAGGGACACACCGTGCGGCGCGAACGCCGTCAAGTGCCCCACGCCGCCTCCTCGGCCGCTGACGCCGCGGGTCCGGAGCGGCGCCTCCGGCAGGGCGCTCGCACGGCACCGGCGGCCGCCACCGCACNCGGGTCGGCTGCCGCCCGCGGCTGCGGCGCAGCGTTACCTGCAGCGGCGTCTTAGGCGCCTGTCATGTTTTGGGGCAGGCGGCGTGCTGCGGTGGGGTGGGGGCGGGGAGCGGTACCTACTCTTCCTCGTAGTGCAGGGAGAGCGGCTCCGGCAGGCAAAGTTCTACCGAATCCATGTGCGCCCGGCGACCATCCTCCGTGCGCCCCCGCGGTGAAAGCAAAGTTTCCGTGGCCGAGCGCCGCGCACTTGGCACGGGCGCGCTCCGGGCGCGGCGGCGGCGGGCGGGGACCAAAAGCCCGGCCGCGCGCCTAATCAAGGACTTAAAGCCCCGCGCGGAGCTCATGAATATGCAGCATGGCTGTACATATGCATCCCCCCCGGCCCGGGGGGACGGCCGATTGGTGGGGCCGCGGCCAATCAGGCGCCAGGGGCGCCGGGGCGGCCCGGTGCGCGGGGCGCGCGGCAGGTAGAGGGTGGGGACGGGGGAGCGGCCTCAGGCGGCAGCGGCGGCCGGGGCAGAGCCCGCGGACGTGCCCGCGCCGCCGGACCGACCGGCGGGGGCTGCCCGCTCCGCTTCCCTCCTTCCCTTTCCTTCTCGTCCGGCCCCAACTTCGGCAGGTACTTTGGCAAGCTCCCGGTTAAGGATTGCGCGCAAAGGTAGAGGATGAAGTTTGCGCCGCCGCTGCCGGTCGTGGCGTTTGGCCGTGGCGGCAGCCGGGCTCGGCTCCCGGCGCGCTCTCCTGAACGCCGCTTCCCTAACCTTTGGAACTGCTCGGCGCCGGGGAAAAACAAATAATAATAACGCCAAGCGCGGCCTGCCGAAGCCTCTGGGTAACTCAACTTTTCATTGTCGTGCGAGTTGCTTTTGGGGGGAAAGGGGAGGGGGAGCGGGCTGGAATTCGACTTTGTATATATGATATTATACATAAAAACATATAAAAGTTACTCAGCTATCTAATATAGAGATATATAAGTTCCTATTTAAAAATTAAAAGTTTCCTTTTCTACTTAGTTAAAAAAAAAAAAAGACATTCCTAACAAAACGAGCACTCAGATCTAGTCCTTACCATAAGGGATGCAACTGGGAGCGAATACAGGTCCTATACAACATGGGGGCATGTGTTTATATATGTATATATATAAAGCATATGCCCCTGTGCCAGTATTTGTATGTTTAGTTGTGTATATTTAGAAATGAGAAAGAAAAGATCCAGAACTGATCAATTTCCGCTGTTAGTGTGCCGGGATTAGAATGGACCAACTCAGCCTGCCTCATTTTAATGAGATAAGGGCTGCACTGGAATAGCTCTGCATTAGTGAATCTGGGAGGGTGCCTAGACCTCTACAGTGTTTGGGGCTTTGGGTTTTTTGTAAAGTAAGTTTTGCTGAACTGAAAGGGCAATAAAAACATATCCCTGTAGGCATGCCAGCATAAACATCACCAAGCCCGGTTCTAGCCAAACACTGCTTACAGCCAGCTCAGAGTTGTTCTCTAGCGTATGAAAGATTCCTGATTAAACTTGTTCCAACACAAAGAATGTACTCAAATTTAGGGACATTAGAGACACTGTTTGCACTGAAACACAGGCATATATCCTGTTTTGAAAGTATTATAATGAATATGGGAAGAATTTTTTCAAAAAGCTACCACCTTTACTTAATATTACAACTAAGGCACCATACATATTTTCCAGGTTCAAAGCGTTTCTGTCCCTACTAGTGAAAACAGATGCAGACTGTTTCTGTCCTGAAAAAAACCAAAACGACACTGGAAGGACAGTAATTTCTCAGAATGCAGCTCAACTCTTATAAAATATTTTGTGATTGGAGCCCTAACACGATGCAAAGGGCAGGGCTTTGAAGTTCAAACCTTCAGAATGCAGTAATACTGTTCACAAAAATGCCCTCTCCAGATGTGTTTCTACAGCATTTTTCCAAAAAATATACAGCAACAGAACCAAATTCCAACATACATAAGTTCAATAGACATGTTTGTGTATGTTTACAGCAAAGACATTCCAGCGTTCTGTATTTAACCTTATGTGAAGACTGGGCCTGCTGCCTACAAACCTGTTATAAATACTTGCAATTTTAGGAATCAGAACTCACACAGCAAAACTACAGCTCGGACTACTGTATAAAAGCAGGTAGTAAAAGCTTAATTACCAGTAGCATTATGCTGTCTATATTGTTAAATGTGAACTCTGTAATTAAGATGTAAATTTGCTTGTGAGCAGTGAATTAAAAAGCTCTGAAATGAGTAAAATTTAAGTACTCTGTAGAAACATCAGGGACAAAAAAAATCAGTTTTTACCAAATTTTAAAACAGGAGGTATTAAATAATGTTACTCTGTTAGAACATCCTCTTTAAGTAACAATTTGATAAATGGAGATTTTGGAATCAAATCAGAAATTGAATAGGATGTCTTTATGTATAGTTATCTGTATGACTATATAAACTCAAAATACAATTCCTACAAACTGATTTACATGTGCACATGGGCAGAACATGCAAATACAAATATATTGCTTGTACCAAGTATCTCTGTGTATAGATTTATAGGTATATAAGAGTATGTCTGTTTATAGATTTATACCCAAAATGTCTATTTTTCAATATTTTTTATTCCAGAATGCTTTGAAATCTTTGCATGCAAATGTCTTTTTCTTATATAAAGATCAGTCATAAATGACTTCGTGTACATGTGTGATTTGATATGGTCACTTTTCTGTATTACATTTGTTGGAATACACCCTCCTGAAAATCTGATAGCTAATCCATTTTGAAACTTACCAAAGCACAGGTTAGCTTCATTCCTACTTTTGTTTGTTACCTCCTAAGATTTTATATTCAGATGCTGAAACACGATGATCTCTCCTTCTGTCACGGTCTGTCTTCCTGTAAGTCCTCATTTTCACATTCCCATAGTTTCCACTGCCTCGTGAGCTTGATGTCTGTCCCCCACCCTCCTCTACAGCCCCAAATAATGCATTTTTCCTCTCCCCCTGTGAGCCGTCACTGGTTTTCTATCAAGCATCTTTCATCCAAGCAAGCAGCTCTCTGCCCTGCCAGTGCTGCCTCTTGGAGAACCAGAAATACTGTGCTGTACTTTGCATGTTGATAAACAAAGCAGTTGGCTTCTTCCCCCAGGGACTGAAAGTGTCACCTCCACCAGACTGGGATCTGGAATTCCAACTACATTCTTGAACTTGGGTTTCACAGTTACAGATCAGTTTGGGGAAAGTGAAAAAAAAAAAGAAGAAGACAAGAAAGAGATTACCGCAGCAAATAAGCTGGGGCTAACTGTAGCTTCATTTTAAGCTCTTCTGTAGAAATAAATAAAAGCAGTAGCAGGGGGTGGAAAAGCAATCCAGGTACCAGTTTACTGAATTTTATCGGGGAATACACAATAAAAACATGCATGCAAACAAGCATCTGCAGTAACTTACCAAAATGAACAGTGCAAAATCTTACCACAAGGAGTCTACACAAACAGTGGAAATGGAATCAAGAGAGGGGAAGGAAAAATCATCAGGAGTGCCTGTACCAGTCAAGGGGCATTGCTGAGCAGCACCTACATTTCTATGTCTCTCTGTGCATCTAATTTTTCCTGTGTGCCAAACAGCACATATTTAAGCATCTTCACATCTAAATACTACATACATTTCAAGGCATCAGAAGAGCCAGATTCTTAAAGCACAACCATCTCAAGGCAACTGAAGTGAGGTTCTGTGGCACTTCACAGAAACCTCACAGTGCATTGTGTCAAATGTGTATTTACCAAAAGGAGCAACAAGCTCAAGCCAGCAGGAAAGCTGCAATATGGAAGTGTGGAAGCTGCTGAGGATTTATGTGGAAATAAGCATACTTTAGATAAAGATTTGCAATACACCATGGAGCCTTATTCAAAGTCCAGCTGGAAAACATCCTATTGTTAAGAGTTTGAAATAAATACTGAAGTGTCATCAAATATGTGATCTTCTCTTTATTCACAATCACTCATTAAAGAAACACAACTCAGATGTGATCTCACTGAATAATACAGTGAGATTAACATAAGAACAGTATTGCCGCTGTCTACTCCTGTTTTATGCTTCTTATTGGAAGGCACTTGGTGCCCCCCTGTATATGCTGCTAATGAATTTAAAAAACTAATGCCTCAAAAGTTCCAAATTCCGCTCACCTGTTTGTACATAGTTGGACAAATACTATCAAGTTATTACTTGAAAGCCATCTGCTTCTTCAGTCTGTATTTAGCATTAATTACTCTTTGTTTTGATCTTAGGGGAAAAAGCTCATAGAACACAATCTCTGATGCTCCTTAGAACTTTTCCACAGTGTGTTCACAAATATATGGAGCAAGGCTTTTAGCTTTTGCTGCTACATTCAGTCCTAGCATATAAAAAATGTCTCTGTGAAATAACAGCGATTGCCTTACCATATTACTGAACTACATTCAATTTATCTGGTCTCAAATAAATACTTCATATTTTCTCCTTGTTTTATTTTCAAGGGCATGGGTATTTAAATGACTGCTTTCACTGGTACAGAATAGAATCTGTTCACACTGCTATAAATAAATATTCTCTTGACGAAACACCTTTTCCAAATCCTCTGACAAAATGAAAGAAAGGGAAAAAAGAAAAGAAAAAAAAAAAAACCACCAGAAGAAGGGAGCTGCACGCACATTGCCTGTCACCCACCAGAAAAGGTCTCCTCCCTAAAGATAATTCAGGCACACACTTCAATATGGATATCTCACTATTACCCCAAGCTCTTCTTTTAGTGTAAGTTTCTTCAGAGAAACTGAAGTACATTACTGTCTCAGACAGCCAAGGATAAGATGACTGAGGGAATTCAGTTGCTCTGTTTAATTAATACAGGATTATTTCACTTTCATTTTGTGAAGCTAATAATATGACTGGTGGAATGTCAGTAAAAATTAAATCATAAACTAGTGCAGTACCAAAGGGAAAACTTACTTTAGTTATGGAGTATTCCCAGCAGAAATCTTGAAAATCTTATCCATATTTACACTGATAAAATATCACATGTACTTCATGGGATACTGCAAGCTTTCTACAATCCTTGTGGCATGTTTTTACAGAGCAAGAGTTAACATTTTGAGATTATACATTAATAAATGAGTTGCAGTTGTATTGTTTCTTGAATGTTAAGCACCACATACTAAACGCAGGAACACGTTCAAGGTCAATGCCCTATTTTAGACCTTTTCAGCAGCTGTGATATTATGATAATCACATTTAAAATATTCCTATAGAAAGAGTAAATTAGCCCCTTTCACTAGAAGGATTATTATAATAAACAACAAATCTGAAAGAGAACAAATTCAGATTTCTCTTTTTGTTTGTTGTTTTCTGGTTTTTTTGGTTTTGTTGGGTTTTTTTTTTCCAGCAATGCAATAAATTGCTGTCTTTTACTGTGATGGCTTTTCTATCCAGGAATTAAAAAAAAAAAAAAAAAAAAAAAAAAAAGACCAAAAAACCCAACATTTTTTTCTGCACTTAGATTACCATTCCCTTTTGGGGTTTTTTTTTGGTTTTTGGTTTTTTTTTTTGAGGCCTCACCTATGTAAAAGTGCCTTCTTTAAAATGCATTTATGCTGTCTATTAGAATGAAAACATACCAGTTGACATCTCATTCTATCACCTATACTGCAGTGAAATGTAATATCCCACTAAACCAGAAGGGAAAGAAGAAAACTTCACATCAGCAGCTATTCCTAAGCAAGATTAGGGGTTTAGCTCCATCTAATTGAGGGATGAGATGTGTCCCTCAATGGGTCTCTCCCCACTCCCCCACCTGCCCTTCTACCTGACTGCAAGCTCAAAACGCTAAAAATAGAAGGAGATGGAGTGTAAATATTTCCCCAGTGAAAACACCAATAATCTTTACTGTGAGCTGACATGAATTGCTTGTTATGCTGCCCTAGGATATCATGGCTTGAAGCGAGAGCGCAGACACGCTCAGAGCCACCAACCACCCTCAAAGGTTTTGTGCCGTCTGTTTGTGCATGTCCATGTCGCAGAGGCTCCGACGACATCTGACGTGGAGCCGGGACACTTGCTGTACAGAACGCATCCTCCAGCCTGCCTGCCCCCACCCCCGAAAGTCCCAGCCCATCTTCCATCACTCTTCTGCCTTTTTCTCCCCCTCCACTCCTTTCGCTCTGGTATTTTTATTATTAATGTTATTGCTATTATTACTGTCCAAGCATAAGCTGATCCACAGGGGAGCCTGTGTAATTTAACCCCTCAAGCGCTAAATTCCTTCACATGTGCCAAAGACACAGGTTTGTTGTTGCCTCCAGCAATATCCCAGGAAGACGAGTGATGGCGGTGTCATATCATCACACAGCAACTTAATCTATTGCGACACCCAGGGAAGGGGTAACTGAAGAGATTTACAGAACATGCTCTCTGCCTGAATACAAAATGTTATCCCCTTTACCAACAAACTCAAGTCACAAGAAACAAAGTGAAACAAATTTTGCCCTCTTATGGCTCATTGTTTCCATGACTGCTTTATCCAATCCTACCCCCCCCATTACTTGTCCCACTGTACATCTTCTAGCTATACAACACTTTTTTTCAACATTTTTGTTCTCCGTCCTTTGTTCTTCATGTGTTCTCTGATTAACAAACAACTAGATCATGTTGAACTGCCAAGTAACATACGCCTTGGAAATCTTTTATCCATACACTAGACGACTGGAACTATCACTTACATGAGGGTTATCTCTACATGCTGTCTTTATGTTGTCTGACATCTAATGCATGCTTTTTAAAATAATGGATTGAAGGGGTTGCACTTTTTAAAGGTGCAAGGAACACTAAATTAAGTGCAGATTAGCTACAATAAACACCAACCTCAGCAAAGCATCTATTGTAACTACTGAAAATCACACACCCCCAGTCTGTTTGTCAAGTAGGGACTTTCTACATGGTTGTCCTGTTATCCGTAACTATTAAGGAACAATTCAATATAATAAAGCAGCCTATAACTGTTCTTTCCAATACTGAGGTGAGATTCTCTCTCTTCTAACATTTCACTGACCTAGGAAGCAAGAATTTGGCATGGAATTAATACTGAAGACAAATGAGACTAGTGAAATGTCCTCAGCTCAGGATAAGCTGATTGTGCTAGTGAAAAGAGCTTTCACCATGGGAAATTAACAGCTCTGAAACCACTGGTAACAAAGGCTGAGTTCAGATGCTCAAGAGTAAACAAATCCTTGCTCCCCATAAAGTAATAGCTATCCTTATCTCTAGACACCCAGATCTAAAACAGGTAGAGGCTTCCATGAAGGCCACTGAACCCTGTCCCTGTAGTAACAGAATTCTGATTTTTGTTTCAGTATACATGCCTTTTTAAAAGCCGGTATCAGCTGACTGACTGAGCACTCAAAACCGTACACTTTGTTTAGAGGCCTATTTAAACTCCAGGTTACATGATTTCTTGAACACAGTCTTGTGGGCACAGGAGGACATTAAGAACTCCTTGTACTTCTCCCAACCGTTAAGATGAAGAGACTTAAAATAAAGATTATTCATGGATATACAGACAGTAACTGTGTGGTTGCAAGAGTTTGAAAGAAGAGTGGAATTCACCACCAATTGCTTTTTTCGCAGGTCCTTCAGCTCCAGCCCCCTGAAAGCCCAAGGCCTGATGTGTCAGGGTGCACTAAGTGCTGTTGACCACTGCTATATTCCTTTCCCCTTAGTGGTGGGTAGGAGGTTTAGAACACCTACCAAGAAGATGCCAGTGCACACCAACACGAGTGCAGCAATCCTGCTATCTCCAGTAGACTTGTACACTGACATTTAAGGGAACATTAACGTCATTATTACAATACAGAAGAGTCACATGTTTAAGAAAAAAATACCTGTGTTACATTACATCAATACAATGAAAACCTTTTTTTCTGGCTCTATTAGTAAGAATGTTCAAATGACAGCATATAATCATAATGACATCCTTCTGCAGCTGAAGCCTTCTATTATCAACTCTGTTTCTGTCCTACAGCAGCTTCACTTCTATTGACCAGACAGTTAGCCCTGTTCAATTATTCAATCTCAAATCAATAGATTTAGCTCCACGTATAATAGTTGAGGTGTAAACAGTATGCGCATGCTTTTCAGCTTAATTAATTTACTTGCCAATCTGAATTTATAGCTTATTTTTTAAGAAACATGCAAACTTCAGTTTTTATATTAGGCTGTTTATTCCTCCCACCAGCTCTGCCCCTGTTTCAGGTGTTACATTTCCAAGTTTAACTTGCCTACAACATACATGTCTTTCTTTCACAGATAAAAAAGGAAAAGTAAGAATGATAATTATTTTATTCTGATTATGCTGAATAAAGCAATAAAATAGCAGTATGACTTTTAAGCAGATCTAGTCAATATTTCGTTGCTCAAGCAATCACTCAAGGTGTGAATTGATCCAGAAAACACAGCCTTTAGACTTACTGCACTTCTGATACTTGTATCACAAACAATTTGGTTCAATTGCTGCAGATGTGTCTGTGTGTGTGCCTATACCTACACAAACCACATGGAAATGTATTACATTATAAGCTCTTGGTTACCTACATATCTTCACACACAAAAAATAGGTGGCAAGGAAGTAAGCTGAGCCAACAAGCGTACAGAAGTGTCTCCATCTTTCATTCTAGTTAGAAGCCACTTCATGAATTTTGTCCCTCCAAGCTTACAGAGCTTCCAGTTGACAGCCAGATTTTACATTCTTTTCTCAAACAAATGCATGGTGACTTGAGCAGCACACACCCCCCACTCAATACTTCAGCACTTTAGCAGAACAGATTCCTGATTACCTAATTCCTGAAAGTACATCCATTTTTGTGCATCCAGAAAACAGATCTAACACTAGTGCCATAATGCAGTATCTTTACTGACCAGGCAATCCAGAATAATACGGTTACAATTTATCTGAGTCTGAATTCAAATAATACTACCCAATGAAATACTGACATCCTGGGGAACACCCTTGCTGTTACCTACCTTGAACCCTTCCAAGACTATGTCCAAAGAAGCTGCAGTTTATAAACTGGAGGATAATGCCAGGGAGCTATGACAGCAAGGAAATCTAAAGCAATTTCTGCATACAACCATTACAATGTGACTGTTAAGAGACAGATAAGAATTTCTCTATCATTGTCAAGGAAACAATAGGCTTAAAATTTTGGAAAGGCTTTAAAACATAAAATATCAAAAGGAAAAGTTGCAACTCAGTCTTCCTACTGACCCGTTTACTCCAACTTCAGATTATCTGCTCCCAAGGTATTAACATAAACTTCTCCAGTGTTATTAAAGGCCGTATCTGCATTCTTTAGCACCGTTTGCATTTAGTACACGTATTTTCAGAATGCTAACAGTCTTTTATTCAATAATGAATTTGGCAGAAAAACAAGAATTGTCTCTCTTTTAATGTTATTTTTCTAAACAAATTCTCTAAAGCTGATTGAGTTAGATCCTTGAATCATGCTTTGGAAGATGCAACTTGGAGTTTTTGAATAAAGTGAAGCACTTAAGCAAATCAGACTTTTATTCTTCATCCACTGAGAAGCCTCATATTTAAGATGAAAGAGCTGGGTTGCCTTTCTCTCTCCTTATCCTGCAAGGTCCCTTCATTCTCCCTGTTTCCCAGCAGATTTACTTGTGAATCTGGTGACAGCCACATTTGAAGTCCTGAGGTCTGACTCCTGACCTCAGTTATGTTAGCCCTTCCCTGCAGAAGAACTACCCCTTGGATCACTGACTTGCTATTATTCTATGGTTAATAGACCTGAGCTGTGCAATATTTTTTTATCTGGCTACAGTCCTATCTCTAAACTCTCTATTTTGAATGAATACCGATTTTGTGACATGAAGACTGCTATATAATGAAATGCAAACAATGAAAAGGCTAAATCAGTTTACAAAAAATCTATTTGTCAAACAGTGTGGAAACGCTCCCAATTTAGTCTGGGCAGTGCATGCAGTTCTTGATAAGGGAGTTAAAACCGAGCCGTTCCACTGCATAAAAATAAAAGCATCTGCAAAGGAGAGGCATTTTCTTTAGGAGACTCTTCCCTAGAACCTATAGGTAATTATTAAAAAAAAAAAAATTAAGAAAAAATAACATTCCC
>VWZV01005330.1:451222-473580 GCA_013397155.1 Irena cyanogastra | reverse complement strand
ACCCTCCCCCCCCCCCCCCCCCCGCCAAATACCCCTTGGATTCTGCAGGAATTTTCCAACAGCCAGGAGCCCTGTTAGAGGAGGTAACAGCAAACGCCTCCCCAGCGCAGTCCCCTTATGTCACATTTGCATTTCTATTCAGCTACATTGCCTGACAATAAAGCAAATGGGCCTGGCCTTATCTGTACAATTCCGGACAACAGAGATTTCTAAGCCATACAAAGGAACGAGCTTAACATTCAGCACTCAACCCCCCCTGGTGCCCCCCCCCCCGCCATCCCCCGGCCCTGGGGGGATGGCGGTCACACAAACACCTGGCCACGCCACAGCCCGACACTCCTCGCACGGCATCCGAAAAGATCCGAGAATAACAATAAATTACAAGAAAAAGCGATTGGGACTTTTAAGGAGCTCGCCAGCCTCAAGGAAAACAGTCTCAACCCTCCAGATTTTCAGGCTTTGTTTGGAGCGTAAAGGAGTGTCCCTGGAATGTAAAAGTAGATAATATCTAGTCAACCATTTGTGACTCCCGCCGTCCCTTTTAGGCTGGTATTTAATACAGCAGATGAAACCTATAGAGCCTTTTATCAGGGAAATTTCACATCACCCTAGTTTTCATTAGAAAACCTTTAGCAGCTAGGCTGGCTAACTTATGCCATTTCATTGCACTACGAGGAAATTTCCGGCTAATTCCTTCAAAATTAATATCGTCTGATTTAAAAGTTAGAAATGACACAAAAAAAACTGCACAAGCTGAAACCTCCAGATCAAACTTGTGTTATGACAGGACTTAAGTCAGCTATAATACAGGCTAGGGCTTTAAACAGCAAGGAAAAAAATTACAAGTGACAATTACAAATGACACAGTTCTGTAGATACTTTGGCTTTAGTCTGGCATTACATGAGATATATATATATATACACACACGTGTGTGTGTGTATATATTTATATATATATATGCATACTTACATGTTGTATCTGTCTTCTTGCCCCTCTCTTGCTCTCAAATACTCAGAGTAATAAAATAGGCCTCAATCTCAAGTACAAGAAACTTAATTGTGAAGGGGGTTATCCAAGTGTTTATTTGTATACGCAGGAGTAATTTGGCGTAGCAAATGTGGAGAGGGAGGTGGGAGAGTGTCCCTCTTTTTGTCCCAAACAGTATATCCTAAAGCAGAATATGCTTTTACATAGCATACAGAATTTTAAACTGCTGCCTTATACTTTAATTGTCCTGAACTTCCAGGTAAGTTTATTCTTTGCTGTTGAACAAATGCTGAATTTCTCCCTAGAGGTGGTTGCAATGAGTAGTTATTCTCTATCTTTTTCTCACTCACACAGTTTTGAAGATTTACAGGCATGAATATCATCACGTTAACACAAAATGATATTACTATTGCCAAAAAACAAGGCGGTTAAGCAGAGAGAGCGTGAGGAAGGCAGAGCACATACTCTGATTCAAAGGAAACCCAGAGCTCCTTAAAGCAGCCCATTGTTTTAAATTTTACTAATACTGATGTGTCAACAGCTTCTGTGATTGTTGCCTTTGCATGAGTTGGAGCAAGAGGCTGGAGTGCATTCTGCCTCTTCAAGTGCTCGTAAGGCAGCAGTCAACTTTTATTATCCTTAGCACCAAGAATGGCTTTATTGCCGAGAAGGCATGAAACTAGCTTTGTCCTGGAATAACACCACCTAAAGCACTGCAGATCCCTCAAACTCTGTCAAGGTGACATATCACTTTTACTTTCAATTGTGCAGGCATACAAGCAAACCTCATACAAGGCATGGGAATAGGGTGCAGTGCATAGCAAAATTTAGTCCTAACACTTGCTGTGATCAAAATAAAGCATAGGACAGAATTAAATAACTGCTACTAATATGTCAGTATTTTCAAACACTTTTCTAGACTGTAGTGTCAGAGATACTATGAGCTATCACACACGACTACATTTTGGAACTGCTTGTTTTTGTTGATTTATTAAAACAACAATTAGTACAGGTGGGAGCAAGATGTCGTAGCTGAGTGAAGAAGAAAAGAAACCAAGTGAAACATTTTTCCACAGATTGGTCCAAGATTTATTTTAATCCCAAATCAGACAATCCAAAAGGCTTGTTGTAACTATCCAAATGAAAATAAGCCCTTACTTCTACCCCTTCATTAACATGCAAGGACAGAAGTTGTAGCATTTGCCTTGCTGAATGCATACACAGTTTATGCCTGCGTATTGTATCTTGAAGATACCTGTCAGGATGGTTTCTACAAGCCTGTCCCTTCTGGAGCAGACTAAGCAACACAGCTGACCCAGAAGGATTAGATGAGAAATTCAACTAATTAATGAGCCCTGCAGGCAAAACATCATTTCTTCTGCTCTTTGGGGCTTTTACAAGGTCAGCTGGTTTGTTGGGTTTTTTTCCCAGCATCAGGTCAGACTCACTCATCTGTCAATTTACACAACATTTGTAAAACAATACTGGCCACTATCAAGCCAAACAACATGGAACATTTTCTCTAACCCCTACAGGGAAGAACTGTTCTGGTCAATTCAGCTTTATTAAAATATGCTTCTCTGATGTTACTTTTCTCTTGAAGGGGCAATAGTTTAGAATTACAAACACAATACTTCCCATTTACAAAAATATTCTGGATCACAAGTTCAAATATTCTGGAACACAGCTCAATTCCCCCCTCCTGCTCTGCTGTCTTTCTGATGATCGCTTTTCTGAGCGTCACATGGCACAGTTTTCTTCCATCTGCCAGGGAAGTTTCCCAAAAAGCATACCAAGTTCAAGAAATGAGGAATCTGAACAGGAGACTAGTTCAGATAGAATTCAGAAAAATGATCAGCTCACCTCATCTGTTTCTCTAGCGGTATGTGCACTGTTATCATCCAATGGCCTCTTTGGTAATATAAACTTGTCCCGCCTCCCATCTGCTCTTCTTGCTGGCCTCCTGCCACTTCAGCCTCAGTCCTTTCCTGTCTTCAAGATGTCATTCAACTTCACTTGCTCCCCTACCCATTTGTTTCTCTTTCCAAGTGAGATCAAGCATACATCTTTCTATGTCTCTCACTCCAGCCTTTAACTTCTGCTCCATCTTTTTAGTAAGTGTCTATATTTCTGCTCCATTTATCATAGTTGGCAGTATGCACTACGCAGGTGTCAAGGAAACCAACAGAGAGTTCACTATTCATGATGCTGCCTTTTCAGCCTTCTTGTGGCTTGCCATTGAATGTCAGCTCCTTAACACTCAGCTGTATGTTGAGAAGAATATGTATCAGTACTAAGACAAATTACTTGAAGCCAATACAAAAGCACGTGAAGAAACAAGGCTGCTTTAGACTTTTTCAGCCTAATCTCTTCAAGATTTTTATTTGCCTATTACTTGAGTTTTCATGTCACCTCTACAGGATTTTTTCCTTATAGCTAAAAATAAACGTACAAGACATTGTACGAAGCTGAACATAACATGCGGGCAGACCTCTGTAAATTTGAATACCTAAGGCTTGGCTGCAATAAATGCTTTATTTCCACGTCAATAGAGACTTGTGTTTCACTAAATTTAATCCAGCTCAGAAAGAGAGACATCTTGGGCTCAGCAGAAAAGAAGGCAGAGGTAAATGAGAAATACCTAGCCGGCTTTCTGCAAAGACTGAGGGCAAAACTCCGCCCATCTCCTCTGCTGCCTTGAGCAGGGAGGAGGCACAGCCTTCCCCCTGAGGCTGAGTCCAAAAGGATGGGTTTACCTGCTACCAGCCAAGAACCACTGCTTTTAAGGACAACACTCCATTCCACAAACATACAAACATCATAAGAATCTAACTTAGCCAGGAGAGAGTTAATTTGATGAGAACTCACAAATTCTACACATGACAATGGTTTTCAGGTAAAACAGTTCTTTGGACAAATGCAGGTTACAGACATCATGAAACAAGGGGAAGAATTAACCATTGAGGTAATTAATATACAATGTAGCTTGAATTATTTTGCATAAAGTGCAAAAGTTTCTGTACAAGAATTTTTTAACTCAAGATACATAGTTCATCATGACTACAGTCCGATTTAAACTCTGTTTCTTCTACAGTGGAAGTGCACACATCCAACACGAGCACAATTCACTGCCTTCTGTTCTGCGTAAGAAAGAACAGAGGACAGACACTCCTCATAATCATTTATTGCCATACACTTCTGTCCAGGCCACCTTCCTGGTTTTACCCATCATTAGTAGGATAGCAAAAATAAAAGTAAAATTTTTCTTACAGTAAAACAGACAAGGTGTCCAGTTTCTGGCCCAGATAAGCATCTCCTAATGGAAAATTTATAATTTCAATCCTTACCAATACTTCATGTATTGGTAAGGTACTTTTTGGTAATTTTTTCATGCGTTTTTTAAAACAAGCCTGCAAAATGGTTGTGTGACTGGCAGAGCCACATCTGACAACTTTTCACATCTTCTTTCACATAATTTCTGTGAAAGTGACAAGAACTATTGATGTAAACTAAAACTAAGGACCTAACATAAAATTTAGTTTAATGCCTTGCAAAATTTTTCAGGGGGCTAAAGATTCATATTTCTCCAGTACTGTAAATATTAAATTTCAAATTGAAATTCAAATCTGAACATTTGCCAAGTCATTTGCTGGATTTTCCCTCCTTTGCTAGAAGGCAGTAAAACATATTCTAGTTCACTGATCAACTATGTCCCTTTGTATTCAGGGACTACTACACAACATCCTTACTTAAAGAAAATGGTAAAATAACCAATTGCTTTAAGTATTGTAACCTATTTCCTGTCACTGTTACACTGCCTGAGAAAAAATCCACACCTCCAGAAGAAGGAGAGGTCAAGGTTATGGATGAAAAGGCACTGAAAGTGAAGGACAGCTCCACACTGGGAAGGGGTAACACAACTCTGTGGGCAACACGTGGCGTATTACGAGTAGGGGCAGATTACGATGATACAATGAAGGGATGCCTCTCCTACCTTGAATGACAAGGACAGCATAAGACAAGAACCCACCCAATTATCTCCACTCTTATTTTATTCCTCATCCTTCAGTCAACTATCTCAAGCATGGGAAGCACCCTCTTAAATCAATCCTATGTTCATTGCATTTATCCCTTTACAGGTATGCTCATTTCATTCTGGTCCACTCGAAGTCTGGCAGGACTGAGAAGAACAAATTAATGGGAGCACAGAAGTCTAGCAGCCTCTGTCTGTAAGGAGTGACCACATATTTTTCTTGTCACATTCCCTCCCCTCTACCCAAGTGCCACAAACCAGCCTCTGTGCCAACAAAGCTATTTAGTACCCCATGCCATCATGTGCAGCGGGGCAAATCCACACTCTATCGACCACCACTCCATAGCTGTTTGCCTCGTCTCTCCGGTTCGACAAGTCTGTGCTGATGGCACCTGTTAAAGCTGCTTCAACTAAGCTGTTCTGCATTTGTCTGGCTGGATTTGGACTTCCCGGATCCCTGACTGAATACAAAGTGATTTGAAAAAACGGTGTTTGGCAACAAGTACAGTGGGGAGTACACTGTGTGTTGGTATACAAGAGCACAATGTGTTCTTCATAGCATCACTGAGGGAGCATGCTGCTCGAATCTCTCTGCTGTCGAGATCAAAATGGTCTCCTTTGTTGTCAGCTGTTTAATAGCAGCTGTTTAATGTAATTCCAAATGATCTGCTTGAATGAAGTTGTCATTCTTGCAGTTCACTTTAATGTAGTACAAAAAAAAACAAAAAAAACCCCAAACAAACCACAGCTTGGCCACATTATTTTTCTATTGTTCTTATGAAAAGTTGCACTCTCTCATATTTCTGCTAGCATATAAAAATAATAAAATTCCAATTTCTTGAAATAAAACATAATTTTGAGGGAAAAATAGGCAATATTTATTTCAAAACACTTTCAGACACTTGAGAATGGCTTGATTAAAAACATCTTTGCTACTAAAAAATACACACAGAAAGAAGTGCACTTGTCGCCAAATATGTGAGCAAAAAGAATATCTATTTCTATAGGTATTTCAAGACATACTCTTCTAGTGGGAGTTATAATTTATTTTATTGCATTTCATAAAGCAGAAAAAGTTGTAGTAGAATGTTGATAGAGTGAAAAAACATATGCACTCTTCTTGATGAAGCAGTTTAGCTGAAGAAAGTATGCCTTAGCATCAAGAACGTATGCCTTTATATTGTGCATGGGTTTTGTTAAAATCTGTTTGATACCAAGAACGATAATAAGGATCATCATCTGTAAAAATATTTGCAGTTCTCTGATGAACAATAGAGGGCACTAATGTTTCTAATCTGGCAAACGCATCACGCGCCGGACAGACAAAATAGCCATGGTACTTGTAGCAAACAAACCACATCATCTATGCTAAATACGTAGATAGTAGAGAGAGGATTTCTATCTCTCAGAAAAGTTCTTTTTGTCCTTTAAACTTCCTCTTTTTTTCTTTTTGCCTGCAGAAAGTCGGATGTGATAATAACACGCTAATACTTGCAGCCTTTCAAAGCATTATTTTCTTTTGTTCATTGAACAAAGCAGATGCAACTTTTCCTGGTATAAATCCTTCTCCTGTCTACCTTCTCACCACATTCTTCTCTGTTTACCTATAGTTGTGTACAGTAGTTCAAGGTAAAGCAATTCCACTGATAAATGCGGAAGCTGAAGGATGCTTACCAGCATCCCCAGCAATCTAATGCAGAAATATTGGCTAGTGACATCAGTAACTGGGAGATCCTGGGGCACCACCTGAAAGCTCTAGAGTTAGAAGAGTTCATCAGGGAATCTTATACCACTGAAGTATTTTAAGCAGTTTCACTTAGCTCTGGAAAGATGCAGCTGCTGAAAGTGGTACTTTCAATAAAAGATGCAGAGCAAGTATATTAGAATGGTTCTGCACCTTAAAATGCCTTTTCTCTACAAGCACTAGAAACACCCATTTAGACAACATCAGCCTTTTCCCCCAGAATAAATCTCAAGAAGACAAAAACTTTGTTAGTAATATTAGTAGCTGAACACTGTCTACCTTTTTTTAAATGCTTATCAGTGTCTCTCATTGCTATTCAAAGAAATAGATTTATTTTTCAACCTTGGAGATTGAAACTTTGGCAAGAGAAACTTAAATACCAACTAACAGATTGTTGCTAATATTGTGAAAAGATGGTAAATACACTGTGATTAGTTCAGAGTAACTTATATGGAGAAACATAAGAAATACTAATATCCTGATGCAGTAATTTCAGCACTTATTGTTAATGAAAAATGAAACAAATTCACAGTGCAGACAGCAAAGCCTTCATGAATTACATGGCTTCATTTCTGACTCCACAATTTTAGAAGAGGTGGATCGGCTTTTCAAAGCTACCAAGATCTCTAGGAAATCTTCAGATATTAGCATCCTGTCCAAGTCACATGAGACACCTTTAAAACCATGTTAATAGCTAGGCTCAAATCTGAAAGCTGGACTCAAGTTACTTCCACCAAAAAGGCAAGACACACACAATTAGGGAAAATAACTCAAATTTCTGTCCCAAGTCGGCCTGAAATATAATGAGTTGCCACCTTCCAATCTGTAATGTTTGAAGACTTTTTGGCCACAGATCTGAATAGTCAATGCAAGTACTAGATGTCCTTTATTTGACTATACTGTAAAGGTCAAAAGCCTACACACTATTCAAGCAACCCTCCTTGGAGTTTTCTGACGTCAAAAGATTATTCCCTAACTTCAAAGGGGTTTGTGTTGTTTGGTTTGTTTGTTTTTTCTTTGTTTTTTTCTTTTTAAATATGACCTTAACACAAGCATTCTGCCTTTTTTATCTTTATTTTTTGTGCCACTGAAGAGACTGGCCTTTGCATATTTCTCCATTTATTTCAGGCAGTCATAAGAGACATTGCAAACTAACAGGCAAAATACAAGCCTTGCTATGAGGAATTATCATTCCTACTGATGACACTCAATCGTATCTTACTGACTGCCTTGAGAGACAAGTAACAGCCAGACACAAAGAGGATCTGTGATGCTGCCCAACACAAAAGAGAACACATTCTGGCATTGGAGACGGACAAATTCTTGCTTATTTCCATGCTAAATATGCAAACAAGAGACAGAGCTATGGACCCTAAGATCTTTTGTAAACAACAAAACTGCAATAGGCCAAAAGTCATAAAAATACAGACAGATAATACATATGTAGAGTACCTGAAAAAGGAGAAACATTTTAAAGCAGGATAAAGACAAGAACCTTTGACTGACTATATTTTAAGGAACCATTTTGAGCAACTCATTGGCATTTTACCAGAGAAGTTCTATACAAATGTTAAACTCAGACCAAAAAAACTGCACAAAGATTCAAGTTACTATCACTTGTCTATTTTCCTTGACCAGCCTTTGGCAGCTCAGCAATGAGTACTACCCCTACCATCACCCTGGATGTCACACCTGGGTGTCTCACAGTCATTGCTCAGAGTCTTTACCTAGGTCAGAAACCATCCTGCCTTTAGCATTCCTCTTTCCCCTAAGTCTTAAGTATTCTTTAAAGGAAAGTTTATCACAAATCTGCTGGATCCCAAAATCATAGATTCAAATATTTTGAAGGACACATGGTATAACTTGTCTGTGCTACTTGACCCCATCCCTATGTTTTCCCCAAGGTGTTGTCCACCCTGTCAAAATACTGATTGTCCTGTCTTCTCAGTAACAGCATCAACATTGTTTTCCTGTCGTTCTCCACATCAGACAATATCTCAATACAGGTACAAGAATTTACTGGTTCTTAGTCCACAGTTTTTATTTGATGGATGCTTATAGGCATCCACTTGGCCAAATGTTATTGCTAGTTACATCACCAACTTGATGGACTCGAAAGGATTTGCTTCAATAGAGTCAGAATGGATTCATACCAGCACAAAAGTAATCTAGAAGCAGATGAAATAAGAAAATATCTTTAACAAACAACTATTATACAAAGGTCATTTTTATTATTTTCCTTTTATTATTGACCTGCCAGGAACACTAACCAACATGGCTTGAAGATGCATTAGGAAATATCAAAACTACAGTTATATGCACAACTGTTTGGACACTAGCAACTTCCAGAAAACATCCGAAGTCCTAGAAAATTTAATACATCACCCACATAATGATTTTTACAGAACCTTTAAGTCATCTTTATGGAATGAATTCAGATACTTAATCTAGTACAAAGCCAGAACAAAGGTTTATCTATAAATGTTATTTTAGAAAAATCTACAGATGCCATTTCTTGCATTTTCTTAGCAATCACCCTTCAAGTTTTTCCATAACTAATTATTTGATCTCTGTCCAGTTTTTTTAACAAAAAGAACTATATTAATAGTCAATCTTAAATTTGTAAGAAAATAAATGCAAGATGATGGAAACAAAGTAAACTTGACAAAACTGCTGTAGCCTTAAAACCAGGTGAACACTGAACCTGACTTATGCCTTAAGCGTGAGGGGGTGGTTATTTATCCAGAGATTACTTCCCACCAAGCTTTTTTCCTCCAAAAGAGTGAAGAGTGTAGGTGCTGGAATGGCAAAGGTGCACTGTGAGTGACACCAGCACCAGTGCTGGCTGCACTCTGTACCAGGGATACTCATGGCACTGAATCGGTGCCTTCCAGATTTTATGAGTCCCTAAAGCAATAGGTAGTTTTCAAAACAAGAGACAAGTTAATCAGCAAATTGCTGAGCATATCCTTGGAGCCAAAAGTATTCTCCTACTTACCCTCCCAGTCCTTCATGTCAATAATGCAGAATTATTATTTTTAAATTAATTATGTACTCCTGATGCCTAAGCATAAACACAGAAAAGTCGCTCTAGCCTCCAAAATTTAGACATATCCTTCCTTTTAAGCAGGAACCTATTTCCTAATGGGAGGACAGACTTTGAAGTGGTTCGCCTTTTTTCCTTTCCATAAGCAATATACAAAAGTTCAATTATTCATAAGAAGGACTAGTCATGTAAATAAGGACTGGAGGGCTGAGTACCATGTTGCCAAAACACATCTGAAACACAAAAGGCTGTTTTAGCCCATCCCTTGCTAGAAGGATGTGATCTCAGGAGCCCTGGCTGGGGAAGGCAGGGTTCATAAATCAGCATTTACACCATGTAGGGAGACCACTTACAGCAGGTTAGAACATACATACAGCGTGAAGTTTTACAACACGAGATTTACAACAGTCGGAGTCAATAATGCAAAACCATAACCAGAGAGCACCTGTCTATCAAATGATAGTCTAAAAAACAAAGCACAACTCTCAAAAATCTTGTCTACATGATGTCTTGATTCCTCCAGAAGGTTGAGTTTTGGGAACTACATTCAGGGGATTCACTAATTCTTGCAATATGTCTTCATAACGAGCATCTCCTGCTATTTAAAACAGCAATTCTGCCCGCTTCAATCGGAAAGAGAGAATGATTTGGTATTTTTGTTGGCTGGTTATTTATAAGAGATCTAGTGTAGATTAGTCCTGCTTGAGTGGCATCATAAATGGCTCCATTCCCCAGCAGTAGAGTACTTCAGATGGGAACCTGACAACCTCTACTTAGCGTGTCTTTCATAGTACACAATGAAGTGTAAAAACTGCTGTGAAAAAGCCTGTGTTTCAAAACAAACCATCTCGGTAATAAGCATTTAAAACCACTTTTTATTAATATATTTCTTTGTGTACAAAACAAAAGCTTAATGCTACAACAAGCCTTGGACAATGTTTTTGTTTGTTTTGCTGTGCTGTTTTTTTTCTCCTCTAAATGAAGTACTGCAGCAGCTTTTAGAAGGTCCAAAATAAATTATTTGAAATAAAGCGTTAAAGCAAGGCTTATGAAAGAGTTGTTTTTCCCTCATCACAGCTTAATAACATGGGGCTTTCAACCAAAAAGCTTAATCAAAATCCAAAGTGGAAATCCTAAATTAGTAAATATTGAATTTAACCACTTTTATATCTCAGGTATTAGCAAATACCTTTGGTCTACAGAGATACAGCCCCTTCTAATCCTTATCTGAATTTGCAATTAAGACTTCAGAGCTACAGATATCTGTACACAGCTCTGCTCTCTTATTTTTAAATTATTGGACCCAAATCAAATCAGTCTTCAAATACATTGGAAAGTAAATGTCTGATGTCTAACTGAACTAATAGATAACGCTCTTTTTAATACTGTTAATGCTTAGTGTGGGCTTCACACTGACAGAAGCAAGGGGAGGGAGAGAATTAGAAAAAATCCGCATAGAAAACCTTGCTATCATATTATGACCATGCAGTTCCTTGGTATAAAGATAGAGAAAAGCTAATATTTACAAATTATTTGTTTTGTTGTTGTCAATCCCCTTCCCTCCAAAAATAAAAAAAAAAAAAAAAAAAAAAAAGAAAATTTCTAAATGCGTTAGGAGCTAGATTCTTCTTCTCTTCCACTAATTGTCATCTCCAATAGGACATTGTAAGAGCCTGAAAATGAAGCACTTAAGAATTTTCTTTTCCAATCTCTTGTGGGCTTCTCTCAGTTTATCGCAAATGAACAATCGTGTTGGAAGGGGCACCGTCTGTTTAATGTCATTAGTGATTGTTTCATAAAACAAACAGCCGCTCCACCATTCTGCTGCAGTTAATCTTAAATCTAAACGTGGCGGCACTTGGGGAGAGTCTCAAACATGGTTTGTTCTAACCAATGCAGGGCTCTTAATCTATTGCAAGTCAGGGCGCTTATCTCTCTGCTCAGCTCAGAGCAGTGATTTCTTTGTCGAAATATCACACCAAACCCAGTTAATATCATGCTTCCAGTCTTTTCCCAAAGATTTTTCCTTCTTAAATTGTGGCCAAAGCCTAAGGCATATTTATTTATTGCTTATACTATTTCATGCTTATTTTTCAACATTAGCAAAGTCAAACTATTTCCAAGTTAGCGCACAAGGGTATTTCAATGAGCTTAATCAGCCAGGTGAACTGATAACTTGGAGATTTACCTAATTGTGCTGGAAAATCATTCATTCTGGATTAAGCCTATAATGACACACGTGTTTATAACAATTGTGGGTTTTTATACAAAGACTCAAGTCAAAGGAGAATTAATCACCTTAAACTTCCATTAATGTTTGTAGAAGCAAAGGTTGCCATCACTTCACAGGTTCGAATTTATAGCAGCAGCAGCCAATAGAACCCAGCAACACAAAAAGAACCAATAACCAATCCTAGTGCTGAAGAAAATGTCACAATAGCTTCTGCCATATGCCTCTTATTATATTCCTCCACAAAAAAAACGAAATTTATCCCATAAGCTTTCTAGTGCTACCACACCCTTATCTGATACACAAGGGTGGGCATATTTTGGCTTGCGTATTTTGGAAAATTAGAATGTGTTTACAAGGGTATTTGTAAAAATACAGAGGTAATATCTCTAATGCACTTGTATACAATAGATTTCAATTCTCTTCTCACTTCTCTTAAACCTGTCAAGTCTGGCATGAATTAAAAATTTGAATGAATTTCAAATTCTGGCATGAATTTGAAACAAATGCATACATGTGTTCTTGCAAAGCAAGAAAAAAAAGTTTATTTTGACCAAAAAGTAATCTAAGTGACTGGGGCTGAGTAAGGGGACAGACATCTCCTACAGCAAGTGCTCGCATGATGAGGGCAATGGAAAAAAAGTTTTGCTGCTCAAGGTAAGCCTGAAGCAATTTTTTTGCCTTACTGTTACCAATGTATGATGCCCTAAGCTCCATGGACAAAAGCCTCAACAGCAAAAGAATCCTGAGTGTTTGTTCACCAAGAAAAAATTAAAACTAATTAGAATTGGTGCTTACCTCTAAAAATTCTTAAGAGGTAAGCAAAAGTCATGTAAGGCAAACACTGGTGGGCAGGTATACCAAAAACATCTTCTATAATGCCACAATACTAATGCCTATATAGTTTATATGGCTATTCCCTGGTTATATTTGGCACACTAAGCTACAGATATTTGCCAACATGGTGAAAGTATGCAAATGTTATCACACTCTTCATTTAGAAAATGCAAAAGAAACCAAAACCAGCATTACATGCGAGCCCCCACTCTTTTGTGGTCTGTCCCTCAGGACTTGCATTAAGCTCCCTTAATAAACACAAATAATTGTCTTTTTCTTTTCTCATTAAACAAAAAAAAAAAAAAAAAAGGTGGGGGAAAGAGAGAGAAAGAAAATCAATTCAACTCAGGTTTTTCCACATCTTCATATCACTTCCCATCTCAACTGCCTGGAGTAGAATTTCAATTAACTGGTAGGAGTCCAAGAGAAGCCCGGCTGCCTCTGCTGCTCCCGGTCATGCCCCATAATTGTAGAGGGACCTGCATTTTTCAGCCAATGACATGGCTTACAAAAATAGATACACTGAGTTATTTGATAAAGGAACCAAAGCCTGTCAGTCCTGTTCAAGTGCCAAACAACATGAGAGCAAGTAAGATTGTGTTCAGATCCCAAACTGGCCAGGCTTATTATCCCACAGAGCCATCTCGTGTTGGGAGGGGCAAGGGTTGGGAGAGGCTGCAAAGAAAATTGAAAAGAAAAAAAAGGAGGGGGGGGATAGGAAAAAAGCAACATCACATGGAAGCTAGTCAATTCCAAATCTTCCCTTTTTCTGGAGAAAAATTAACTACCATGTTTCCAGCCTGTCACCTTTCCAGAAAGCTCTCCAGTGCGAGGCAGAAGTGGTATCTTTATGTCTTTCCTACACATCTCTCTTCAAAGAGAAGAAATGTTGGCAGGTCTACGTCCCCTCTTGTGTTCAAAAATAATCTTGAATCCCAAAAAAATGTTCTTCTGAAGAACAACTGTTAAAGCACTGCTAAGAAATAAAAGTAAGGATTAACAGCTCTCTGGAGCAAAATTTTAGGCAAAGATGTTTGTAACTCTGTGGAGTTACAAAACATGATCTCTAATATATATTTTACTAGACAATCAATGGATACCTTTTTAAAAAAGTACTTTTATGGAAGAGAAAGAAGCATGTTTATAACTAAGTGGCTGGTAGAATATCTTTGGCTTATAAGAAACAGTTGAATGAACGCTTGTACTATTTACTCTTAGTAACAGCCACCAACACTGATCCCAACATTTTCCATCTTCTCTTCATTAGATTTATTTCTGAGCATCAGAAGTATTCAGGTCTATAGCAATTCAAAAACAAATATTAAATGCTCCATAATGCTCAATATTTTCTGAGTATATGAGTCATATAACATCACACATATTTTCACAGAAATTTGTTGCAGTTCATGTCCTGTATTGCCCCACAGGCAAACAAGCCAAGTGGAGCGAGTCCTGTTGCAGTGGTACTTCATGCTCACCATGATACAGGTGTGCCTCATCCTTTGCAGATTATAAAAAAAGCAAAGATCACTGTTTGAAGGTGCCCCTCCTAATGCACCAGTGTATTAGGTTAATATTTTCTACTTTATAATCAAGAAATTGTACCCAGTTTTAAAGCCCAATTATTGAAAGAGCAAGTGAAAATAAAGCCATTATTATCAAGCGCAGACTTTCCACTTTCAAGGGCCGGTACAGGTCAGACTAAATATGTTCTGGTAAGGGTAAACTCAACCAACAACTCTGCAGATCCTGCAGGCCTGATCACAGAGTTTATTTAGAGTCCAATCTGAAACAAAGTCTATTCTCTTGTCTTTGAGATGTCAAACGCTGTCACACAGAGTAACCCCACACACCTGTCAGCTCCCTTTGCCACCACAGACTGATCCATCTTCCCCAGCAGGTATAAAAGGAGGGCAGCAGACCTGCTGCTGAAGCTGGTAGCAAAACCTGAGCAGGCAACAGCAGGGTGATGCTGTTGCTCTCCTCTCAGCAATGCAAAGACATCCGTGAAGACCTTGTTCAGGTGGGAACTACAAGAAGGAACCAAAGGTCAATTCCCAGTAGAAGCAGAATAAAATATTCCTTGATCCCCATAAGCTTCAGATTTATTTGTATTTGGATAACAAAACAAATCCTTGCATCCATCCTGGAAAACTTTTGCCGTGCTCTTCCTCCTCAACAAAAATATCACTATGCTGCCAAACAAGTAACATCTCAGAGCACTGAGATTAGTAACTCTCCAAATAAAATAATCTCTGCAAATAATCACCTCCCAGTTTCTCTCATCTTCATTTTCTCAGTTCCTGCTCCTCCTCCTCTTAGTTACTTTTCTTATTATCTTATCCATATATTAATTTTCCCTACTTTGCTCATTTCATTCCTCTTTGTCCTTTTTCCCCCTCTACTTGTACAACTTCTTCTCTGCCTGACCAGTAACTTTAATTACGTCCGAATTACAGAAGTCCAATTCAAAAACTCTTGATGTGGTTCCATTCAGCAACCACTTCCATTGAAAAAGAAACACAGACCCAGACTAGAATGTCACACACAGACACGAACACGTGACCTTGGCCTTACAGATACACAGGCATTTGTGCCCATTGGAAGTTTAAAGACGTGTGTGCTTCGTTTATTAATAATATGGGTACAAAGCAAAAAGAAACACTCAGTACTACAGCCCTGAAAGCCCATCCTGATAGGCAAATCTGAAGGCAATCATCAACACTATTATATTTTTACTTATCAAAAGGCTATTTAAACAATGAGATACAAGCCCTTTAAACAACGCAGACACTTGGACTTTCATAAATTCCTTTTACAAAGATCAGGCTGGCTTTGATTTCCAAGTACTGTAAATATGGAAAATTTAAGTCTACCCTTTTAATTGGCACTCTGGGCAGTTTACTTAATCAGTTGAACACCTTCAATGAATGAAATTCCCATAGGAAAGAAGGTTTCATAATCTATTCACTAGGAGTCCCAGTTATTAGTATAAGAAATACTGTTACAAGTATTACAGAAATGCTCCTCCTTCCCAACTGCTACCTTGTCTCTATAACACCCCCAAAACTCTCTCTGCTTAGTCTTGGCATATTCTAAACTGTCCAGTCTTCAGGCCCTGAATTTAATGGGTATCTGTCCAAAGACTGGAGAATTCACCTCATACACCTAAATGCTGTGTCTTTTAAATGGTATTAAAATTTTATATCTATAGGTTGAATCAAAATGAGATTTATCTTTTTTTTTCTTATTTTTACACTCCTATATTTACACTTGCTATGGGGTATCTTCTTTGTGGCACATTCAGCCTGTTAGTCCTCAGTTAGCCTTCTCTGTCAAGTTTTCTATTAAGACATTTTTCAGGTAACAGAAGAGATTGCTATCTGAGAAAATAAAAAAAACCTAATGCTTTTACCTAATCTTGTCAAACATCACAGTATGCTCTAAGGCATCTCTACCTGACCACCTCAAAAGCCTGAACAGACTATTTGTAATTGCAAAAAACCTGAACTTTTTAATCTTGCTAATGAAAAGGGACAAGAGGAAATTTTACTTCTAGCTTGTTACAAAAGACTGAATTTTATATAGAATGCTCATGAGTCTATAGAAAAACCTAATGGGGAAAACTGGGGATTCTGCATTTGAGAAATGAATGCGAACTAATGTGGCTTGTACAGCAGTACTGAAATAAGCTGAGTACTTCAGAAGAACAAGTTTAATTCCCTTGTATTTTCATCGGCCCACAAACCCAACAGTCTGGGAGAACAGAGTCACCGTGCATCGTTACCAGAGTATAAAGGTAAACCCATCCCACGGTAGCTATTACAAACACGAAGCTACTTGGCTGAGCAATAGTTGCAGGCCAGCAGAAACCTTCTGTGGCACCCAAGCTTTGAAAAATAATTATCACTGTTGCTATTAATAACAACATCAATGCAAGCAACTAGTACTAGGAAGGAATATCCACCATTCTATTGCATTACCGTACACAGTTTTCTCAAGGGCACATTTGTTGTCAACTGCTACCACAGCTCCAGATAAGATCATGGCGGAGGTTTTTCAAATTCATAAATATGAATATAGAAGTCTAAACCTGACTTTTATGCTGATTTTACTTTCATGAGATTCTGCTTTCAAACTATATAGCTGTAGAGCAGTTTCACAGTGAGCATTCAGACAGCAACAATATGGATTTGTCTGCATACAGTAGCTTTATCTCCAGCTTCTTAGTGCAATCTACTAGGGAGTAGCACCCTAACAAAAAAAATATGCCCATACTTAGAACCTATATTTTTAATAATGACGTCTGATGAGAATCCACAGCAGCTTTTCCATGCTAAGTATCTATAGATAAGTTCCACATAGTCATTTCCAAGGGAGGAGGAAAAACTTCAGCTGTGTTGCACATCCATCTCAGAACGTAGCAGAAACCTCATATACTGTTTGCAGAAAACAACAAAAACACAGGTTTATGTCAGAGAGATGGAAAGTTTGATGGCTTCTTACAGGCTGTGTTAATAACCCCATTTGATTCTCTCTTGTATACTTCTGAGAATCAAAGCAGTGCAGCAAACTGGCTTGTCAATGCAGATAAATACCTGCACAAGGGAGGCGGCTTGATGATTAGAATCTCATTAGTCTGCCATAAGGATTGAACAGACTGAACAAATTTCCCCAGTTTTTCTCCTCCTTTTTTCTCGGAAGAGTTGAGAGGAAAGAATAAAACTGAAATAATAAAAATACGAGGAGTTCAGATCACAAATGGTATGCATAGTACCACAAGTAACTTCTTGTATCAGAGAGTGCTTTCACCTGAAGAGTTCAAGGCACTGGAAGCAATAACCAACTTGCAACAGGCTTAATGTATTTTGCATCCCAAATGTGCTCCTGAACCTGGCTAGCTTGCTCTTTAGTTTTAAGCACAAATTTAATTTCCGCTAGAGATGCAGTGAATTACGCGGATCTAATTTAAGCAACAGTGAACTTTATTAACCTCGTGGGATTGCCAAGTTTTTCAGCACTTCCTTTTGGGACTGCACACGGGTGTGCTGAGCTCCCCAGCAGAATTTCCAACAGCAAGAGGTGGTCATCACCTTCGAAAAGTTTTAAGATGTGTATTCACTTAACTATATATTCAGGTACATATATTTGTGGGTGTATACACACAAACTTACATGTGCACAGAGTTGTGTGTGCATGCAGTCTACAGGCTGCTTTTCAACAATCAAGCAACTACTGGAGGAACAGTGAATGGACAACTATTGCACAGACTGTATTCTCTCTAGGGCACTGTAGGAGTATGGTTAACTGCTACACAAGTATCACGGGAAGGATATGGCCCTGAAAGTCACCAAAGGTACTGCATTTTTCTTGACTAACTCAAATGCTGAGTCGAGATTTGTAAAGCGGGTCTTGTGGTGTGAAGTTCTGCAGTTTGGGATTAGGCAGAAGTAACAAACATTATTTGAGTGAAGACCTCAAAGTGAACTTGGACATTGGTTTTCAAGGGGAAATGTTTTCCTTGCTAACTTCGAGAGGAAATGTTTTCTCTCCTGCCACAAGCTCTTTCCTGCACAGAGATGAAAGTGTGACAATTGCAATAATATACAATTCCATAGAAGATGCATAACTGCTACTACCAGTAGTAATTTATTCCTGTAGTTGTGGAATGTTTTCTAAATTATCACATGAACAATTACTATTCCTTGTTTGTATTACCACTGTGCTTATAACTGTGCTCATAGACCATGACCTACTGTCTTGTAAATGCTGAAGAAGTTCCAAACAAAAGGACAGTTCATGCCACAAGCAGCAAGCACAACATAATATGGCTGTAAATTTGAGCTGGCATCAACAGCCAATGAAACGGCCTGACAATGAAACAACCAGGAACACAGAAAGTGCCACATGGGCTCAAATCTAGTTTCATCTAGAACTATAAGCAGAATGTGATGTGTCAGCAGAAAATGAAAAAAAAAACCTCAACACTAGGAAGATCTGGGATAACGCATACCCCAGGAAAGCATCCTTGCAATGTCTCCTAGCAATTAAGAGTGCAAATTTAAAGCATATCATTTCAGATCTCTTTTAGTAGTCTTTTTTTTAATAGATCATAACAACATGGAATAGTCTCTTTCATATAAATCGCCAGACCTTTTTTCTAAAACTCATTAAATCCCTTAGCAACTTCCCAGAGCAAAGAAATCCATTACCTAATTGCATGTCAGGTGAAAAATTATTATTTATCAGCCATCTTTCTGTAATGTGCCCCTGTTCTTGTGTCATGAGAAAGAGAGAAAAACTCTTCCCAAACTGCCTTCTCTATGCAAAATAATGAATTTTAGAATCTTATCATGTTCTTTTTTTATTCATCTCCCTCTCAAAGGTAACAATCCCAGTCTTTTCAATCTCTCCTCATATGACAGTTTTGCCATGTGCCTGATCATTCTTCTTGCCTCACTCTGAGCTCCTGGTAAATCTGTAATGCCTTATTTGAGATGGTGGCACGCACTTGATGAACCAGCATCATTTACATAATGGCATTACTGTATTTCCCACATTATTCTTTATTCTCTCCTCATGTACCTAAACCTGTCTTTTGACTGAAGCTGTGTAGTGAGCCGATGTTTTCAAGTAACCACTGGTACTGACAGCTAGGTTTCTTTCCTCAGTTCATACAGTTATTTCACAGTACAGTTAGGCAAACAGTAAAATTTCTAGGCAGACAAGTAGCAAAACTTTTCAATCCCAGTTGTTATTACTATGCATTCATCTTCAATGAATTTCATGTATCATTATGCATTAAGTCCTTTAGAAGTTTCCTACAGTCCCTAATCTAGATTTGACTAAATAATTTCATATCTGCCAATTTTCCCAGGGCTCATTCTTACAGATCAAAAAAAAAAAAAAAACCAAAAAAAAAACAACCCACACACACAAAAAACCAACCAAAAAACAAAAAACCAAAACAAAAAAACAGATACGCAAAAGCTTCCTTAGGTTATCAACATGGCTTAACTCATTCCCAGAAGGAAATAAAGCCTTACAAAGATGAGAAGGTGTAGGAATTCTCCTGCCAGTTTCTCTTGTGAAACTACCAACTAGATGGGAAAAATTCATTAACGCAGGGAATAATTATCTATACAGAGCTGAATCCTCCACCTAAAACTCCATCAACTGAAATCATATTCAGTTATTACAAACTGGAGCTGAATTACAACCGATCAGAAGTAAATGTTGCCATATTGTGCAAGTGACTACACTCTACTGAAATCAGCATGGTGGATTTTTACTTCAATTCCTTTCATTATTATAACTCAGCAGAATTCTTGAAATTCTTGGGAATTCTTGAAAACAAAAGTAGTCTGAATCTCTCCCAGTGAAGGAACATTCATGTACACGAGTTTCATCCCATCTCATCACAAGCCAGTGCACTGTTCCTCAGTTTATTCCAGTTCCAGTCAAAAAGCTAGGCTGTTAATTCAGGCATTACAGAACAAGGATAAACTGCAGCCAGCAATCCAGGGATCAAGTAGATAGAACAACCTGAACCCATACTGCACCACCACCATATGCCACAGATAAGATTCAAACTATGTTATATTCATGTCTAACTTATGAAGTAGTAGTGAAATAGCAATACTGAGCATTAGTTACATTGTGTTCATATAACTGTAATTCCTTATGACTGAAAACCTATATCAAACAGTTTTTGCCAATAATTTTGAGGACTTTTTGCAACACTTCTTTTCTCAGCTAACTCTTCTCTTTGATATATATGATCCCCACAAATTATCTCTTTCAAACAGGCTCACTTAATTTATTTAACAGCATCAAAGACTCTAATTAAAAATTTTTAAAAAGGGAAAAAGAAAAAAAAGAAAAAGTAATTGAGTTTTTTAGAATGACCAGTTTATTCCTCAGCCATGATCTTCATAGCTCAGTCTTTGCACTATGGAACTGTTAAGTTAGCCTGAAAGAAGAACAAGTCTCGTCTACAGCCAAATTCCCAACATCTCTCTTGAAAAGACCCCAAATCCTTCATTCTTAATTATTGCAAGAAACTAAGAAATTGCTTTGACCTGGTGCCTCCAAAGCCTCTTTCAGGAAATCCAGTGAAGTTAAGGTCATGAGTTCTCCAGGCACCCCACAGTACATTACGGATAGGGAAGCCCTCTGGAGCCATACCACAGATGTCTAGATTAACTCTGTTTCAGAGACCCTGCAGGCATCCAAACACAGTCAGTGGATGGAGAAGAGATTCTCCAGTAGGATATTCACATGCCCTAACCAAATATTTAAAGTGGGACGTGAAAATCCTGCTTTGAAGCACACCTTTCTAAAGATACATAGTTGCAACTGTTTCTGAAATTCAGGTGGAATACTACAGTCAGAGGTTGTAAGGAATCACAGTTTATCAGCACCTCATCTGCAGGAAAAGGGAACTAGAACAATACTGGTAGGTTACACATAAATCTTACCAAGCCTAGTGAGGAATAATTTATAGGATCCTCTTGAGTTATGGCTAAAATATTCATCTGAATCCAGAAGAATTATTTTACACACTTTTGCTACTTAAAGCTGAGGGGAGGGGACAGAAAACACTGTTGCCTTTAAAAGAGTCTATACTTGGATTCCAAAATGCAATGACATTTTGTATGCTCTGATTTATGGTGAAACCATTCACATAACTTTCAACCCTCAACAACAGCTGTTTAAGTGATTAAAAGTAAATTTCTATTTATTTTTTTTTTAAAAACAGGAACATTTGCACTTGCTACAAGATGACTTAGTAACACTGAGCTCCGCCTCTTACGAATAAAGGCATGGCGCCCTCATTCTTTGACCATTAAATACCTTCTCTGTGTGTCTGTGCCTCCCTGTACAAATTAATATGTGTGTTCCAAGCTGCTGATAAAATTGCAGGCAAAAAATACCTATTAGGGGCCTGTAAAGATGATGATTTTAAATAGCTAATGAGAAATTAACTTTCCACTCAAGATTTCAACTTGTTGACTTAAATGAATCAATACGTATCATTTCCAATCTTCACGTTATTGTGTGCTGGAAAAGTTAGTGCTGAGCTGCAGAATTAGGTCACTTGCATTAGATCTTCTAATTAACCAGTTCTTCCTTTAAGAGAGCACTTTCTCGGCTTTCAAGACTACTCCAGCATTTTGTCAAGAGAGTGCAGAACAGGGCTAATGATTACCATTAAAGAAAGCCCAGAGTGATTTTAAGAACTTATCTTTCTGTATTTTGTTCTTTTTATCCAACTGTGGGATCCTAGAGTACAGTCACTTCAGACAACTGCTGAAGTTTAGAAAACAATAAATAATAAAAGAAAGAAGTCAGGGAGGGAGCAAAAGGAAATTTTCTGCAAGTAGGAAAGTCAAGCTACTTCAACACAAAATAGTCCCCTCCAATTTAGGTTGATGGTAGAAAAACCATACATTCCAAGACACTATTAATATATTTTTC
>VWZV01005330.1:438578-451190 GCA_013397155.1 Irena cyanogastra | reverse complement strand
GGGGGGGGGGGGGGGGGGGGCTTATAAAACCAACATTAATACATAGACAAAATTATTTTCCCTAAAATGTTCTCTTGGTTTGGTTCCTGACCTTTGTTGTTTATTTCACTGTAACAAAACTCCTCCTAAATTCTTTGACTACAGGGTCCTTGCTGTAACTATACTTGTGCTTTCCTGTGTTTGTGTATATCATTACTCGGCCTTCAGTGCTCTGCCTCTTCCACTCCTGACAGAGTGTCTTCAGCCAAACCACTGTCTCCTTTGCCAATCCACCTCAATGCCTGCCTTAAACTCTTGGGGACACTTTCTCACTGATTCTCAGTTTCTTGAACCCTCCTGACAGGTGCTCAAACCCAATCCTGACTGATTTCAAAGATGCTGCATGTGGCTGTGTGCTCTATACACATTACCATTTCACATGAGATGCTATGCTTATTTGCAACATCCCTTTTTCCTTTATTGCTGAAGGGATTTTTTAATTTAAATAACAAGGTGAGAAAAATACTAAACCCTATTACTTCTAAAGAAACCTGCATTGCTCAGCCATGCACATCGCCACAAGCAGAGCATGGGCTCTAATACCAATAGATTGCCCTTCCTCCACAACACTCATCATGACATGTGCCCAGTAGCCACCAGTGAGAACATCTTCGCACCCCTGGGTTTTTCCCATTTTTTCCTGGCCCTGATGGCCACAGGGATCTGTGCTGTGCTCTGCTGGGAAGCCCAGATTCAGTGCATATTCCTCCCATCACTATTGTTTGGTGGTAAAGATTTCAAATCTGCCTGTGTTTTTCACACACTTTTACAGTGTAAAAGGGGGCCTTCTGGTCAAATATGGGAGCAACATTGCTTCAGATTACTGCTCCATTTAGTGTGCTCAGTTTATGTTCCAGTAGTTGAATTCTCTGGTTAACTACTTTGTTTGCTTTTTTTAATAAGTCTTTTTGAATTCTGTTATCTCCTCGTAGCGCTATCTCAGTTACTGAGACTTTTTCCTTTACACTTTTATATAAGGCTACTCCTCCTCCATGCTGCCTTCCTCTTTGATCTGCTCTAAGAAGTTAGAAATTATTGACTGCACACGCTGTGTTGATTTTCCTGCTTGCCATTTGAACAAATTATCACCATTATGCAATTCCTCTAGAAACAGTCAAGTTTGAGGGTGAAGCTTGTCTGGACAGCTAAAGAGGCCAACAATCCTTTCTGATTTTACCAAAATCAAGTTTTGCACATGATGGAAAGGTGAATTCCAAAACTCCAGTGCTGATGATCTAAAATGCAATACGACATTTGGCAAAAGCTTGCCGAAAATCAATGGGAAACTCCTGCTGTTTTTAACCCTCACCCTTTTCAGTACTTAGTGAGGAATTTGTATATGACTTGGCATCCAAGTTATGTTAATAAAGGAAATATTGCTCAATTTACTTTAAATTAGTAATGGGCCAACATAGGCAGCTGGGCTACATACACTGATTTCAATGTGTAGGAATCTCTTAAGAGTAGCCATTTCCATGTAGGCCCTTTGCTTTTCACATGACTTAGAAATTTAAAGGAAATTATGTTATCAATATTTTAGTGGATATACTCCTTTTTAATAAGATTTGTAAGATACAGGTTTGGCCCTAGATTAAAAATAAAACATGTCAACTTGTTATTCCCATTGCATTTTGGCCAGTGTAATTTTAAAATTAAAATCCCAATTAAGTATACCTTGAATAATTCATTAATTTGCTTTTACATAATTTGGGCCTTTTTTTTCCCACCCCAAAATGGGCATGGCTGTTACTGTCAACAAACAGTAATCCTCACTTATTTTCACCCTGGATTCCTGTGGATGTCTAGATTATAATTTCAGAATTGTGATTACTGCGACAATGCTCTGAGAGGGTTTACAAACCAGGGTGCCCAAACTCAGCAAAAGAGGCACTCGGCATCCAGAGGAAGTCCTCCGCCAGAATTTATGAGCTTCCTTCAACCTATATTTCCAACCGAGTTTTACGTCAACAGTTTGGGAGCAGCAGTGTCAAGAGCAGCAGCACAGCTTCTAATGTCTACATGGCCACACTGTTTTTAATTTTAAAGCAAAGAGCCAAGCTACCCTTTAAGATACAATTAAAAGAGCAGATATGATTTGATTTATTAAAAGCTCCTAATAAGCAAAGCCAGCCAGCTGGGCTTAAGGAGGGGAATGATGGATGGATTGATGGATTCATAGTTCACCTGACAACTAATCCCCGCAGCAGCTACAGTGGTGGGTCAGTGGGAAGTGGTGCAATTGGGCACAAATCATCATCATCATCGTCGTCATTTCAATGTCTATGGCAGTTTTTAGTCCTCTATCTTGTAGATCTTTGCAGATGCTTAATTAAGCCTCATGATATCCCCCCAAGGGAAGTCAATATTAGTTTACCTATAGGTAAACTGAGATACAGCAATGGCAACTTGCTCAAGGTCACAGAGTGGGCCAGTGGCAAAGCCATGAATAAAACTCCCTAAATTTGACCCCAGCAGCCTGATTTAATTATGAAATGGTGTTTGCCTTCTGTTACCAGTTCCACGCTGGAAACAGAGGTGGCAGATGCTTTTGGGAAGGAAGCAAAATGTGGGAAAAGCAAGAGGTAACAAAGTAGCAAAAGAAATCCCCAACAATGTAGAACCTATGCTCAAAACAAATCAATTGGAAAATTGCTCTCTAAATGTGGAAACAACTCTACTGGGCATCTTTCATTGAATAAATAAAATAGTTTCCTTTACTGAGGGGAGAATTCCATCATTTTACTTGCTCCCTAAACTACCACTCTCAACAACTAATTAATGTTAGTGGCTAGATAAGTAAACTAAACCATTGTGGTAGCATTTCTCAGATGTTTTGCATGTATGCAGACAGTGAAAAAAAACAGATGGAGAGTACTATAATGAATTGAAATGTTCTATTTAAAAACTGTTTGTCAGCTGTAGTTAAGTTGACACTGTCATCATGGCAACAAATCACAACAGTTTGCGTGTTGTGAGCCTGCTTCTCGGAGCCAAGCTGTTGGAAACTGGAAGTTCTCAGCAGCCCAGTGAGTGAAACAACAAACAAGCCACTGCTACCTCAGTCTTCTACTGCACTCAGACTGGGAGGAAAAAGGTCAACAGAGCACTCGGGTTTATAACAAACCGATGGTTACCTCTACTATGTTGCACCAGATTAAAAAAATAAATAAACCAATCTACATAAGCAAAACCATATAAAGCGACATCACGGTTCAAGGTGCTGATAAAGGGCTAATGTTTTTCAGCTCAAGGTCACTGGCTGAAGTCAAGTTTTTTCTTGATGTAACTCAAAGTCATTGCAACCTCCTGTTCAAATCCTGTTTTATGAAAAATGCACTCCTGGTTCCTCTGTAGTTCCCAGTGGACTGCAGCCCAGGAATATTTAAAAAGCAAACAATTTCAGCTGGCACTGCTTGGCATCTTTGTGGATATCCTCACGGAGGAGTGAGTGGGCACTGGCATGAGGCTTACTGAGCATCCCAGTACAGATCACCCAGTTTGGGACGTGCCTGGCCAGGATCTGCTTCTGGACTCAGTCCACTCTTATAGCAGTAGAGGGGCTCCAGCCCTTACTGCTGCCACTTCGATACTCCCCATCACTTTGCTTTGAATTTTGGGGATTTTGTTGTCTATCCATAAAAGGAAAAAAAAAAAATACATTTTCATACCCATCATTTATTGCCCAAATACAAAGGCGGTGGATCTGTAGAGGAGGAAAGAGCAAGTAATTTTACAAGGTGAAAAAGAATCAAACCCTTGAATCCTTTCTCTGATTAAACTTCAACCCCAGTTGAAGTCCAATTGGGGATCTCACATCACCCGTTCATAATTATGATTACACTACTACTCATTGTAGACAGTAATAACATTTGCCAGGTCTGAGATTTCTGTCATCTTCTCACAGGGCTTTTGAAACTAAGTCATGCTGCTAAAATAGCCTGCAATTCTTAACTACTCCAGATTAATTTAAATGGATTTGCATTTACATTTCCTTTACTTGTATTAGATATGGCTATGCACAGTCAAAAACAGTAATTAATAAAGAGAAAAAAATGCAAAAGACCAATTTTTCTTTACATCACTGGTAACTGGCTTGAATCTAATAGAACTAATACTTGCGTAGAGTGGAAAATGATAGGCAAATACATCTCAAACACTCTGCTTGCTCTTAATTATTCCACTCTTTTAGGAGAGGTGAGAAAAATGTCTTAAGAACTGCCTACTCAATAGAGCATGAATAATGAAAATATCTCTACACAGCTTGCAACCTCCTATAACGATGGCTGTAGGAAAAGAGTACATTATAAAACATTGTGGCAAACGCATAGGACAATTATATCTCAGTTCCTTATTTTGCTAGATTTATGTATTTAGTTAGTTGTGATCATAGTTATTTGCAATACCTGTGGGTGCAGAATTGTTCTTTCTATTGTCTCACTTTTTACACACGGAAGGATAGAGATTGTCACGAGGGAAAAATCAGACACTGGTTTTAGCAGCAAGGACTTGATTTATTATTGCTTCAAACAAGTTTCATGCATTAAAGATCCCTGTACAGAACATGACATGTTCTTTCTTTAAAAACAGCTACACACTTTAGGACAAGTGACATGATCCAAATGGTCTCAACTGACGTTGAGGAGCTATTCTAATGCAGCACAGAATGTCTCCCTGACTCAATGCGTTAACATATTTTTCAGAGAGGAGAAGAATAAAGGAAAAAAATACTTCGTTAAAATGAGATCTCTGTTCTGCAAAAATTCAGTTTTCATCTCACTTTCAGTATTGCCTGCTATCCCTTAGGCTAAAGAAAGCATTTCTACAAACAGACACACACAACTCCCTTTATTATGTGAATTCCAGCATTTGATAATCATCTGTTGAGGGTCATGTCTGAAATCTGATGATCTGAAGGGAAAACATTCCCTCATCTTCACTTGCCTTTAGATCAGGTATGTACAGATGTGTTAATTATAGGAAATAAACTACCAAGTAACACCACTGAAGCAAAACATCAAGTAGAAGTTTTCACCAGGAGAAAAAGGGGGCAAAGGAAGAGGAAGACTGACAGAACTGAAGGGACACAATGGTATCACAGAGTACTAGAACGTTGTGTCTTCAACTGCTCTAACACAATTCATCTTAATAAAATCCTAAAGCACTTCATACAGAACAGCTAAGCACGATTTTAGATTTTAACAAGACTGAAATACTTTATAGTTAAGTATTCCTCAAAAGGCAACTAATTATGCAAATCTGAAAAAAAAAAAAAGAAGCTACTTCATTTGTTTTAGTCCCTTTCCCATATGGAAGACATGAGCTTTCGTTGGTCGTTCATCATTTGTTGGTGGGTTTTTTCCATTTATTTTGGTTTTGGGAGTGAGGAGAGAGTGGTGGCAGTGGTGTGGATATGTTATTCTGAATTTAAATGGACAGAACAACCCTCCATGCCTGTGGTTCCAAGAAGTTATAGACAACTTAAACACTCTTTCTTCCTTCATCATTTGCCAACTTCTCTCCTGCTTTCCTCCCACAGTCTCAATCTTGTTAAGACCTTTTCAAGGCTCTGATTTCCTTTCTCACCGACACATCAAGTTCTTACAGACATGAAAGGTTCCACACACACATTTCAGATACAACAACTGCTCCTTTAAGTCCACACCTTCATTTCTTCATGCCCAGGAAAATAAACTATCTAAGAAACCAGCAGGCCAGAGTGTCAGTCAACACATAAGAACTGCCACGCCAAGCTATGCTGAATTACATGCACCAAAGCAAGGAGATGGCCCAAAGCAGTCATTTTCAGCTCCAATCTCAGCTCTTCAGTGCCCAGGTGACCACCATGGCAGAGAGACCAATATCAGCCTCTACTCAGACACCTGGCCAGCAAGGGCTGCAGGGAAACAAAGGACTCTGCTACACACCCACTCCCCGGTGGAGAAATTCCAGTGAATTATGCAATTGTCACCAGCCCCTTCACCATATGTAATGGCAAATCACAATACACAAGACCATTTTAAATCACAGGACATTTTTACCTTGGTTTTTTTCTATCCCTGCACAGACAGCCTTTGCTAAGCAACATGTCCTAAAAAAGGATATCCTAATCACAAGAGTGAAAGCACTTAAACTGCACTTTCAGTATTACTCCAGAATGTCTCTTTTATTCACTTAAAACCCCCCAAAAATTCCAACTACTATTTCCCACTTTTAAGTGATTAAATCTGTTTCACGAGATGCTGTGATAAAGCTCAGCAGATGAGCTGCTACATCCTGACTGCTGTTTCAAATGCTTTCAGTGTTAGTCTTGATCTCCATGTAGCAATTGCATATTGATGATTTTCTAAATCTTCCATTTTGCATTATGGTCTCTGCCTATTTCTCCTTAGGTTCATTGTTACCTTAATCTAGGAATGGAAAGGCTACTTGTCCAAGAAGTAAAGAGATACCAGGCTAGCTTACCATCTTTCTGCATTCCTCTGAACAGATTCTTAAAGATTTCCCAGAATGTTTTGGGGTGAATGACCGAGTTGACTGTTTCACAGCATTTACCTGTGGTTTTAGGAAAAGGAATGAAGAAACCACAGGTACACAAGAGCAATACCTTTGAGAATAAGCCTAAACACCCTGCATGTAACTCTAGCAGATTTTCTACAGTTCAATGTATTTTCACACAACAGAACGCTGAGATTACAGGTAGAGGTGTGAAAGCAGCTGAGACCATAACTAACCAAAATATATTGCCAATCTGCAGTCTTCAGCCTTTCCTACATACAGCCAGTGATGTCTTCCCAAGTGAAAAACGTGGCTATCCAATTCCCTTCCTAAGTCATAACAGGTGGGTTTCCTCTGACCAGATGACTGTGATGCCACCAAAGTTTAGTATCTCTTTAAAGCTGAGAGAGGGAGAGGCAGGTACTGGAAGTGTTGAATTTCTCCCTTCTAAAGCAGCCCTGTGAAACAAAGGAGATGAATGGCACCCTAGAAGGCCCTGTTGCTCTCCACCAGCTATAAAGAGAGTCGAAGATGTTCAGCTCGGATATAGAAGTTTACACTAGAGATGTCTAAACTTAGATGAAATGAATCTCATTGTAGGAGTTTTTCCAAGGACTTGAAAGAGAAGGGGATTTCATCAAAGAGACATTTCAAGATAACTGTCATACTCAAAAAAGGAAGTAATTCACTTAGCTATGGTCAGCTTTAAGTTGGGCTCATTTCTCCTTAGGAAAATTGGTTTAAACACCACATGCAGAGTTATTTCACTCTATCTGTTTGCAACAACACAGTAAGTGGGTCAGAACAGAAGATGAATCTGAGGAATTTTCCTCTTTATTCTTGATTTTACAAGTGTGTGACTCCCAGGTCCCATTCACAGTCCCTTAATCTGCCTGTCTCTCCCAGCAGTCCCTTTGTAAAAGCAGACAGACTTCACTGGGACTTCAGCAATTACATATCTTTTAAATTATCATAAACCTTGCACCAAGGAATCTAGAATATCAGATACGCGTACTGTTCTAACTTTCTTTTTACTTCTGCTGCTCCCTGACATACTTCCAAAAAGGTTCTAGTGGAACAAACCGTGTTTTTGCTTTTCCTACTTTTTCAAAGGAAAGCAAAGAAAAAAGTTCATTCATTCCCCAGTTAGCATTTGTTGTTGAGCCTCATTAAGCCTTAAGAAAACCTTTTCATTAACCATAGTATGTCCACTTAGCTTGGTGAAGCTCACTGTGAACATTAAGTTGAAGGCCTTACGCACAACTGTCCAGGTGCTGTTGGTGGTTATAAATAAAACCAGAGAGACTGGAGACCAAAGGCACAGAGGAAGTCAAAGTGCTTCCATAAAAAAATGCAAAGGGTGGGGCTTTTCTTTCAAGAAGTGGTTTAAGCATAGCTGAAGATATTCATGCAGGTGTGGTTAGGCTCTAACTGAGCTGGATTATACTGACATTTATTATTACAATTTAAAGGCCTCAGGTAATAGGCTTGAACTCTTTTGGCTTTAATACAGTGCGTATAAGAGATTGACATACCAGCACAATAGACACTCTCAACTTTTCCATTTTCTTTCTTGACATTTCTCTTTGACCACTGTCAAGCTAACATTTGCATCTTGAGAGAAAGAAATAAAAAAAAAGAGCAAACATTCATACATGGCAAAGGGTCCTCCACTTACCGCTTGTTATTCTCTTACTGTTACTCTCCCTGTCACTGGAAGGCAGTGGCCAAAGAGGCCAGGCAGGTGCATTTCTGTGTGCAGCTGAAATGATGCTGTGTGCTGCCAACGAGCTATGATCAACATTACACTCAGTACAGTTTAGTCTAGAAGACAAAGACTGGACAGACACACTGAGAAATGCTCATTCACAAACTTTCCTGCCTATCCTCTTCCACCCCTCCACTCATTTCTCTGGCAGGCAAATATTAACACACTTAATGTCAAGCATGTATTTGTGAAAGAAGAATAACTATGTATCTGACAGGCATGTAAGAAAAGAGAAACAGAGCTGAGAAGAGAGTGACAGAGGAGAGGATTTAAAGGTAATAAGGGAAATAGGTAAGACAAGGAAAGAGCTCATGTGTTCAAAGCAATAAGAATTCATTATGCTGAAGTTACAGGTAAACTTCAGTAGCTCACCATTGCTCTGACAGTGTAAGAAAAACAAACACTGGCACATAACCAGCCAAAACAGGGATAGGTTTTTTTTTTATGTATCATCAGAGTCATGTAGAATAACTGGAGAAACCAGAAAAATCTGACATACCAATTTGATGCAGAAAAAATGAATTAATATGCAGTAATAGTATCTGAAAAAATGGCCCCAAGCACAATTCAAGGCCTACTGCTTGGCTGACTAGTTGTTTTGTTTCCTGTAAATAACAGGAATTTTTAATTTTTAACATCATTTAATGTCCTAATTTGAGGAAGCAATAGAAGTCCAGTGGGTCAGATTTCACTTGCGATTGCAAAAATCCAAAGTACCCCACTAATATTTAAAACAAAAAGCAAATAAAAAAACCTTTAAAAATCCACAAAATAAAACCAAGAAGTTCGCAATTAGAACCAAGACCCTGGTCTACTCCTCTATTCCCAACATGAGTGAAATAGAATTGAAAATCAACAAAAGCCACATATATTCAGCATTTATGACTGCATCCAACAGAATTTAGAAGTTTTCCCTCGCTCTGGCAGCAACAAAGCTTTTTTAGATGCATCAGCAGGCTGGGATACTTCACCTAATGTCCAATACTATAGGTGTGAATACTCATGAAATAGAACATCTGTTTATTCACAAGGCAAAAATTATATAATTGTGCCACTGACCTTGGTGGATTCACCTCCCTTCAGGTTTCCAGTGAACTTATCTAAGTTGTTCTTTGGCCAAGAATATTGCATCAGCCTTAGCATAAAGTTTTTCTGGGACCTTAGGAACTGTGAAGTCATGGCAGAACAACATCTAGGTGATTTATTTTTTTATGCCGTTTAAGAAAAGTCTAATTGAATCTCTGCTTGCAGACTGTTTACTGGTGAAAATTACAACAACAGACTCAGATACAAACAAATACCATGACAATGCTGAGCTTTAAGATCACAGGTCACAGAATAGTCTGAGTTAGAAGGGACCCACAAGGATTATCTAGCCCAACTCTAAAGTGACTGGCCCATATGGGGAACCCACAACCAGGGTGTTATTAGCACCATGCTCCAAACAACTCAGCTAAACAAGCCAAGCACATTTAGGCAAACAAGTTGGAGCACTCTTTGGTCCTTAGGAACGAATCTCCTATTTCATCCATGTATTTATGACACCTTCAAAGCATTCTACACTTCAAGGGAAAAAAAAAAATATTGAAGTGTTCTGTGCAGAAATTAGCCTTTCATTCCTTTTGGCCAGCGACAAATTGTCAGGGTGTTCAAACCCCAGATGCTGAACCAATGCCCAAAGACTAGATGACATCCATCAAAACATTTCCTAATGAAATGTATTAGAAACCACCTAGAAAAAGGCAGATCTGTCTAATTTCCCAGAACGGACTAGAGGCTTAATGTTGTTCACAGCTACATGGGAGTAATTCTTGAATAACTTAATTGATGACATTGAATTACTCAAATTCTCACAGCAGCCTATCTAGAAGGTGAATTTGGTTGTGGGGACAACAGATTATGAGGACTCAAGGTGCAAGCTCCAAGCCCCAAATATCCATCTCACTTAGAAGCGCTGCCTTGCTTCCTCAGCACTGTGCTGGGGTTTGGACAGAGACCACCAGAACAGATTTTTCTATAATTTGCTGGTTTTGTGGGTATCAGGTATAATTATCCATCTACAAACAGAGAGTAGTCCTGAAGTTGCTGCAAAGTACAGCAGTGCTGGGATGGAGGAGAAGTCAGCCCAAAGAGTCTCAAAAGGCATCTCAGCAGCTGCTTTCCCAGCAAAAGGAGCAGGGCACAGCTTGCAGTCCAGCCCACGTGCTAAATGAGCTCCCAGTGCACTGTCATTGTTATTAGCCAGGGGTAGATGGAAGGCTTCTAAGGAGACAAGCTTTTATAATACACTGCTGAATTAAAAACCAACCACCAATAAAGTAGCGTCTGCAAAAAACCGTAGAGACAGAAAATTTCAAGAAAAATCATCTCTCTCCCTCCTTGTACAGAGAAAACAAAACCATCCATACATCATCACCAGACCAGCAGTAATCAGACACATTTTTTTTTAATAGACATTTTTCTTTTAAGAAAGATGTTTATAGATCAGTTAAAATTATGAAAGATGTCTATCAGTTGGAAAGGACAAACACATGCAGTATAGTTTCTGCTAATCTGTCTGGAAAGGGAGTGAAAAACAACAGATATATTTAAATTTGTAGAGGTTTAGATATAATCATTTTTTGTAGCATCAAATAGTCTTTTGTCTTTGGAACACAATGGAAAAAACCTGCAATTCCAATGTTAAAGGCAGGGCCCACAATATGGAACAGATTTTGAATCCAGTCTGTCCTACATTTCATATGTATATTTGGGTCATAAAAATCTCATTTATATATCCTGTTTCCCTATTCCCGGCCATCTCTCCGTCACAGCATGACTGTATGAACTAATACACAAAGCCCATTTCAAAGATGCTATGCCAGGACACACTCTATGGGTCTCAAGAGATCCTTTATTGTTCAAGGCTTGTCCTATAGATTTGGAAGTTAAGGTCTTTGTTCTATTCAGAAGATCTGATGACTAAACACATTTCTAAAGCTACTCTACTTCTGTTTTAAGGGAACCTCGAGCTTGCTAAACCTTGTTTTTTCCTCCCATCTAGAAGCTGATCAGCAGGTCTTTACCTTTGGAGAAGTGCAGAGGGCAAAACCATGTGGAAGAGCAAACTAAGAAGCATAAAAAAGGCTAATAATTTTCCATTAGAAGAGGTGATGACAGCTTCTTAGAGCAAGGGCCAGAATACTCTCTAATAGTCATTTATTTAAATGCAGTGCTAAAATGGCCAAATTCTGCAACAAAATTTTTCCACATTGGGACTGGAATAAAATGCTAAATTATTGCATAGAAATAAGATGGGAAACAAACCTTATTTCCCTATATGCATCAGGTCATCAATATATAACTTATCTTAGAGGAAATAGCAGCAAAATAAGCAATAAAAAAAAAAAAAAAGGCTTGCCTATCTTTACAGAAGCAGAATTTGCATTACTGCAACAGGAGGACAGGTTTAAATACAATATCCTGAGGGGACTTAAGGTCTTCTTCCTAATGTAGATTACAGTCTAATGCAGAGATCACCTTGTGGGTGCTTTGCTTCTCTTTTAAAGCCACAGATGCCATTTCTCCTCGCTTTCACAATCATTAGGCTGGAGCAGCTACAGTAAGTGCTCCTTTGGAAGCACTTTATTAGGAAACCATGAAGGGTACTGTTATCTACCATTTCATGTAGCCTAGCAGTGGGAAATGAGGTATTCCAGCAGCAGAATACCTACCAGCTACCCTCAGCCCACCCTGTAGAACTTCTCAGATCATATGAGAAAAACCCCGGGACAAGTCAGTGGCCCAAGTTGTTTCTGTATCTTCCAGCTTTTTCGTCTCTCAGGCACATCTACAAACTCATTTTCCAACTCCCATTTTCTCTCTATATTAAAAGATTGTTTTCCACATAAGACTAATAGTTTCCTTTACTTGCAGATTATATGCCCACCACCACCCCTCCACGCCCCCACCAAAAAACAAAAATACATTGAGGGTTACAATAAAGGCATATATGGAAGCTAATAAAAGCAGTCAGAGGTGGAAAAACAAGGGACACAATGAAACACTACTTTCTGACACAGGTGCTTGCCCAGCCAGGAACCCATTAGCACCTTGTCACAAAAGCCCCTAAGCACACAAAAATATAAATTTGAAAGTCATAAAAAGCAATGGACACACACAATTAAGTGACCAATGAAAACCTGTCATCTTCTCTCCCCCTCCGGAATATAGCCAGAAACAACTGGTGGGAAGGAAAAGAAATTTGGAAATACCTCAGCCTGAACTTTTAATGTTTACTGGCAGGAAGGAAAAGTTAAAAAAAAAAAAAA
>VWZV01005330.1:383422-438563 GCA_013397155.1 Irena cyanogastra | reverse complement strand
AAAAAAAAAAGACAACCAAAAAACCTCTACAATATGTAGTAAAAGAGTGGGAGAGAGGAGGAGTGGTTTGCAGCAGTATCTCCATTAATTTTATAAGAGTTACAAAATCTGAAGCCTGGTAGTGACTACTGATTTTGTAGGCTCTAAGGGCAAATACACTGAGCATCTCCTCACTTTTCCATACAGAGCAAGCTGCAAAGTGTATGACAAAGAACCAGTGTCTGTGCTTCCACTGTCCCAGCCTCCCCCAGTCACTTCACCTGCTGTGGCTACAACTACTATTGTCCAACTATGCTTTCTGTACCTCGGTTTTCCTACTCCTTCATTTCAGTCACTGCTCAACAAATCCCAAGTCTCCTACCTTCATATCCAAAGCTTCACCATGGCATGAAAACTACTTAGATCTTGGCTGTCAAACTTGACACGTAGTGAGCTTAATGCTTTATCTAGCTAAAACTCTGTTCTGCTGCATTTCTCGAGCCCAACGTCCCTGGTCATAGCTCATAATCTATGTCTTCAATATCCATTCAAAATCTGTTTAAAACTTGTTTATCCTTTCTAGGATTCTACTAGGAGTCCACCCATTTGTAACTTCATACCATAAGCCTTTAATTATGAAAAAGAAAAAAGCCTGCATGAGAAATCAACACACCCACTCTTACCAACACACCTCTCCCCACCCTGCTTGTCTTGATTATACACACTTAGGTGGGAAACTGTTAATTATCACCAATTATGGAGCAATTGTCCTTGCTGTACAACCCCACCATATTAAAGATTGCATAAATACTGTAAAATAAGACGGCAATTTGGTTCTGGAGAGGACTCTCCAGGTATTTGCTGTCCAAGACACCTCTCTAGAATCCCTTTCCTCTTCACCATAGAAAAAACAGGGGAAAAACCTCGAGAGAAAACAGGCCTCTAAAAGTAAATGTCAAGCATACTTAGAAACACCTTTTGAGACCGATTCTAAAATAAAAGGTTGGACCAGCTCAGTGATTTTCACAGGACCCACAGTTTCTCCCCCTACACTGCTCATTGCATAGTCACTGCAAAGCACAAAAAGACTTGGAAAACAGATCTGAGAGGCACTTGGAAATATCGCTGTTTTCAGGGCTTAAGAGAATTAAGGGCCTGACTTTTCCACTAGCACAAATCAGAAATAAATGCAGAGAGTCACCTGACATTATGCTGCTGTAAAACACATACGCAGCCGGGACGTTGTGCTTGCTTCAGTGGAATAACTCCAGTGACATGTGCAGATAGACATGCAAATAAACCTCTTGAAATTGCACCAAGAGAGGTGGAGAGAGAAAGACAATCTTGATTAAAATTTTTTGAAGGACACTACTATGAGCTGCTTAGTTATGATCAGCTCAACATAAATTATCATATAACCCATTTCCAATGCGAATGTAATATGAGCTAAATTTTACACTGATTTATAGCTTATGAAAGCTTCGCTGAAAATCCTGCTTGTTTCACAAGTCCAGGTCAGTGCAGAATTTAAGCTTGTTTTCTTTCATTAAACAGCTACGATTGCACATTAGGGGTGGAAGGTCATAGAAATAGCAAGAAAAAAAAAGTCATCCCATGTAAGGAAAAGATTAATCCCCTGTGCAAAGTCCTCAACCTGTGTTCAATTTGTCCTGAATCTACTGCAATGATGCCATCCTTTCAAAAATGATGATGCAGATTTTGACAAGAAATGTGATAATACAAGTTATGTCTCAGGTCTCTATCTTATATTCACAGATTCTTGATTCCTCTTTTCGGACAAAAGGCCCCTATCTGCATCAAGTCCCCATTTAGTTTGGCAGTCTGCAAAAAGTAGGTGGTGGCCTACCTTAGACAGCAATGACAAATGCTTTTTTCTCTTCCTTTTCTAACCTGCTTCAGAAGTGCTGTGAAATCTCCTGCTAAAAACCACACAGATTCTAGCAGAGTCCATGTTCTAGTCGCTGTTGCAGTGTACAGCCAGAGAAACAGCAGAAAGTTTGATTTATTTGACTAGTGCAAATGAGATCAGAGTCAAAGCTCAGAGCTGAGACCATATAACAAGACCTGCAACTTGCAAAATTGATTATTACAAGGCTGTCCCATACAAAAAACCAGTCACACGTGGGGATTTGGATATTTGAAGAGATTTGGGGTTTGTCTGTAGATTTGGGGTTTTTAAAATTGCCATTAATCTGTTCAGACATTATCTCCTTTAATTTTCCTTGTTGCTTTTAATAGTCTATTTCAGGATATCGGCTAAGTATCTCTCTTCTTTCGTATTAGCTCCACTCAAGCAATCCTTACAGCTCAAAGACTTGTGTGATTAATAGCTCTGCCAGCAATTCCTATTTAAAAACTATTCCTATTTTATCTCTTTTTACCCTGTCCCTGATTTTCCTCAACTTGCTGTGCAGAATACCCACTGCCTTCATGCAACCCAAAAACTTCGCAAATTTATTTCTCACCATTCCTTTTCCATTTGAAGATGGTCCTGTTGACTTTGACTGGATAGTAGCCAAGCAATTTAAAAGCACAATCCTACATGCAGTTAAGTGCCCACTGTTGACGTAAGCCAAAAGCAGTCATTTGGCACCTTTGAATGAGCTCAGCACCTTTGCAGGATGGTATCAATGTGTTTCAGCTTGCTAAGCTACGTTTTGCCCATGCCCCTGTTTCTCAGTCAGAAGTCAGCAATACCTTCCTAGTCTTCGATCTCAAGAAAACAGAGAAAGGTATTTAAACAAGCTCACACTGGACCTGTTACTGAGCAGGCAGTGCAGGTTCCTTATTGCAAACCTCCCAGCCGAGCGCTGGAAGTGTACGTTATATTCTCAAAATTATTCCGTCATCCCCTTGACAATTTAATTTTTTTTTTTAATACATCTACGGCTTCTAGGCTCCGTTTAGGTAGCCATGTCTTCTCAATATCTCATTCAGGTGCAGCATAGAAAAGTCTAACAAACCTGGGCTGGCAGCCAAGCTTGCCAGTGACTGACACTCGCTTAACTGAGCAAAGATTTGCTCTGCTCCAAGCAGGAACCTGACTACCGAAGGACCAGCAGTGACAGCGAGGGTGCAGGCTTGCATCCTAAAAGCACCAGCTCCAGCTTGTGCTCAGGCAAGTGGAACCAGCACTTAAGCTGAATGCTAAAAGGCTCCTACCCTCTGCTTCTTTCCCATTCACCTCCTGTATAAGCCCAGGACTTTTTAGTAAGAGCAGCACATTAGGATAGTTACATCACTAATCCAGGTATAATTTTAGGCTCAAGAAGAAAGGTGGTTTAAATGTTGAAAGAGGAGCAAAGTAAAGGGAGGCACAGGAGAGAGGAGATGGAGAGGCATGATTCGCTTAGAATATATTTTAAAAAATATATTCTTGCCAGTAAATGATAGAAATAAATCAGAAGTACGAAGTCACTGGTAGCTGAATCTAAAACAGAGTTTATGACTATTCGCTAAGGGGCCAACATAAAGCATAAGCAAAACTAATAAAAACAGAACTTCCATGAGCAAATAGAATGCTCAGCTGTTAGAACAAAGTCTTCGATTTAAACGAAATTACACTTCTCCAAACACAGACGACAGGCAATTTTATCAAAATCTCCACCCCAGAGGTTTTACTGTCTATCTAGTCAATGACTGGGGGTGTGTGTGAGGGAGAGGCAAAGATGTGTAAGTGAAGTCTTTACCCAGACTTGCCTAAATTTCCTTGCCTCACTTCAAAAAAAAAAAAAACAAACTCCTGTCTTCCAGGGAAAGCAACTGAAGAAGTACAGTTTTCATGTAAGCAATTCAATGATTAATAATTGTCCCCCAGTCTCTCTTTTTTGTTTTTGTTCCTTTTTAATCTACCTTTTTTTTCAAGTGATCAAAGATTTTGTTGCATGGAAGTTATAACAAAAGGTAAAAAGCTCTGATGTGGTGGACCACAGAACTGTAGAAGAAAAGGCAGAGTTGGTCCCATGCATATGATTTCATCAGTATGCACACAATTTTGGAATCCAGTCTCTGATGCTTTTCAGTCTTTGAAAAGCTGCTGACTACTACCCTGTTTACCAAACATACTAGCAATATACTGGTCAAAGAAAATATTTTTACATATCCAGTGGCCTGATGTTGGGTTTGATGCGCAAGAATCACTGTACCAAGCTGTGGACAGCAATGAAGTTAGCCTAGCCTGTGGACTGAGATAACTTCTTAAACTTTTCATCTCTTAAAACTTTGGTTTTCATTTCAATTAGGCCACAAGCGAAATTCATTTGGTCCTGTTAATCAACAGATGACATAGCTTGATCATAAAAATCACCACAGAGCTAAGTACAATTGGTAATCTCAACAGCAGGCAAAGATGCTCTAAATTAGAAACATGTGGGTGGGTTATGCATCTCTACTATCTGTTGTCAGTAATCCATTCACTATGCATTAGTTTTTTCCCCCATACATTATTCTTAAGTAAATACGGACATGAAAATAAAAATAGCCCAACTGAGGTACCCTATGAAATAAAACGTTAGTGGGAACAGGCAGGAAAAGCAACAACAAAAGTAAAGGCTTCTGAAAGAAAGGTCTTATAGCCCATAAACATAGAATCACAGCATCATTTAGACTGGAAAATCGAGTCCAATCATAAGCCCAGCAGTACCAACTCCATCACTAAAGTGCCACAACACAGAAGAGATCTCATAGCCAGACCTCTGCTCTGTCTTTCAGGAAACACAAAATGGAAGATCACCAAAAACTTTTTGTCACCATTAGTATTGAAATGGCTTTTTTTTCTTCCCCCCTTCCTCTCTCTGGGATTTTTTGAACGTGGATCTTATAATTGAAAGCCAGTGGATTAGGCATAACACATCAAACCACTGTTAACACCCAGTCTCCCACAAGGCTGAATCCTAACAACTCTGTTTTCTGCCTACACGATGCGCAAGCAAGTGGAACCACCACATGCACTGCATGCTAAAGGCCACAGCCTTTGTCTTCTCCAAGTTCTGTCTATTTCAGAGGCTAACATGCTGCAATTAGTCTAATTAATGTGAAACAATGAGCTGTGTTACCACTTATCAAATTGATTGTTCCCCTATCAAAACAAAACAGGCTGGCTTTTTGATGTAATTTCAAGAGATGATTTGAAATGTCATGTTGCTGCAAGCCAATTACCTTATGACTGGAGTCACGGTCAACAGAATACATAATTAGCATGAGTTTGGGAAGGCTGCTTACTGGTAGTATGCTAATTAACTGTCTTTTGTCATAAAACAAAAAGGTTGTAGCTAGGGTTGTGAAATAGGTCTTTTTTATTTACATTTCTTTGTGCTTATCAACGTGAGGCATGACAATGCAAAAGAATAGAAAATTTTAATTCCACTACTTCAAATTAATAGCGAGCTGCAAGGTCAGGTGCAGCGATGGACTGCGAGCAGCACTCGGCTCTGTCGCACATGACGCACGGGCTGCACCCCCTGCCCAGGACGGGCCAAAATCAAGCACCCAGTGAGCCTCACACCACAGAGCCACCAAGCAGCATCTAGGGAACAACTAATAGGCATGTGACGGGTTCCAGATGCTCCTTTCCATAAAGAAGGAGAGGAGCAGTGACATGCGAATGTGCTGACTGCCATCCCACCACACCTCTCTGAAAGCGCCCTCCAAAAAGCTGGAAACACTGAACTATAAACAAGTGGCCTTATTACTTCTGCTTCAGTGTGGTGCTCACAGAATGTTTAACAAGGGCTGCAGGATAGCAAACGAACCCTGCTTGTAAGTAAAAAGCTTCATAACTCAGCTGCTGCCACCTCCTCTCTGTCGCCTCATTTGTGTGATAAATTTTGTATTCCTCAGGCATCCATTAAAGATCTGATCCTGCACGTTGCTGGGTGCCCTCTATACCTATAGGTTTCAGGAAAAGCTGAGGAGCTCATTACTTTGCAGGATAAAGATCTACCAAAAAGAATCCAAACTTAAAAGCTGGCTGTCAGCAGCTCCCACTCTGCCCCCCTCATCCCAGCGCCGCTCCAGGCGCCATCACACAAGAGAAATGGAGGGCAGAAATTAGCCTAGTGAATCATCGCTAATTCCTACCAATTTAAATTCTGGTTTTCTTTTTCCTGCCTATAATTCAGCACTTTATTTAAGGTTTTGCTTGGCCTGAGCGAGTCTAGAGAGCAAGGTCTAGAATTGTTGGAAGTTTTAATGATGTTGTTTCGCCAACAGCTGCTGACTTACAAATCCTCCTATTTGTTGTAAAAATGATTTTGTTTCTCTGTGCATGCTTGGTTTGAACCACTATAGAGATAATTCTCATGCTTCTTTATAGCCCTTAAAAGCAATAGAGATGTGGAAATCACACTCTTATAGAGAGGAGAAATTAAGTGTTCAAAACCTAGATCAAAAAGTTGTCAAGCTGGCCTTTTCTGAAGACTTCATTTAAATTCAAATCCAGTCTACTCCAGGTTTGCACAAAGAGTCGTAAAGTTGCAAATCCAGAAATCACATAGAGTGGATCACCCTTAAAATTATGATATTAAATTAGTAGGCATTCCTAAATTATTTTCCTGATTTCTCTTTCAATCTGAGTGAACCTCAAAGTGTAATGAAATAAGGTATGCATGCAGGAAGGCTAAATTTTTATCTCAGATGATGAAACCTATAACGAACAAGAAAACACTAATTTCTTCTGGTGCTGTCATTTACTAGAATCAACATCATCCTTCCTGTCTTTATTCAGCAGAGAAAACAAGGCTAATCCCAATTTCTAAAGAGCTGGCTAATAAAGGAGTCAAGGGATCATTAGTCTAATTAACTCATTCCTGGTTTCAGTTTACATTTCATTATGCTATTACACTCTTTGAAATGTCAATTTTTAAATACCATAGAAAACTGTTTAACATATAGACATTATGTTCAACAAATCTGAGACATATAGAACAGTTACTCAATATTAGCAACTTAATAGTATCCTAGTATGCAACTCAGTATCTCCCAGCCAAAGCATTATTGTAAACTTCACTTATCAATATAAAAATCAGGGAAGTATTTCAGTGACACTTGGCCCCTTGCTTAATGGCAGTTCTTTTACTACCTGAGTATTTCATAATAGTCAGGTAGATGTCCTTGCATCCACTTTTGGTAATCAGACCATTTTATTCTGAACAAAAATAAATCAGGATATGCAGCTACAACTTCCTGCCAGGTTTCTTTTATTCTTCTTTTTATTGGGTGTCTTTCTATAGCTTAACATAATGAGTCACTTACTGCACTTTAAGTCAATTTTTAAATTGATTTAATGAGTCATCAAGCCATTTACTGTCTTTCAAGTCAATTTTTAAATAAACACAACTTGTGTTAAATTGATGGTAAGTTCTGTAATCAGCTGTTTGAAAACAATCAACCTCAGTTTACAGTATGGGCTTTCCTGCTATGCTTGCACAGGCAAGTACAAATTTCATAAAACAATTCAATTAATGATATACATGAAATATTACATAATGATACATGCGTGCACACAAAAGCAAATAGGAAGGAAGAAAGCCTGTAAGCACACATACACACACACACACACCAACAGGCATTTGTCTGTCTGTACCTGTGAACATCTCACATGCACTGGCTTCCTCCCTACTGGGAGCACACAGCTCTTGCTTAGCGCTCAATGCAGTAAACCACTAAACGTACGTGACACCACACACGACTTGTCCCCACACATCTCCTGAATTGCTCACATGTTTAAATTAGACTTATAGCACAAACTGTTTGGACCACAGCCTGAAGGATGAAGACATTATGCCAGTGTCCTTTCTTTACGCTATAATATCCACAGGAGTTGGGATACCCCAACCAAGATGGGCACAACTGGCACTATCTCCTTGGTATCCCCTTTTCTAAATGATCCTTGTGTATGTGAGAGCCTTTTCTGGTGTGTCTGAGATCCACCAAACTGCTTTTAAAAACCTCCTGACATCACCTGGACCATACCTACAGCAGAAAGCCTCACTAGCTAATTCCCCAGTTATTTTAATTTCAGAGACCTGGAATTTTGTCTTCTGAACAGCCAGGACCCTGCTGAGACCTCTACAGCACCTATACAACACCCTCAAATTGTGACAGTGAGCTGATATAAGTTCAGCTCTTCTGGGCTGTAGGTGCTACAGAAAGGATAAGAAGTTAGAACTAATATCCCCCTGTTCAGTCTGTTGCAGGAAAACAAGTTGTTGCTGGCTCCAAGCAAGCAGAATATGAGACTAGGTATGTCACTGGCTGAGAGAAACCATGCAGCTACTCATGGTCACTGGTTTTTGTAGCTGTCCTTGCACTGTGGAGGGAACAAGGGTGCAGCTTTACACACAAAAGTTTGGGAAGTACGCCTGAGAATAGGGGTTTGCATTAGAAATCTCTTGCCTGGTGAGACACGCGACTGCACCTCCAGAAGAGAGAGGGATTAAGAGATTTTAACCAGAACTTGAAACTGAGGGGAAACTTGAGCAGTGGTAACCATGTGAACCATGGAATCCATGCAATGTGATTTTGGGTTCACAGTATGGGGATCCCAGATCTACAGGAAGCAAGGAGTATGTCACCATTCTGCTTTTTGTCACTAGCAATAATACACTTGAGGAAAAGATGTGCCTTTAAAAAGATGTAAAGGAAGACCATGAGTGCAATATGTGAATAGATTTAATGGCTTAACAAGGATTAAACTACATCTAATAATTAATGCATTTTGAGAAAGCTAATGAAAAATAACATAACTATCTGTCCAAAATATAATACATGTATCTTCAATGTAATCTCTGCTTTAGGAGGATTGAATCCAGATAGGAACTGTGGCTAACAAGGTACCTGATAATGCTCCTGGAATAAGAGGTGAGCATTAGCTCTCATTAATTCATGTTCTTAGTGTTATTTGGCTCCATGGGCTGCCCCGATGTGATCTAACACGATGTGGCATGCCAGAATGCATCACAACATGTCATGTAAAAGCACACAGACCCTCAACAACTAAACTTCCCTGCAGCCCCTGGTATGGAGTTCGGCATTCCTGATCAGGCACTGTCTCAGCTTTATCATCAACATGTTATACCTCCCACTGCTTGTTCAACAAGTATTTTCTCTCGTCTGTTTTCTAAACCAACCAAAGGAGGTCAATGCACCTTAATTTAAAAGCAAAAAACGATGCTTACTGGGATTTCTTATTCTCTTCCCCTCCATGTATTTTACCTGGTATCACCCAATCTAGCATTGCCAAGAAAAGACCAAGACGATTAAGAGACACACATAGGTTTTTTAGCAAATGTCTTAAAAAAAAAAAAAAAAATTGGGCTTGAAAGAAGCCTGAAACATTAGAGCAAAAGCGAGGAAGAAGGAGCCGTGGCATCGTACGCCCCGTCTAACAAGGTATTGAGCACCGAAGCCCAAGGGACTCTCGGTACTCTCGCTGTGAAGATTAGACAAGAGCACTCGCGCAGGACACAGCAGGAATATGAAGGGACATGAAGTGAGCAATCCCAGCAGACAGCCTGTTGAAATGTCAGTCAGGCACTCTGCCTCCACCACCTTTCACAGAGCTAAACATCTCTTTATGTCAGAACAAATTGGGCAATCCTCAAATCTTTTTTTCCTCTCCCCTGACTTCAATGCGGCGCCGAGCGCCGGGAAGGACCGCAGGAGACAGCGCGTACACACAGTTCACTTCAGTTCACATGAAAGCGCCCTGACACGCTGCAAGGCTGAATACTGATATTGGCAACTCTTACAATCTTATCAGAGAGGCAGGAGCAGCAGCAGCCGCCGTGCTGCAGACCTTCCCCCTTTCTAATTACTCCGGGTGGCTGTTCCTTTCCCAAGCATCCCACAACGTCCTTTGAAAGTAAACTCCTGGGCTTGATCAAAGGCCACAAAAGCAAACACGGCGTTTCTGTATTTATGAGCGTATTTACTTCTGTCATCTTTTTCTTGTTTTCACTTCCACCTTCCCTCGCTAGTCCATTAAGGAAGTCTAATTTTAACCAACATCTAACACGGTGCTCAAACGCAGACTGGTGAGTAACCACAACCTTATTTTAAATTATTTGCTTTCACTCACAAAATTCTGTACAGGGTATTTGGCTGGGTTTTTTGACTAAAAACTGTACACAGAAGTTATTTTTGCAAGATAACAACGACAGAGAAACCTTCCCACTGACTTCTGTGAATGTTAAGAGAGTTCTTAGTATGAAGATACATGAATCAATGTGATTATTTTTTTTATTTGATCCAACACATGAAAACATTAATTTAAAAATAAGCAGCCAATATACATTCTTTGAAAAAAAGTGTATGAAAACAGTAAACTTAACCCAGCCAAAACATGAAGAACTCTGTGAAACTGCCTCCAAGAACAGCAAGATTAATCTGCTAACTCCACAATTACATTATAAAGATGCTGAATAATAAAATTCCTTCTAAAGTACCTGTCCGAGCAAACCTCATGCAACAGACACACCCCAAATGTCATAAGAATCCCTCCCCTGACAAATAAACGCATGGTTTTAAAAAAATGAAAGTGAATATCCAATAAGATAATATAAATAATTGGCCACTGCCATGCCTGGCCACCTACTCTTTACATCAGAGGTTTATTGTAAGCATGATCATTTGGGCAGAATGACCAATTTCTAAGACTTAATTCTGGATATCTTCTAAAAGCTGCCTAGCTGATATTCATGCAGGTAAATGCCTGTATGTAAGGAAGAGACATTATCAGACCATTTATGGCCCATTACCACCAAGAAAAGAAGCCCATACTGGAACAAACAGTGCAGCATTTCTGGCATTTGTTAAAGGAAGAAAGCTTTATAAGAAAAAAGAAATACCACTGATTTTTACAGGTGTTTAATAAAGATAAGCTGAAAAAGGGGTTCCTATTTTAAGCTTGGTATAGCTAAAATGCATTCAAATATGTTCAAAAGCAGTCTGAAGTCTCCTAAAAGTGGGTTTTTAAAAGTGTTCAAGAAAACAGTAAAAATGCAAATATTTGTCACATTATTGTAGGATATGGGACAAAAATGCTCATAAATTCAAAGAACCGTGCTGTGGCAAACTGCATTTCATTTAAATATGACATTATTTGGGAGTCATTAAAACAAAAATAATGTTTATCGGTTGCATTGTAAAGGTTACTGTGAGAAAACAGCCAAAGTTTGCCCGAACTCAAATAAGTGCTGAAAAGGACTGTGAGCATAACACCCTTAATTTCAATTGTTGTAGCTGTGCCGTGGGAAATAAAAAGACTAAATGTAATTGATGACTCACTACTATAGAAATACTACAGTAAAAATAATGAGGATGTATCAGTATTTTCAAGACTCTTGGGCTGACAGTCTAATGTACTTCATACGCATTGCAATGAGACAAATTAAAAAAGAAAAAATAAAAGGGTGCCAATAGTGACTGCTGACTTCACTCAGAAATGTGTTAAAGCCCAAGAAGAAAGTATACAGTGCCTTGTGATTGCTACAAAATACATATAACAGCTGTCATCCTCTATTCAAAGAGCTTCCCTGATTTTTTATTAACAAACCCATGTAATGGGACACTTAGGCTACACAGGAGAAGGCTAATATGTTGGGTTTAATATTGAGAGCCTAAATCTCATTATTAAAAACATCCAACCTTGCTGAAGAGAGCTGGCTTCTAGCTGTAGCCATGAAGAGCCTTCTGCAACCTAAGTTAAAAAATCTTCTGTTTACATGGACTTGCACAAGCCTGTCTATACCCCCAAAAGACATTGTGAAATAATGCTAAAGGACCCCCCCCAAACCCTAGAGTTGCCATTTTGAACCTTAAACCGTTCCCTGCAGTCATTCTGAACCATTAATTGCTGGTTATTTGTACATGGAAATCAAGATGTAGATGCACACAGATCCCTTGATTATGCAGACATTTAGCCAGTGGCTTTACTACTGTGAGTAGTTTTTGGTGAAGCAACCAAATTAAGCATCCCATTAAATATCTGATGTAGGTAAATCAGGTCTTAAAATTTGATCCATCTTGCATCTCCATCTCTTAGATTTGATTGTATTTGTGAAAATCAATCATGCACTTGCCTTAGTCCTGCCTTAATTCTGTCAATGAATTTAAACCCCTCACATACAGCACTTTTATGTGGTCTAAATTCAGCTATGAAAACCCATTATGGTTCTTAGTTAAAATAATTCTGCACTGCACCCCTCTAAGCAGTGGCTTGCCTGGACTGCCCATGAACTGGTCTCACTTCCAACCCGTTTTGTGTGTTTCCTTCCAGTATGTCCTGAGCCACGTGGTCTGACGGGACAGGGAAAAGGGCTGGGATGTTACACTGCCTCTTACTGCTGCTCACATTCTGTAGTTAACCAGATGCTTCTTTACAATGCTCTGCAATAGCCTACACCTAACACAGCTTCCTGAAGCTATTAAGAGTGGACACACAATAACTGCAAGCAGAATTTGGCTTATTGTCTCCACAGATTTGTGCTAATATACCAGTGTCTCAAGACATCACTTCATTTTCATAACAAGGAGGAGATTTAATTTCTGCTGATTTCTATAAAAAGCAATTTGGAAACTTCTCAACAATGATATTGCTTCCCATAAATGCCAAATTGGTAAAAACATCATAAGAGGAAAACACAGCACACTGACAATATAATTTTTTCTAACTTAAGTATCAGCATTATTCAAAGACATTACACTGCTAAGTATCCAAATAATTCATTCATTTTAAGGATCGAAAGCATAATATTATTCTGTTAAATTAAGCTCTTGCTTTCCCAAATCCCTTTTCCACTTCAACTGAGGGAATAAAGGCAACCAAAAACACATCTGCGTTCAAGGCTTTTCAGTTTTCAGGAGTTGTTCTGTTCTGGTTGGGATGTGCACTTCCCTTTTTGCTGATTACCAAAACCCACAAGTAGCTGCAATAATAATTCTAAATCCCTGCTTTGGATGGTAAAATGAGCCTCAAGTATCATCATCTCATTCCCACCTTCTACTACTTGCAGGAAGGAGGAGGTTGGTGAGGGAAACCATCACTCACCTCTAACTTATTGGTACTGCTGTAATACAGTCTCTCCAGCTAAAAAGGAATTGCAACAACTGAAAGTGACTGTTTAAAATTATATTAAATATCAAAATTTCTAACTATGGTAGCTTGGGGTGGGGGACAGGGGGTAGGTAGCCTGGTTTTAAGCATAACCTATTAATTGAAGAGCGTCAGGACTTTGTGGTCATTTAATACTGCCTATAAATGAAGACTTGATAATAGTTATTGATCTCAGTTTTCCTAGAAGAAGATCCCTGGGCTCAGCAGTGAGCAGTTTTGCTTCTCTTAGTTCATAAATACAAGAATAGGGCCATTGCTCAAATGCCACCCTAACTGCCGAAAATGAAATAAAAGTAAATTTCAGTGCAGTGTGGAAAGCAATACAGGTGTATTTCCACAGGGTTTTTTTTAGTAGATAGCCCAAGGTTAATATAATCTCAAATTTTCTTATGGGAAATAGGGAATTGCCACAGCTGACCCCTGCTATCATTTGAAAATATTTTCTTTGGGAAAGTCTACTCAAACCATGGAAGCACGTAAGTTAGTGTTCTTATTTATTTATTGATCTTCCTTGTGCTACCATGGAACTGGAATACCTCTGCACATTAATGAACCCAGCCTAACAACACATAAGATGAGACTATGAGCATTTCTGCTGCCCAGGCAAGAAGTTGAGCCAGGGACTAGGAAGTGTTGAGTTGTTGTACCTGCAACACAACTGCGTCACAAGAAACTGCTGGAAATGCCCATTGTCTCTCCTGTCTTATTCTTTTGTCATTAAAGGCTTTTCCTCATTCTCCTTCTTCCTAAAACTCTGCTATAGGCTCATCAAATCAAAAGCTGATTTCTAAAACTTTCTGTGGAGCTGCCAGAAGCACCTCCATCACTGAAAATATATTATCACAGGATTTAAACAGAGAAAATTAATCCCCTCCCTCTTTCCACCTTCCCTTCCCCAAAATGAGAAAAACGATCTCTCCGTCTCCAGATCCCCAGGTCAGATTAAACCCAGATGTTGAAGGAGAGACCTAGAAAGAGGTGCACATCCCTTCTAATGAGGATTTAAGGAGAAGCTGCATGAGTAGATGAACTGTTGAACTCAGTCCTCTGTCTTAAAAACACATTTCATTGGGATTGTTAATGCATGATATAAGTACCCAAAAGATGCAGCAGAATTCTGAAATATGAATTAAGGATGTATTGCCATCTCCAGCAAAATCATAAATGTACAGAGATTAAGAGGCAAGCATATCTTTTTGAATTGTAGAATAGGTTTATAGGTCTTCTAATAACAACTTTTACTCAAACTTTACATAAATTGGCTTATATGATACAAATACTATGTGGGCTATGTGGAAACTACAAGGTCCCTAATCATGTTTAGGGATTACCTGACAGAACAGAGACATTTCATTCCTATTGGACCTAGGGATTACAGCAAAGAAACATCTAATATTCCATTTTTTAATTTCATGCATTTTTTATTTACTTTTAATGATGCTGTATATATTCATCATCCTGAAATATTAAAACGGTATGAAAAAAGTAATAAATTGGTGGAAAATTTAGGGAATGGGAATGCAACAGCACGCAAATCATACACTATCAAGTGCTTGATACACATTTAAAATTACTGTCTAGTACAGCAAAGCCAAATTCCTGGCAGATTTCTGAAGCACAAAGTCACAATAAGAAGATCAGCAGAACAGACTGAAATAATAGAATATTCATCCCCCTAATCCATATGCAATTCTTTAGGGCTTTTTTTTAACAATGCATATGAGGTCTGACTGTATTCAGGATTTAAATAAGTTGTCTTTTTCTCTCTCTCTCTCACACACACACTCTCTGTATATTTATAAAAAAAGTATATACAGTTATCATTTTTGCTCTACTGCACCCACATTGACAAGGTTAGCACATCTCCTCACACCTCAGATGAAACAATAGCATTTTAAACAACAAAAGTGTTAAAAGAAATACATTTATTCATACCATTGAAACCTCCTGCAACAGCTGTGTTGAAAGGAAGGGGTCCAGTTGCCTGGAAAAGGGATTTTTTTCATTTAGTATTTTTAACTCTTTCCTACATGATTCTGAATAATTACTGGTTAATTTAAAGTAATATTACATATAGTTCCTGGCAATAAAATTTTGAAATCAGTATTATTTCTTTGAGATCATGCCTTTCCCTCCAGACAGATGTAATTTTAGAGCTGGTGTTGTATAAAGGGACAGAGACCTAGAGACAAGTAAATCATCACTCAAAACACAGATGCTGATGATAAGGATGCTCCATGCACAAAATGTGTTTGAGGATGGGAGATGGGGAAGTGGAGTATAAAACTTCCATTGCCATGCTTGGGATAATCAAATTACTTTCAACCAGTGCAAAGGCATAACTGAGCTATAGGTGCTCTTCCAAACAGGAGAGTGTGGAGAAATTAATCCCCTGTCATACAGACATGCAAAGCCTGATCCTTAGATCAAGCAGGTTTTGCATAGGTTTAACTCCCTGATTAAGCTGTGAAATATCACCACCTCACACTCATTGTACAAGTGACATAAAACGAAGATATAAAATGAATGTACCCAAACATAAGACATTTGCACCAGTAACGTATGTGTGGAGTTGCTAAATAAAGGTGCCCACATGTGATAATTATGATGGCCACATGCAAAAAGCAGCTTTGACAACCACCAGGACAGCTCTTGTCACAACTCTGTTAGTGAGGAGAAGGAGTGCTAGGACAGGTGATGGTACATGAAAAGCCATCTGGTAAGTGAGAAAAAGCAGCCATATCCTGTCGAAACCTGAATACCCAAATGTAGCCACAGGCTATTCGTAGTAACAGGTCTCACGAGAAATGGCCTGGGGTGCAAATTGCTGCCGAGCACTTCCCAGGACTTTGGGCTCCTACCTGGTGTGGGCCATGCTGGTCCAAACCTCTCGAAATCATGCTCGTGTGTTATTAGCCAGACTGTGATATCATTTGACATTGCTACTCACATTGCAAGGTTACTTTTAATTCAACACAGCCTAAACAAGCAATGTAAAAACATATTTAATGAAAGATTTTCTTTTTGCTGAGGAATCTGCTTACCTGCCCTTACTATGACACCTGTCTACGTTGACACAGACTCCAAACTTACTGGTGCTTATTGTTTACAGGTATCTGATTATTACTGATGTACTGGGGGGGAAAAAACCCTAAGCATACTGAAATCAGCAGAAGTGAACACACAACAGGGCTAGAATACATCCATCCTGTGTGTATATTTTGCAGGCAAATAAGCCAAAGAAGAAGTACTCCTAGAAATTATTTGATCTGTACTACTGAGAAAAGAGTGAAGTTGTCCAAGAAAATAAAAGACAAATGAACATAAAACTTCTGCTAGAAAATATGACCAGGAGCTATGTTAGCAAACAGGAGAAGTTAGGAGAGAAAGCCTCATAGACGCCCTGCAGAGCTGCACTGGACCAAATCCGAAAAGCACACGTGGCAGCAGCTTCGATGCAAATGTGCCACGTTTTTGTAAGACAGGGCAATTAAGTAAAAGTACAAAGTACCTTCTCATTTTGGGGAGAGAGTGAAAAAGGCCACAGAAGGAAGCTGCGATTTACTGAAGAGGAATACAGATCACCCAGTGAAAAGTAGGAAATGCCTGAAATATGTCAGTGCTACTTCTCTCTTTTGCCATCCTTTATTTTACAGGACATAGCAGAGATCTATAAGAGTTTCTATTTTAGTGAAGACAACAACAGTTTGTCACAGGGAAGGCTAGAAAAGAACAGTACAGCTTTTGCCCAAATTCTATACTTTGTTCCAAAGCAGAGAGCTATTAAACCTTTTCTGCAAGTGTTTGTAAATACAGCAAACGCTTTTTAATGTGCATAAGGAATATTTTGTTTCCTTGTACAGATTCAGAGAAGTTGATCAGCCACATTCTTTAGAAAGCTTCTAAGCAAGCAATGCAAGACATATATTTGGAATATGAAAGTTTAATCCTACTCATTAAAACATGACAAACATATAATTAATTGAGAATGGAGTCAATAATGAGAACATCCTTCAATGTAATGATGTTGGTACTATCAGCTTGTAATATGGGAATACGCTGTAGAAAGTGAAGCATAATATGGAAAAATTACAAGTCATTTTAAAAAAGGAACACCCTGAAAGTTTTGCCTTGAGTGGAATCTTTAAAACACAAATTTTAAATCCTCAGAAGTTACATTTTTCCAATCTTCAAATGAGATAATACATAATGTTGTTTTCCTGTGATGAGGAATAATTCAAGGTCTTACATTGTCTGATTAATCTCTCAACCAACATTTAGAAAAGGTTTCTCTTTGAGCTAATCAAACTTGACAAAAGCAATCTTCAAACTATGCCACATTCACTGATTTGTAAGATATCTCAAACTTGTGTTTTATTAAATGCAGTTTAAATTAGCCACAGCTCTAAATTCACCTGCTTATGACACCCCCTTATCCTCACCAACAGTACGCAAGGGTCGGCAAAAAGACTGCACATGCAGATTAAAATTATTAGGACAAGCTGGTTGTGGGTTTTTTTTTTTTAAGAAGGATGAAGTTTTAGTTTTAAGATAGCACTCCCTATTGCTCACACTACATTGCATTTTGGGGGGTAGTTGCTGATGGCATTCAGTTTACTTCTTCTGGAGAGAATTGCCCTGATCTCACTGGATAAGGTCTCCCTCATGATTCCTCCAAATAATGCTTATTTCTTTATCCACAGAACGAGGCTAAATTTTAATATAAAATTTTATGACATTCTTTGGCTTTCAGTATCAAGCAGTATCATTAGGTTAAAGGACACCACTCCAGAAGAGCAACATTTTGAGGAGAACAACTTGTAAGGAAGCAGTACAACACCGCCAGGTAGGGATCACTGTGGGGAAAAACAAACACCATCCCAGCCTCCACCCTCACTAAAAGTGTTGGTAGTTTCCTTTCTTTCTGTGAGTGGCCTCATGTGTGCAAACAGGATTTTCCCATGGTTTGAGAATGTGTTTAAATTTGGTTGCCGGACTGAGCAGTAAAAGACATTCCTGAGTTAGGACAGCTAAGCAGGAGGGGGAAAAAACTGTGGGAAAGATGTAAGTATTAATTCCCTATTGCAAATGTTCCAAGAGGAAATCAGGCCTCCAGCTCATTCTTCCTCTCAAGTCACACTTAAGTTCTGGATAAATAAATTTCTGAGTTACTGACTCTCCTCTATTTCCTCCTCATGGTTGTGCGCAACCAAGAAACTGCATTTCTGGCAATGTCTATGATAAAATAACACAATGCTCCATTAACAAAGCCTCACGTGTTTTAGAAGTTGCTAGTGCAAATCTTTTTGGGACTCAAGGAAGGATATTCAAATATTGGGTAACACACTCTGACTAGGAAGACTATCAATAGAGTTTCTCAATTTGTTTATACAAATGGGCCAACACTTTTAAAAGCACTTCAGAGCACTTAACTAAAGCAAACAAGCACTTGAACTTTAAATATCTAGCAAGAGAAGTCATTGACAAGTATGACTTGACTTAGTAAATTCTAATATCTTTGCAACCTTTCATTCACACAGTCTCTTCATGAGGAGAAGCACCAGGCTCCCATCTCAACTTCAGCTCTGCTCTAAGGGACAGAATGAGTGGGGTGAGGAACAGCCTAGTTCCTTTTTAGCTCTTTTAGTTAAAGCAAACAGCTTTGCTTCTTCCTATACAGGGATCCTGGGTCCATAATAGTCTTTATAAAGCAGCTTCCTGATTTTGAAAACTTATTCTCTCTCTTATTTCGCCCTTAAAGTAGGATTACTTCATCTTATAAACTTTTTTTTTTCCCCTGATATCCATGGTAGCTAAGCCTTGATTTGGGAATATAACATTTACCAAATACCATCCTACTAATTCCCAAAAGGTCTGGGAATGACTTTCTATACTCAGGACTAGGGTGCCTTTGGTAAGTGGCCTCATCATGGTGCCAGTGTCACGTGCATTTTTTATATCTTCATATTTATAACACAGCTCTTCCTAGCTACTGCTTTATATACAACCACAGTGGTAAATTCCTGACTGAATTAGTGTGATCTGATTCACATGCACTTCTCTGCTGACAAACCAGCATCCAAATGAGTAAGACAGAAGATTATTCTGGAGTTTTGGATGGTTTGGGGTTTTTTTTAAACTGTTGTCTAGCTCAAGTACTAAGTTGGCCCCTATAAACAAGAAGGTGGTGTTTAAAACAAGTATTTCTGATCAGCAGCAGGTAAATATCATTCCCTAAAATCCTGCAGCATATCTTGATTTTTATTTCTCTCTGAATGTGTTTTGCACACAGTCTGCATAATGTGGCAGAAAAAACCTTTACTCTAACTTGGTCTTCACCATATTAGAAAAAAAAAGAAATAAAGTATTTCTAAGCTATATTCTGGAGCTCAATGACCACATTGGGATTTTAGTTTGCTAGTTTTACAGGACATGCAGCCTGTTCTGGAACTGGCTGCTTGGGATTCATAGTGATTAGTCTGGTTATGAACATTCTCAAAACAGTATTTTGGTAGGAAAAAACCTACAGTTGATACAGTTGAAAATATGAACCATTAAGTGCTAAAGCCTCAGACTATGCACAGTTCCCAAAAGAAACTGCTTTGAAAACTCTTTGAAATATCATGCAAGTCATAATTGGGTTTTAATGTATAAAATGGCTCAGTAATTTAAATGTTTGGAAAAGAAAACAGTCTTTGCTAGAGTTTATGAAGTGATAAGTCGATTTCTTAGAATGATTAACTATGCTACCTGATTTTGAACACGAGCATCTCCTAGCATATGCTCTCCACAGCTGAAACCGTGAGAGCATGCAGTTTTACCAAATTAATATTCCAGGACCCAATTCTGGTATTAGACTCCCATTCCTCACCTCCCTGCCTTGAGTGAGTGCCTTGGTTTATACAGAAGTAATTTTACTTCCTATTCTTAAACAAGCAAAATCAGGATTAAGCTCTGCTTCTCATGCATTTGGTTCTACTGAGTGACAAATTAGATTTGTATGTACAGGATGCATATCATGACATTTCCACTAGAAATGTTAAAAAAAATTACCACAAAATAACCCCAAACACAGAAAATGAATGACATTCAAGGATAATACAATACTCATTCACTTATAGAAAATTTTTAGTAGCAAATACATATTAGAAAAACAGATGAAGTACAGCCAGAACAGCATAAAGAATGCTTTTAGGGAAGAATGCCCCAAATGACATCCCATTTTAGAACAGTGATAAACAAGAGTATGACAAAAGAAAATGCAATTCAGTTTTGAACTCACTGCAAATAAGTAACAAGATCAAATAATTTGCAAAGCCCTTAAAGAGCCCATGGCTCTGGTAGAAATTAATTAAATGGTGAGGTGAAATTAAAGAATAGAAGAATAAACTTAGACAAGATGACCTGAGAGAGAAAAAGAGACAAAAGCAGTGAAAAGAAACAGACTCAGGGAAAGTATTGCTTCATTCTAATAATAGATTCATCAACAGAATATCTGTATGCACTAACACCTAATTTGAGCATCCTAAATTCTGATCCTGATTTCCTGAGATGGCAACTACAATATTAAAAAAAAATACCTAAATTTCTCATTACTAGAAATAGATTGATTTGCATGAGAAAAATGCAGAGTTAAGATTCCCATTTCATTTACAAATATTAAGATTCTAAAATAAAGTCTGAAAGTAAGTCCTAAGTCCCAGGCTAACACTTCCCTCCTGTTGGTGACACTACCATTACCCCTGGGACCTGGGAAATGCTATATATGGTGGCCACAGGGAATAGAATGTTTGTGTGAGCTCTGAAAACCTGAACAAGGGCTCGGGAGATGAGTGTGAGAACTTGCAAGTCTATCTGGTATTCAAAGACAAACAAACCGAAAAACATCCAAGTGGGAAACACCAACAGCAAAAGGCCAGACTTCGCTTATGCCCTCCTGAGCAAAAGCCATGGGCATGCTCAACTTTTCTATTTCTCAGTAGCTTTTCCACCTTCAGCAAAACTTGCTGGTGCACACGGCCAGCTACTTTGTTTATTTTTAAGTATGCAAATGTAAAATTGACTAAAGAGACATGAGTTTACCCTGGTGCAGAAACCAATTGCCAGAGTAATCCAATGTGGTGCATGTTGGACACAAGATGATGGCTGATATTCTGCAGTCAGCACATTTCAAACTGCTTACTGGTTTTAGGTTTTAAATTGCTTACCAAAGACTAACTTTAGTTATATTGGGGTTGGGTTTTTTGGGGGGATGGGGGGAGAGAGAGGGGAGTGGATGGTATTAAATTTAATAGAAACAAATCACCAAGGTATTAGAAAAACAGCAGTTAATTTACCTGATGTTCTAGAGAACAGCTCAGGAATATAAATTTTAGCTTTCCCATACCTGCAGCTCTAAGCTAAACATTAGGTTGTCTGAATTGTCTTCATCCCCTGAACACTACATGTGAGAACTTAATTTTGTGTTCTAGCACTTTAAGTAGAGTTGCTTATATAGTTAAGAGCCACCTTAATGTTCCTCAAAACTATTCTGAAGTACAAGACAACACTTCATTTTGAAGGGAAGAGTCTGTCAACTTCTAGGACCTTCAGCCACTAACCCTTTTCTCATCCCTAAGTGTCTAACATGTTTCCCTTTTAAACTTACTGAACACTTACAGCAGCCAAAACATGTTTTTTAACATTGTTAAAATGCTGTCTCTGATGACCCTGGGACTCGACAAAGTTCAAGAGCAGGACCAAAAATTTGAAAGGCTGGTTTAAAGATTAAGCCTGAGCCCTTGCTGCCCCTGAAGGGACACACTTCAGGAGGCAAACACCCCTCCCACTGCTGGCCATGGTCTCCCACCCCCTGGCAGCTGCAGCGCGCTCATTCCACCAGACAAATGGCAGAGGAGAGGGAGCGAACTCCCTTCGTGGACTCACCATCCTTTTCTAGTCACATTCACTACGCATTGCATTAGAAAATCGTAACGGTGTTAAAATATTTTGGCAGGATTTGTTATGGCCAGATCACTCACTTCCTTTGGGACACACAAAGCCTCCTCTGGCAATGAAACAGCCCAAATGTCAGCAAATCCTATAGAACAGAAAACGGTCTGTCAATGTAAAGCCTAAATGAATCTCCAGTTAAGCAAAACAAAGCAAAACTGTATAACATAAAAATACACATACAGAAAAAAGAAACAACCTAGAAATATGCACTTTTTATTAAGGTTTTTTTTTTTCCCCCACCCTCCAGAAACTTTCGAACAGCATTACAACGAATTCATCACAAGGTGCTATTAGAACACAAGCTCTCTCCAAGTGTTACCAATTCACGGACAGATTAGAGGGCACATTAATAACATAGTTAATATGAAGTGTTTAGAGCCTTTATGTCGGTGACAAATACGACTCAGCCAAATTTCCTGACCATTGAGGCCACGGAGGAACAATTTGGTAGATTTCATCAACAGTTCTAATTATGTTCCTGTCAAGTTGAGAACAAAGTAATCCATAACTGGGGGGCTGCTCGGAGACAGTGCCACGTGAGAGTAATTTATGCCCAGGGCCCTTGCTGTAGTTAGTGTGCACAACGCTTGACTAACAAGTGGGTTCAAAAAAAGGAATTTATTAGGAAAAACACAGCCATCCAGTTCCGAGCAGCTCATCAGGTGCAGGCTTAGCAGGAGTTATGAGGCAAAGTCTTCTTGTTTATAAAAGCATCTAAAGTCCACGCTGGCCTGCGGGTTTTAAACCATCGGATTTTAACCCAAGGCTTCTGCTGGAGCTAGGTAAGCCCATTGCTAAGGCCAGGGTGCAACCCAGCCCCCTTTAAAATCATCTCAGTCCTTGGGACAGTGGCAGTACTACCTCAGAGGCCAAGTAGTACCAATGCCCTTTTGCAATCCTATAAATAACACACAAATGAAAGATGCAAAGGGATTATTAGTAACAGTAAACTAAAATGTCACAATACACGATGTGTTTCTTACCACAGCCCAGCTGGGAAACAGGCTGAGAAAGGGAAAGGGAGGGGAGGAAGGCAAATGGGGGAGAAGCTGTCATGTAATTTTGAGTCATTTTCCACTGTCATCTACATTGGGATACAGCTTCTATCCTTTCAAACAGGATCATTTTATACATGACACTCTTGCTGCATTTCACAAAAAGGCAAGAATGTCTTCCTAGCGCTCAAAGTGCAAAGCATGGCAGCGGCCATTCAGGATCAGTTACTTGCTTATGCAGTGAGATGTTAGAGAAAGTAAAATGATGCATTCCAAATGTATTTAAGAACATTGTCTGTAAACAGAGGGTAAAAAAAGTCAGCAAAAAATTAGATCCATGTGAGAAACACAAAGCACTTAATGGGTTTTAAAGCATAGTTTTCTGAAGGCTCTGTGCAGCCCCAGGAAGGCTGACTTCTCCACCCACATTTCCCACTGTCAGAATGGGTACAGGGATGCAGATTTTTACCCATATGACATATCTTGCCAATGGATTTTAGACTATAAAAATGTTATTGGCTTCACTAAACTATTCACTATTGGTCTTAGTTACATTTTAAATTACTAGTTGACTACTGGCACAGTGGAAATGCAGAAGTACATCTAAACCCTCAGCTTCTCCTTTCACAATCTACTAAAGTTTCTTATCCAGATTTGCTTGAACCTATAAATTCTCTGATATCAAGTCTAGGGACTTTCCCAGCACCTACTGACTGGGATAGAATTAGTCTGATATGACTGAAGCTTCACAGAGTAATGATTACTTGCTCCCAAGGATGAAAAAAAAAAAACAAAACAACATTTTAAAAGCAGTGGTGGCTTTGCAAAGAGGCAAGGGAAGAACGCAGTGCCATTCTGCAGATGCGAAAAGAGAAACCTTTCTGCAAGTCAGGGACTCAGTAATTCAGAAGCCAAGCAACAATGCCTGGACGTTCTAATTCCCAGACTCGTGATTCAGTCACAAGACATGCTTCCTTTCCTGGTGAAATGTCATGCTGCCGCATACTTCTGTTACAGAGCACATCCTAACTAAGTGTAGCAAAAGCATGATGATCCCATTAAGTATCTAACATCTAATACCTTGTGAAAACTAATTTAGCGCTTTATCAAATCTCTAGTTTGTATGTAGAGCATAAACTGGCTACATTTGCTAATAGGGCAGATTGACCCGTCCCATATATTATCAAACCACATCAAAGTCCGCTGGAGGACGTAGCCTTAGCTACTTATTATCCCTTGCATTAACTCTCTCACTAGCTACTCAGCCAATATATTTTCCTGTAATACATCTGTCATGATTTTGCAGGGAAATCAGCAATTCTGAACAGTGCAGCAGTTAGATAACAGGACTAAACCCATCATGGTTGCCTGGCTTTCCAATCTACTGCTAATTGGCATGGACAGAAGCCCTTAGAGCTGCGCTTGCACAACAAGCACACCATTGCTGGGCCCCAGAGATTTGGCCTCTTAGTTAGATTTGTATTTTTAGAGCTTGAGTAATTTACATGATTTCTTCACGATTTATTACATGCAAGAGAAATAAAGTTGGATGCCAACACCTACAAATTTACGAGATTTTTTTTCTTCCTTTTGGCAGAAAAAGGTTGTATTTTGCAAGAGAACATGTGGCTAAGTAATCAGGAAAAAAGTGCTAGAATATTAGTAACAATAATGTTGGCAATATTAGATACAATGAGAACATCTTTCTTGGCTTGGATGCTATGCAATCGTATTCCCACGTGTTTATTTAGGGTCTTACTTGTGACACTGTATAATGAATTATATATCTGAAGCCATGTTTCTAACTGTCTGGGAACTTGCATACATGGCTAATAGAGGGTCTGGATGGTTGTTTTGTTTTAAATTAACAATTGCTACTATTTTCTGATAGATAGTGTTTGTCTTTGGACTTGGAAACCCTAAGCCATTATATATAGGTCTGTTACTGACCTTTCTGACCATTTAACTACCTGTCATCACTGGAACTCAGGAGTTAGTGGTGGAATATGAAAAACAAACTAAAATAACAAAATACTCCCTCTTCATACAGAAATCCATTAAATAGAAATAAAAGAGTCTTTCACGTTGCATATGTGATTGTATGTAGTTCTGAAACATAATTATATCCATCATACAATCCTAGTTGTTAATATTTAATCCGACATTTATTTTCTCTTTTTGCAGATTCTCAAGCACCGTCTTCTTTTCCCCTTATAACTTCTGTCACCCTCATGTCTTAAAACACAAATGTATACAGGTAAAAGGCATTTTAGGTGGCATGTGGGGCTATTATTAGGTAGTTTGTATAGTTCCTTGGTGATCCCTGATCCTATTGTTGATGGATCATTTTTAATCCAGAGAATATTAAAAACTGCTTACAGCCCAGCTGTGGTCTAGTATCATCAACAAACCAACACAGTAGTTTTTCTACAGAGTAAAACTTCTAACAAGTGAACTTTCAGCCAGGGAGAATAAATTAGACAACAACAACAAAAAGGCAGGCAGTGAGTTAAGACATCACAATTCTATGTTACTGAATTGAACTACAAGTCTTTGGAGCTTCATCTCCCCCCTCTCTCCTTTCCCTCTATATTTTTTTTTCTTCTGTTTTTATGTTGAAATCACAGGAACTACGCAGCCTAGCAAGGCTGTAATCACTCAGCGGGAACCTGGCACAAGCACAATGCAACCCCCAGCCAGGCAGCAGGAAACTGAAGGAAATCTCTCTCTCCCTCCCCCCCAGGTTTCTTAAAAGGGGCTCGGTGTGAATGAATCTTCCCGGTAGCCACCAACAATTTCTTATTCCTTCCGAGCAATCATCAATTTCAGCATCAAGTGGTTTAGCGGCTCTACAACTGGTAGTGGCAGCGGAGTAAGCCCAGCATGCAAACGTTTTGGCTAATTTAAAACCCTTGTGCTGCCGAATCAAACATGACAAGACAATAGTAAAAAGAGAGGCTATTATCCCAAATGAGAGTCGGCGGATGGCTGAAATTGGCTTGAGTGGCAGAGACAAAAGAGGTGGAAGGAGCGGGGACAACCAGGCATGATAATAGCAGATACAGCGTGCACTTTCTCCCCCACCCCCAGTGCATTCACACATATCCCACCTGGAGGAAAAAAGGCAGCATTTCCAAGTTTCACGGCCAGGAAGAAAAAATACACTTAAGAAGATTCAAAATAAATTAATACCTGGTAAAGCACCTGCCCCGTGGATATGGGAAAATGTAACTTAAGAGACATTACCCTTTCAGTAGGAACCGTAACACTCCGAAGACAAAACCTGTCATTTCCTACCTGAATTCACGTCCTGCTGCCCCAAGTTCATTCCCATAAGTTGAGAAGCAACTGAGTTAGGACAAAATAACTTCAAAATGGGAACCATCTGTGGTGTGGCTACTCATGAATAGCTACTACACACAACGAACTCACGAAGAGCCCAGATCTCAAAGAGCTGTTGGGGAGGAAACGTGGAGGGCAGAGGAATTAATTTTGTAAGGCAGTTGGGAGACCACAAGCATTCTCATGATGTTGAGAGCCATGAACTCTGGTGACGGCTTGCAGCTCACAGAATGATGACCTGTGGGATCACTGGAGAGCAAGCAAGTTGTCTTTTGCAAGATTAACAATTTAAAAGTGCTGAAATTAATTTTGTTTAATAGCTGTGGGTGCAGACTCCTTACAAAGTAGGTTGCAAGGTCAGCAGGCCTCCTAAAGCCTTTTTAAAATGCAGCTTTTTATAGGGACAGTAGATTTAGGGTGGCTTAGGGCTTAAAGATCTAAAAAGCAAAAGAAGGGTAAGAGGTCATCTCCTACCGCTTCCAAATCTTGGGTGAAGACACGTTCTCTGGTTTGCTTCTCACTGTGACATACAATTATTAGTATATTCAAAGCTACTTGAGGCATGGGTTTCTTAGGGTAGGCAAAGTGAAAAAAAGACATTAAAATCATCCATGAGAACCAGATCAACCAGCACACAGCAGGCTCATCAGACTCATACTGGAACATGCCCACCTGTGTTGCAGAAAAGCAGTGGGAGATGAGAAAATAAATCTGGGAGACAGAGACTGGGAGGGGAAAGACAAGGGCAGGGGGAGTGCTCACACCCTTGCCATCATTCAGAAGTAGTTCACCTGTGATTCACATCTGCCTCCTTATACGAAATCATTACACTCTAAATTACTGTACAGAGTGTTTCAAGGAACAGCTGGGCTCAACACTAAAACCAAAACCAACCATTTAAAAGGGATGTGCTCAGCTTCACACCCTAGTACATGTGAGCTATTGCTCACAGCACAGCAGAATCTGCTGATTAGTGCTCCCTTCTAGAACACTTTTCTCCTACCTTTTTGCCAGCAGCGCCCAGCTAACCGCACAGGTAAAGTTCATAGCCAGACTGGGAAGTAGAAACTGGGAATGAGTTTTGCACCACTGTGGAAGATGGTCTGAATTTGCTGAAACTAAGCAGCACTGCCTTGAAAAATATTTGCATTGCACGCAGGTAAACCTGTGTGAAAGGTGGACTCTGAATTTAAAGAGAAGTCCAACCTCAAAAAAGCATGCATCCCAATGCAAAGAAACATTCCATATGTATAGAAATCCACTTGGTCTTGCAAACATTCCAGGAACCAAGAACCCCACGGGAGGACACAGCACATGGGCTTGTTTCATCCTGCCCTCTTCTTTTAAATCTTTTTCCCCATAACATGAAGGAAACATGTGGCTAAATTTTCAAAGAAAAACCAAAACCAGTAACATGCCAAGCATCAGACATGCCAGCTGTTCCTAGATACCCCACCCTGGGGACAGGTAAGTGTCACCCAACAGAGAAACCTGTGTCACCCAGCCACACAGGCAAGCAGAAACACTCCAGGCTTTGCAGCATGTTTTCCTGCGGAACCAAACTTCCTTACTGTGACCCTGCAGATAGAGGGGCCCCTTCCCTGGCAATGAGGTAACCGATGGTCATTAGGGAGGACAGAATTAATTCTGCTGCAAGCCTGGTGCTGACAGTGGCCAGAGTGAACACACCAGCCATTTTTCTCAGCCTCTTCCACAGGGAATTGGAACAAAGAAAGGAGCCCTGGGGAAATACTGAAGGCATGACAAGAAAATAATTTTAGATGCATATGAATACTGCCACCAAACACTGTGTGCTTTCAGGCTGACATGCCAGTGTACGTGGTGTTTGTTTCATTTTTTCATCTCAAAGTTGAAGTCATATCCTCAAACAGCACTCTAAGAAAAGTCCAGTTCACAGTTCAGCAAGCAGCTGCTTAAAAAACAAGCCTGATATAGGTCCTTAGGGCACCCCATCCATCCTGCACTTAGATGGCATTCTCCACCAAGGGACCCCATTAGGAAGGAAGGGCAAACTGAAATCCTAACCCAAAGCAGCCTGAAACAGCACCAGCATACTGGTGTAGCAGCGATGGATGAGCCTCCATTTGTCTTCAAAGCATAGGAAGCCAATATATCTGCTTCACAGCAAATTCAACTTTACTTTCCAACCTTGTAGTGTACTTAAAGCTAAAATGTATATCATATTTCTATCTGTGGATACGGCAGCAAAGAAGTGTCACCGAAGACTCCAATTAAACAGATTGGAAGTGACGCACTTCCAGTGCAACTCCATACAGCAAAACACCCTGAGATGCACTGTTCAAAATCAATTGCCAGGAAGGCATTGCCACGAACTACAAACAGTTTCCTTTCCCCTCCACACAGTGGAATAAACCAGAAGCACCTTATGATAGTACAAAGCTTGCTGGAAAATGCAGTTTCTTAGGAATGCTATCAATCCCAGAGGTATCGCAGATCCTGCTCTCCCTGCAGAAGGTTAGGCCCTTCCAAGCAGGAAGAAACAGTGTGTTTGTTCTGTGGCCAAAGTAATTATAGACTTGCGTATATTGCTTTATATTCCTCTTCTCATAAAAGAGCTTTGTATTGGTGTTGAACAAGCTGAGTTATGAGACTGGAAGTCTCCAACCTAAACTTAGGTCTGGCAGAAGTAGAGCTTCACTCACTTCAGGAAAGGTGATTCTATGTATGCCAGGACTGAACATGCCCAAATATTCCATACTGCCCATTAAAATATTTAAGCTTAAACAGTGTAATTCCCTCATGGGTAATATATTAAAGTATATATCTTCAGACCTCTCTTCACATGTTAGTGTAGCAACGATATAACATTGCAGGAGGAACTCACATTCTTTTTCCATGGGGGCAGTTCTAAAGAGAATACAGATTCAAACACTGTAACATGAAATGTGCTTGATAGAAGAATATTACGTTTTTTGAAAGCTGGTCACCTGCTAACAGGAATCTCTATCCAGGACTCTTATTTACAGTTCAGGGGTACCTACTGTTCCAGGTGAGACCCTCCTGCACCAGGAACTGTACAAGTGCAATGAGAGAAGACCACCATGACCAAAACACGCTGCAGTTCAAAGGGAGCTGCCAGAGAGCTGCTGGGAGCACACGTATTTCTTGTGCTCCAGCCAGAAGCAAGCCTCAACCTAAAGGTGACCCTGTCCTGATGTAGCACCATATCACCTCTAGCGCCAATTAGGCTGACCAGAACTGGATATATCTGCCTACCTATTCAGTTCATATCAAGAAAAAAGGAGAGAGAGAAAAAAAAATGAGAGGGGGAAAAGCAAGCAAGGTCAGGCACTTACGTATGAGCCACATACCTTGCATGAGTAACAGCAACAGGGACCCAAATCCCCAAAGCAGCACCAGAAACTGCCTCCTCCTGCTCAATTCACAATTAATGTTAACAACTTATCTCACTCCAAATGCCAGACCAGTTAACTTCCTGTCTCTGTTTAAGATCACAAAAAGATGTCCCACCAAAAGGCTTTTCACATAACTGTATTTAGTGTTTCTGAAGCCAGCGAGAAGGGTAATCTAGGTATTCTGCCAATCTACAAAACCTAAGTAGTGTGGAAGGAGAGCTATATTCTCTGCCATGCTAAGGAAACTCACAGGATGTCATCCTAAGTGACTGCAAAAACCATACGGATGAGACGTCTAACAAGACTGTCCCAAACCTCACATTTAAACTCTGCCTCAAAATTTTGACCTTTTTTTTCCCTACACGGCAGACTTTGAATTGGTCCTGGCCAGCAGAACAGTGGAGGAAATTCAAGAGCCACACTCTTCCATCTGCATCTCCGTGGGATCAAACACTTCTCACAAAACAAATGTATTGCCTCAAAAGCATTTTTTTTTCCTCAACCTGTAAAGCTCTAAAGACCTCTCAGAAAAAGTCTCCACAACCTCGAAGATGACAGTGAAACATAAAATCCAACCACCTCCTCACCACTGTTGTGCCTCAGCACTATGTGCCATGGTATGGCACGAAATTTGAATGCCTTGCAAAAGAAGTGGGAGAGGGGAGAGTTGGAAAAATGAGACCAAGATCTTGATAAAAAACAAAAGAATGGAGATCTAAGTCAGGCAGCTTTGACTGCAAATGATCTCCATGAGCTTCTGCCTCTGTGTGACAGATGAAAAGAGGTTGCTCTTTCTCTGAGACACCAAAAATATCAGATTCCACACATGATTTTTAACATACACACATACATATATATATAAAATTATGTAGGTAGTGAATACTAATTTTATTGAAATCATTGCCATACCCAAGACTATTAAGCATCAGTTCCATGAGAAACATCAAGCCTCGGTCATGATACCTGATGTTATTCTTTTCACTCCTAACAACCACAAGCCCAAGAGACACCATATACATAATGGTTTTCCCAAAGCCATGGTAACACTCAGATCAATCTGATGCCTGTTGCAATGCTCAGAAAACTGGGAAACTTACTATTTTCATTGGGGGAAAACCAAAAAAGGCAGCCTTGCAGTCGCCTTTGAACGTCTGCCTGTACCACTGGGATAAAAGCACTCAGTATCAGGAAAAGAAGCTCCAGGAGGGCTTTTATGATGCAGTACATGAAAAAAAAAAAAAAGAGGGGAAGAAAAAGTGTTACAATATGTCCTGGTCCTATTCTGCTAACTTTTTTTTTTTTTTTTTTACATAAAGCCTCCTTCTGTCAGAAAAAAATGTCCCGTATTTTCAACAGAATTTTAGGTTTAGTCTATGTAGAGGATTTTCAGACCAGCCTTTATTGCAGCACTAAAGGATGTTAATATTACCGAGCCAATTAATTAAAGCACTCTGATTCAAAAAATAAAACAGTTGAAAAAAAAAAAAAAAATCAAGAAAACCTGAAGCACAAGAAAAAAATCAGGGTAGTAAACACTGAATTAATGTTTTTTTGCCTCTTTTCCCTCAGGCTTGCAGAGCAGTCATTTGAGAATAGTCCAAAGGAGCTGAGGAAACCCATTACTAATAAAGCATGGCCAGGTTACCATTTTGGGGAGGGGGTGTTTGTTGTTGTTTTGGTTTGGGGTTTTTTTCCTACTTTTCCCTTTCACATAGGGATGAAGCACACAGAGTTTTGAGACCTGACTGTGTTATGGATCAGGAATGACATGCCTCCAGCCCTGCTCCACAACCGATTCCATTGGCAGAAGTCTCCAGCAGGTCAGAGATGGACTAACTTTTCCAAGGTATTAAATTAAAAGATGTTGAATTAAGTTAAACGCCCCACATTGAACTGACATTTCCCTTTTTTAATGCAAGCTAAGATTGATGAAAAATACCACTTATCTACATTAAGGGTCAAAATATCCAGCAAAAGAAGCCTCTGGTTCAGCGCGTCAGAGCAAAGTCAGTCTTACATAATTCAGGAACCAGAACGCGGATCACATTCTGATGATCCAATTAATGGTGGGATACTTTGCAATCAGCCAGGAAGCAAGGCCCCTAACAGATTGTGGGGCTGTAACATCAATTTCTTAAGTGCATTTAAAGGATTACAAATGTTAGTCCTGGGTTGAGATTGAAACACCTATTGAGGTGTTCTGAACCACATTACAGTAATTGGGTACCTGAATTAATGCCATTTCTTCTGATGGGCAAGTTGAATACATTGGAATTACATTGGATTTCTTTTGCTGTGTTTCACTTTCAGCCTTTTTCTTCTCATTCTCATAGCATAAATCTGAGGCAGAATATCTCTTTTTGTCTAGATAGTTTTAATTACAGCACTGAGGCACACAATTACTGTCCTAATTTCACCTTCTGGATTGTTTGGGTGCACTTCTCTTTTTTTTTTTTTTTACTAATTTATTTTGCTTATTATTGTACCATGCTATGACATTAAGATGAGAATTTTTTTTTTCTTGAAGCTTCAGGGGGGAAGGGGGAATAGGCTGCTGAGACATGGAGAAAGAAATGTCTTTCTTTTCCTTCCTATATCCCTCTTCCACTATGTAAACCTTTTTATGCATGCACCAGATACCATTTGCAGTTTTGCACCTCTAGAGAGCTATAACTAAGGCTGCCTCAATTAGTCTTCTATTTCTTCTGAGGTCAGTTCAAGTAAAGGTCTCCATCATATCAAACTGGCAGGAATGCTAACTACCTGGGTATTTCAGACCATACAGGGTTCAGCTAAGGAGCTTAAAAACCACATAGCTGCTTTTAAGAGTATTCAGCAAATAGACAGCATAAAAGCTGTACTTGTGTGCCAGAAACTAAATTCACTCAGTGTTTTAAAATCTGAAATAGGTTATGGCACAGGTTTGTTCGTGTGGCTTTTCAGCCAGGCAGTGTCTCTGTTAGACTGCAGTACAGAGCACACAGGACACATGCATTTTCCTCTTGGATCATCTGAGTTTTGATAATTAGAGTTTTAACGGGGAACTCCATCCATTTTTTTCCTCGGCATCTGTGGCACTGACATTTCAGCGACCTCGGCAGTGATTTCTCACTTGCAGCTAACTGGAATGTACACAACCATGATATAATGCTCAGGCTGTGAAAAAAGAAGTGACAAACAGAGCGTGATATTCCAAATATTCCAGTCTGCTCTGTACATTTCACTTATCTGGTTACAGCACATCAAGCTCAGATATTATTTTAGTTACTTTTTTGAGGTCTTATTAGTGATTGGTTGTAAATCTACATACATGTATATACACATGCATACTCTAATTCTCATGTATTATATAGCCTTGCTGAGGTATTCTAACTTTTTGTCTTATATTCAAGATTCTGTAATGAAACTGTGATGCTGCAATGATTCTGCTTTAATTTTGTTTTTGCTTAAGATAACTGTAAACAGCAGAGATACAGGAGCTATTTATCTTCATTGCTGGTTAAGAGGAAATCGTAGCATATACCTTAGGGGAGCTAGAGAAGCACAATGATTTAACAAGCGTATGAAGGAAAGAGACAGCTTCTAATTCAATAACAGAACTTTCTGATGCTCAGGAAAAAGCAGTTTTCATGGTTTAGTCAGATACTCTTTCACAGTTAACTATTTTATTTTATTTTTAAATCTATTTCCCACCACATAAGAACCATAAGATTTAGGAGGGGTCACTGGGGACCTTTCAGCTGTGCTCCTTCTTTCTCTTAAATGGTTTTGAATGTTCCTTAATTTCCCATCTCCATGAACATGGGATATGCCTAGAGTTTAGAAATAACCCCTCTGAAACACAATAAAACCTATAAACTGTCTCCACATAAGACATGATTAATCAGAGGATATACATGGTTTCATTGTAAGGGCCAAACATTGAAGCAGGGCAAAAGGTTTTTCAAAAAGTGTCTTGCAAATCTCAGTTACAGTTTCAGAGCAGTTTTTGACTCATTAGATGGTGCTGGCTGAAATGATTTACATACAGATAATGACAATGCAGACCCCAAGGACTAGTTAGCTGTTTAGCAGCATACACATTTCATATAACCACTTCCATACATCTAGTTTTAAATTCATTAACAAAAAATAATTGCTACCCAGTGGTCTACATTACACTGCACACAGCTTCAATACACTCTCTAAATTACTGCTTTCTGTCACTCCTCCCAGCAATCTTACAGACAAGTTAAACTTTACTGTCTTGAAGGCATTGACTACCAATTTGTAGCAAAGCTCGTGTTTAAGTTAGTTAGAAATAACAACTGCACTTCAGGAAATTTGTCTTGTTTTTAATATCTCATTAATATTTTGGAATAACAGAAAATTTCTCCCTCTCCCCCTTTGGCAGAGGCACAGTGATACCCTGAGGGCTTCCCTGCAGAGACACAAGCAATAACAGCTCCAACAAGCTCCAAAAGCCCTGATCTCACCAGCATTCATCTTGGACTCGATTCAAAGTTTACTGAAGTCTTAAGGAAACTTTGCATTTGCCTCAGTATTCTTCAGTTCAGACCTTCCAGTCCTATTACCCCCTCTTCTGCTCCCCAAAGCCTAATTGAGCTCTGCTGCGTGAGCATTAATTATGTTGTTATTGTTGTGGCATATTCAACATGAAGTGACTCATGATAACGCTGTCCAAATGTCTGCTTTTTTACGGCTTGGGTAAGGAGGAAAAAGTTACTTTTCATAAGTAATTAACAGAAATTAGTCTTGGGTTTTTACAGATGCATAATGATTAGGACCCAAGGGGGAGATAAGGTTCACTTTTTAGTAATAACATTTAATGGATAAAAAAAGGAAAAGTCTTTCCACACTCTTTCCATCATATTTCCCAAATATTTACAGTGTACACTTCGGGTTTGAAATAAGCCAGGGAGAATTAATGCATTGCTTACACTTGGAATCCGAGGTGGCCCCGTCCCAGCAGGGCAGTACAATGTGCTGTATCTTTCCCTTTTCAGCATTTATCTTAATCTTAATAACTAGCCAGACAACTGACTCCAGAGTCCTGGGCTTATCGACTGGAATTTGTCACGTGCACACAAGAGAAGACAAGAAATGCATTATATAACAATGCCATACAAATCATTATCTTTTAATATTTAAAAGTATGTATTCAAAGTCTGATATGCAATCATTTTGGTTGAACTCAATTCCACTGGTTGTTATTAAATTTGATAGCAAATGAACAAAAATACACTTGTAACGTATTTATCTGCAGAAGAGTTTATTTGCAACAGATCAAAAGGGTGTTTTTTACTGCATTTTAGCTACTGCTATCAAATGCAATCAGCTTTTTACACACGCTTTGATATGGCAAGACTATTTTCAAAACAGGTTAATAGGAAAAAAATATATTTATTTTTTTCCCAAGTCTCCCAAGCACTAAGAAATACCCAGAGCACGAACAGAAAGTCTATTGCGCCCTCACTGTGCGTCCACAGCACGATTGCTTTGAAATAAGTTTGTATAAGCAAGAGGAATACCATTCCAGCTGCAGCCACCAGGTGCTTGGACCATGCTTTAAAATTATCATACAGATCTGAATTTTGGTTCTGGTGCCTCACACAAAAGGGCATTTTTCACCAGGAGACAGAGGTACGTGTGAACCGCAGCATCAGGGGTACTCTCCTGCCCCACAAGGCTGCTCTCCTGAGAGGGTTTTCCTGCTTCTCCCTGTGCCTCCACAGTAAAAACTCTGTGAGTATCTACACAAGGTGGTGAGGTGGGAACAGAAGCACATGGAGAATAATGCTTCGGAGCCCACTTCTGCAGAAAGAGGGCAAAGGACAATGGTTTTAAGCACACACCCTGTCAGTATTCCCTCTCCCTCTCTGCCTGCAAAAGGGTAAGAGAGAGGATGGGTACCTCACCCACTGCATCATTAACATGCACTTGAAGCAGGAGTATATGAAATGAATACAGGTTAACAAAGATGCTGTAAATTCACTAATCTCCTCTTCTTGCTTTGCTCTAAACCCAGCCTATACAGCATCCCTCATGCCAAGTATTACACCCTCAGCAACGGGATTCACCCAACACAAGACACCAGAGTTGCACTCAGAAAGACTCAGTGCCAGATTTTTCCAAATACCTTTTCCACGTTGAAAACTTTGGAAGATTACCCCAGGCCAATCTTTGTGTTAAATCACAAACCACAGTGAATCAATTAGTTAATCAATCCCATCAGGCAATCAATTAACATGAACTAAGAAATCCCTGAGCAGACATATTCTCATGTGAAGAAAGGTCACCCACCAGGGCCTTTATATGTCTGTTCATATTAGTTTAAGCCCTGGTTTAGAAGGAGAAATTTTCCTCTGATAACAGTTCTTTGTATTGATGTGTCAGCATAGACACCTAGTCTCCGTGTACATCTGGCAGAGAGCGTCTCTATTTTACTCATGTAATAACTAGAGGCCACTTTCAGAAGAGGCAATCTGAGATTTGTGCTCTGATGCGGTGAGAGACGAGTCCTCTCTCGGTGCCACTGAAAGGACTTTGCACCAGGCTCTGAAACAGTACCTGAGCAAAAGAGGAAACGGGGCTTTTTCAGGCACACACCTCAAAAACTGCAAGTGCAAGCAAATTTGCCATCACCTCCAAACACCGAATCCATCTTGCAAAGCCAATTATTTCATCCATTTGCTAAGGTCAGGTTCAGTCCCAGGAAGAACTGGGACAAACATTTTGAATGTCCAAAGAAACAGTTGCTCTGTAACACCCTCAATTCCACTTTCCAATCACAACTGTTAAATAATTAAAATAATTAATAATTTCTTATAGTTGTGTGGTAGTTATCACTCAGGATAACTCACAATTCAGTGATAAATCCATTCGTTCAGATTTGCAGTTGACCTGCAGCCTAAGAAGTTGAAGTCTCCTCTGTACATCAACTGAGAAAGCTGAATTTTTGGGTGGGAGGAAGCAAAGTCACCAGCGCACACAAGGCCCCACATCAATATAATGGTAAAGCAGAAGCTTCAGCAGAGGCAAAGGAGGTGGGCAATGTGAATTCTCTGAATCCTGCTTGGTCACCCCACCACAGCTGGTTGTTTGGACAGGGGCTGCCCTATGGAGCTGCTCAGCAGCACAAGTTTCCATGCAGGTAGCTAAGGAACGTGGCACCTGGTCTTGGCCACCTCCAAAATCTGCCACAAGTTCCATGTTCCTTCTGCAGCACTCCTCTTCCACTAAACAAACCATACACTTAGCAGCAAACAGGGTATCAAATAAAGGCTGGCACTGCTCTTCTAATCACAGCCAGAGTCAGAGAGAGAAAGAAAGATGCCTGGAACAGTGCAGAATTGGCCTGTCTTGGGATGGGGGGGAAAAAATGCAAAGGTATGAAAATGTATTCAACAAAGCTCTCAGTGCTCAGATCCAGCGGTGACAGGGCTATAAGCAGATGCATTAGGCTGGAAATATATCAAGGTTAGATTAAGCTGCAGAGTTTCCATTTTATTAATGGTCTTCAATCTGACTCCTTAATAAAATGGAAACCATTTGTAAAATTTGGTCAGAATCCACCCTTAGCTTTCAAGTGCTTACAATCTTTGGGTATATTCAGGAACAGATTTCAAAAAGTCCATGCCTAAAAATTAAGGTGAGGAGGAGATGAGGAGAAAATGACTCGAGGTGAATCAGACCTTGGAGTGAATTATTATGTAAACTGTGAGTTAGGCTAGATGAAGAAATCATTGGGACAGCAGGGTTTTTTTTTTTACACAAATCAGAGATATGTGGGACCACTGCAGTATCTGCCACAGTGGTGTAACCAGAAATATCCAAGATGCCTGTATTTAAATATTATTAATTTAAATATCCTCAATGCCATATTAGAGCTACTGGAATGTTGCTTGGAACTGGAAAGCATAAGAGGCCAATGGGCTGAAGAAGGAGCAGGAACTGCAATTAATGCAATGCTGTATCATTATCAATTCAGGCAAGTTTCTTCTCAGCTGCTGACAGAGAACAGAAGAAAGGTTTTACCTAACAGTTACTGGAGAAGGAAGTGTTGTTGGATAAAATAAAGGTGACAGGAAAAAACATTACTAGAAATATCACACCACAGTTCCATCTCTCATGCAGAAGAGAGCCTGCATAGAAAGAATTAGAAGTTCACACTTCTAATGTAAAAAAACTGAAAGTCATATTTATATGAGCCATATAATAATTTCATTTAATAGCAATCCTGCCAGAAAGGAAAAGGCAAAAAACCAAAATCTTGCAAGTGCATATGCTGTGCTACTGCACTTCTGTTTGAAACCTGAAGAAGAAATCTTAAAGGAAATAATATTTGTTATAATATGGCAGGCTGTGGATTAACTGACTGTAAGTTACACAGATTTCTGAAATAATTTCAGGTAGGCTTTTTCCCTGGTGAGTGATTGAATTTACTGAAAGCAGAGCACTCAAGCTCTCCTTTTTAGCCATTGGAAAAGGAGAATCGCATCACACAAGATCTCCAAGCAGGATCAGGATGTTGCTAAAAAGACAAAAAATACAAGGAGAACAGTATCATCCACACTGGCTTGCAGCCTCCAGTAAGGAGAACAGTTGCGTTATCCAAGGCCACGGCCTTTGTTAACAAGCAGCGACTTTTCCTAACACTTGAACCTGATGACGTCTATCCTAATAAAGCTTACATCCTTAATGAAGCATGAGCACTTCCTCTGGGAAAGGCCTAGAACTACCAGGAAGGACAACACAGCACTGTAACAAATTAGGAGTCTTTTTCCCTCCCTTTGACTTTGATATCTACTTGGATGACATTCGCAGCACTTATGGAGACAATGGTATGGAAAGAAGAACCTTGATTAGTCGAGCCCGTGTATCCTAGGACACAAATCTGGAAATTTTTAAGAGAACTAGACACTGTCACTTCACCTTATACTTTATGCTCATGGTGACCCTAGCTGAAAGTATGGAACATTAATTCAGACTAACTGAACAATTTCTGTAGGAGACACCTCCATCTGTTCTTCACAAGGCATTTGTCTGCATGTCCACAGACTACCTGGCAAATACAAATGCAACCCAAAGTAAGCACAAGCAACTTCTCCATGCAGTGTGTCAAATATTTGGGGTTTAGATCTAGGACAAGACAGGTAGGTGAAGGAAAAAGACAACACGTAGTTACAGAAATTCTATTGTTTTACAAGCCATACTTCCACAAAACTGTTTCCTCATAATCCACATAGAATAGCCTCCTCATATTGTTTGGGTCTTCCTGTTATCACATAGCTTTGGCATTTTGGCAGGGTGAGAACCACCTATACAGAGTATTTTAGGCTGACACCTTCTTGAAATCACACTGAAGTCAAAAAGATATCTGGGTCTCTAATTCCCATTTCCCTCCACTACTTAAAGTTGAGTAGTAAGATGGCACAGCAAAGCTGATAAATTCAGGTGTTCACCATGAAGAATAACAAAAAACAGGGCCCCTCTCTGAACTAAACTAGCCCAAGTGAGTCGATATTTTGAAGGGTTTTGGGAGACTCCAACTAGACTTAAAACGACTGCTTTGTAGTGTCCATCTCATGCTTAAAGAGAGAGTATTCAGCAAGGTGCTAATCCAATGCAACACACAAACGAGCAGTTTATTTGAAACAAAACTTGATCCTTATTGGGAGCCAAGATATTTGAAATACACACAAGTAAAACTAATTTAACCTTTGAAAAGTTATCTCCGGAGGGAAGAATGGAAATCCCTTTATAAGATTTTTAAGCACTGCAATTATTGACGAGGACTATATTACTTCAGTTTTCTCTGATCAGAAAAAAAAGCAAAGCCACAGGAGACATCAGCAGCTGTCAGGCTGTTTTCCAACTGCAATGAGGTAGTTTACAGTGGGCTTGTGCCAGTCTCTTAAGACCCAGTTAAGAAGCCTTTTTAAAATGCCTTAAAGAGCCAACTCATACATTAATCAAGTTGAGCCCTCATCCATACTTACTGCAATACATTAACTACCACGTCTTTTTTTTTATTTTAATAAATTCCAGTTGACAGCAGACACCTTATTAAGGCTCACTAAAATGATACAATAAGTAAAAGGCTATTAATATTGCTTTTTTCCCCCGCTGCTATTGTCTTGTCGCACTGGTCTGCAAACAAATTCAGGCTGCATTACAATTAACGCCAATGGAACCCCTTCTAACGACTTCCAGCTTGCTAATTTTTTATGCTAATAATAAAAAAAAGGCATTGCTATGCAAGAACGGCCCCCTTTTATCATGCTCACATGGCACACTAGAGAGCTCCTGCCATTGTTCACATGAAAGACAATTAAACCCAGGAACATCAAACCCAAAAATGACAATCAGCTAACCAGCACTGGGTATTGCTGAATTCTTTTCTCTATTTTCTGAACTGATAGAAAACAATTCTCCAAAGACGTTTCCCTCTCCCATGCCCACCCTTTGGGAAAAAAAAAAAAGTTGGAAATACTCTCGCTGATTTATGCATCTCTGCTCAGAATTTATTAACTGTCTGGGGCCAATTTCACTCTCAAACGTCTATTGCCTCCAGGTTTAAATTCTGGACACATTTCAAGAAATGCAATAATATTGCCCACATAGTTTAGTATTTAAAAAGAAACATGATGTTTTTTTCATGGTTCATGTTTTCTGAAACACAATATAAAATGCCAAAGGCAGGATGATAAAGCTGATGTGGCAACAAGTTTATTTCTCCCAGTCTTCTAGGGAGAAAGATGTAGAGCAAAAATGGTCATCAGGTTTGCTGAAAATTAGGTGCATTCGCAGTGTTAATTTAGAATAAAAGTACCCACTTGGTTTTTGTTCACCCACTGTCCTGACTGGAGGTACTTCCTTGGCATAAGCCCATACATGTCCCAGGAACTTGGGCCCCAGTCCAGTCACTTTATCCTGCACCATAGTACTGGAGTTTATATTTACTGCAAGAAATCCAAGAACCTAGAATCACAGTAATAGCCATTTTATATTCTGAATATTCATGTTCCTGGTAGGTCAGTGTGTGCATATATGTGGAACATTATATACATAAAGTTAAGATGCAATTGGTAACTTGCTGATTGCTACAGATTTGACAGGAGTAATGAGAGGCAACACTTTGGCTGAAGGATACAAATCTTATGAAAAAAAAGTCCAGATTACATTTAGTACCGAATCACAAAACTATGTATAAATACCAGGCCTTATAAACATGCAGGGGGAGAAGGAATTTATATTTGTAATGAGAAACTAGGAATTCCCATGTCCTTTTTGCCATACATATCTTATTTCTATCCCCTTAGGCTGAAGGCAATCAGGCCTTAAACCTGTCACCTGAGCAGGCTGGGATATTTCAAGGCCTCTGCTTCAGACCAGAGAAGTTGTGGTAAATTCTACATTTGGAAGAAAAGAACATTTTTGTGTTGTTGTCTAATAGCCACTGAGAGCTGTGGAGTGTTAAGAACAAACCCCAGGAAAGACAGATTAGTAGGAAGTGGCCAAAAGAGGCCATAAAATGTGCATTAAAAATGCAATTCATCACATAACTGTGCAATTTGTCAAATGGATATTGTACCTTTCATCGTGTCTTTCGGGACAGAAGCAAAAGTAAAAGGTCTGGGAGATAACAGTTCTATTCCTGGCTCTGCTACTGGTTCTCTTTTTGACCTTGGAGAACACTTTTTAGCCAAAATACGTGGACTGTTTTCCACTTCTATTATTGCACATATAACTTCATTTTGGTTAAGTTCATAGTTGGACTTCTAAATCAGTGTCCTGAAAACAGAGAATTAGTAGGCCACTGACACCAAAATCTGATTTTTTCAGGTGTCTGTTAGCCAAGGTGTGAACCTACATGTCTTTATGCATAAAACTGGGAAGACAAAGCTAACATCTTAGAAAAGATTCCACAAGAATCAATTTGATATTTGCACAGATGTGATTAAGTAGATATGGAGGTATTTAATTGTTCGACTAAAATGACCCTAAAATAATTGCTAATCTGCTCTCTGTCAGTCAGTGGGCTGGATTTTTGCTGGCTATGGAACAGCATCTTAGCCATTAACAGTGGGTTGGGCTACGCGAGCATGGAGCCCATGAGCCTTGCCTGAGGTTGTGCTTCCCAAAGAGGATGCACCTCAATGGCTGCAGGAGCAAGGACAGAGAAAGCTGCTGGAAGCAACTTTGCTGCTCTAAGGTAGTGCTGCCCTCTGCTTTGACCAGTGGTCTCACCACAGCCTCACCACCTCCAGCAGCTTCACTCACTGCGCCCATTTCAAGAGTGGGAAAGCTCACATTACCTCTCTGAGAAGGCACTAATCTCTCTCCTAGCACCAGTTTGGCCCACAGTTGTGCTCCATCCAAACATGCATTATTTTGGCCCCAACAAACACATTTACAATTCATCTATCTCCAACTTAAGGCTGCTCTTCTGAGGTGCCAGCTGTCCCTTAGATTGGCATTTGCGATAAGGACAAACACACTTGAACATTGAAAGGTCTTTAGGTGAGACCCATGGAGCACAGCCTATGATCTGTCTCCAGTGGCAAGGAAGCCAAGAGTCACTGGCAGCACCCTCACCTATGAAAATCTCTAATTTTCAGGGGTGAGGAGACTGCTGTGCTAATCTGGCACACTGTGCACTTAGTGGACAACCTGTCCAGGAGGTGGCTGTGTTCACATTCCACCTGCACCTGCCCCCGAGTGCCACCCATGTGGGCAGAGGTGTTTGCTTCTGCTCAGTGATAGAGGCTCCAGCTCTACAGCAGAGTGCAGGCTTTCACTCTGCATGAGCCAGCTGCTCTGAGAGTGCCAGCTGCATGCAGGGGCTGCGTATCAACCACTGCCACTCCTCAACACAACTCACTTGCACTTAAAAGAAACAATAAAAGGAAGGAATCTCTCTTTTGCTAGTTTGTGAGAAGCATGGGGAGGAGACATGACATTTCGAATGTTTGTGGGTTTTTGGGGTTTTTTTTTTTGTTTTTTCCCATCCTAAAAAGACAAAACAAATTACAAGTAATAAAAACATCCGCTTTTCTTTTGTATGGTCACACAGACACTAGATTTGGCTCACTTAGATACTATGTCTGAGCCAATTTAGATGAGACATCCAAATTATACAACCCCTTCAAGTCTACAACAAAATCACTTTATTTCCCCCCACAACATACCAACTTTGCAGCTTATTTGAGCCCCAAAGAAAGTGTAAGAAAGCAGACCTGAATTAATACTGCTGAAATCAGAAGCTAAGTTTCTACTAATTTGTTCACAATAGAAAAATAAAGCAAGAAAATTAACAGGTCTAACATCAAAGCCGAATTTTAGCATTGCCTAAAATGGTGTCAATCAATAACAAACCCAAAGAGTTACTCTAAATTAGTGTAGATAGAAAATGAAAGTAGAAAAACAAACACAGACTGTAATGAAATTGCTTATTGATAGTGCTTCACTTACTGTCCAGATAAAAAAGGAGTATATAACCAAATTGTTCTGTACACATTCCCTTCCTTTTAATTACAGAGTAAGAGCAGCAATCGTTATCTCTTCTATCAACTCAATTAGATTTATAATATGGCCCGCTCCTCACACTTAAGACAATATAACCCTACACCACAGCAATATTATAGTGCCACATCCTGTATCCTAGGAACGGTTTAGGGCTTGCATTAGATGTCAAAATAATGGGTCCTGCTTAATCTCTTGGTTTTTTTAAAGTAGGGGGTAAAACACTGAAATCCAGGAGTTGAGGGGGGAAAAAAATCACTGAGAAGCATTCTAAAAGCAGCCCTATGGGGTATATATAGATGTGCACACTCTGATGTGTACGGCTAAATAGATAACCACATGTGTACACAAAACAGATGGTCTAGTTTTTGTCTTTAAATTGTTTAGACAAGAGTGAAAGCTAAGAAATGGAATGATGTATATCACTTTCAAGATACCAGAGGCTTTTAACAAATACAATCTTCCTCCTGCTTTTATCAGTTCAGTGTCTTCTGTAAAACATGACTTACAGTCCCAGTTTTTCCTCATTTAAATTTGGTCCTATCACCATATTAAAAGAAAAATATATTCCTGACTCTCTAATTTCTTGTGCCTCTCCCATTTTCCTTCAAAGATTTGTTTAAAACATACTGATTAAATCATCTAGCTCCTAGTGACACTCTCCAAGCTGCACCACAGCTGAGATTTTTCTGTATTGACTATTTAAAACATCAATTGTGATGGAAAAATCCAAATGGCTTAGTTTGTAAGAGCACCAGGGATATATGGTAGTACCCAGTAATAGTGACCAAACAGAAGAATATTATTGGGTATCTCTGCTTCATTTCAGAGACTGGAAAGCACTTTGAAAGCCAAGTATTCAGGTCTGGGTGGCTGCCAGAGAAGTATATACGTACACACACGTATGGACGATGCACATGTGCGTACACCACTTCTGCAGAAGAAAGACACAGGACCAAACTTACAATTTTAAAGCCTGAGGAAACGTGAAAAACTGACAGCCATGCTGTTACAGTCTTCCTCAGGCAATCCAATCCTCCTTTCTATCTGCACAAGTTTGCAATTCTTACTTTGAATGCCCCTGGGAACACTGCAAAACAGGTAGGGGAACAGAACTTCAGCTGTCCCATGAGTAACGGGTAAATAGGGTTATGCTGAACCTGTGAGTTTCTAAACACACTTGTATTCAAACAGCTGAGCAAGCATGGGGCTATTTGCTCTTCTTTGCCCCCAAGGCCTCAACAGTACACAAGGAACAGCGATTGTTTCAAATTGTGGCTGTTTGTTTTGGTGTGGGTTTTTTTTTTTAATTTTCCCATACATCACTTAAAAATATACAGGGGAAAAAATCTTTCCCTCTAAAAACCCCCGGTGAGGGTACAAACCAGCAGAAGGTTTTGTACAGCAGTCACTGCTCATGCAACAGCTACGTTAACAAACCTTCAAACACCCACAGTACCAGAGCTCTGCCCTCCCTCGCTTCACCCCACTAATCCACTCCCTTGGGAAGAGCCACATCCAAACAGGCAGCCCCTCAAGCGTGCCCCCAACATCAACTAACCCCAGGTCTGTGGGACCAGCAGAGACAGAAGAAATTAAGAAATAGGAGGAGTCACGCTTGGGTGCCTGGTAGAAAGAGAGATCCACAGCACAAGAAGAAAAACACTGCTCGCAGGAGAGCAATTTATTTTTGTTATCCACAATATTTTACTTCTAGCTGCAAACCTGGAGCTTGAAAGGATCCTTGTGAGTGCCGTTTATTTATTTAAACCAATTCTTGCTGCTCTCCTTCTCTGTAAACAATACTGAGGTGAAGAGTTTACAGGAGCACACTGTCCAGAGTTCAGCAAGAGCTTCGCTCCAGCTCTAGCAGAAGGCAGCATCCAGTTTGGGAGACTTCCCCTTCCTTCTCTCTTTAAGGGAACTGTTTACTGCGTGGGCACACGTACACAGCAATTCACCCTTCCCTGCAATTGTCATCACAGCCATTCCCTGACAGATATTGTTATCCCCTGAAGATGGTGCGTGGACAACCCTATCCCCTGCTAGGCTGCCCCAGTTTTATAAACTGCAAATCTGGTCAGCTTACTCTACTGGAGGAAAAAAAATACAAATAAAGCTGTTTAAAAAGGACAGCTGGGGCCACACTGCTGCATTAATGCGGCCCCAGTAGAGGAAAGGCACCATCTCTCTTTCACTGCAGGTCCTTCCTTCTCCCTGCAGTGACACCCCACCACCAGAGAGCCCTGCCACAGGCTTCACTGGGCAGCAAAATGGGGCCCAGCAGCAAATCTTCTGCAACTCCCATAGCAAATGAGATACAGGTTGGGAAGGAGGGTCAGGCACCTCCATGGCACAGATTCCCTCCCAGCCAAAACCATTGCAAGAGAGCGCTGTGAGTTTAGGCCAACACTTGCTTCAGCTTTAAAGATGAGCACAGCCTTGTGCATCCACCCGTGTTTGCTCAGCCTAAGCACATGTCTAAGGATTGCCTCAAAGTCGAAACAGAAAAGGTTTAAATGCCAAGCAAAGTACAAATTAAAATATACTTTTTTCCCCTCCATAGCTATGTGATCCAACACAGGTTGGCTGTAAATGAAAAACAAAAAAACAGAGCCATTCAAAATACATTTTTCAAAGAACAGCACTGAAACAGGGTCTCCGATCAAATGGCCATTGCATGAACACAAGTCTTACACACAAATTGTGCCTCTGTGTTTTCAAAGGAATTTTTAAAACCCCTACAAACCACAAAAACAAAACAAAAATACCCAAACCACACAACTTGCTTAAGTACTCATTTTGAGGACAAGCATTCCCTTGATCCATAAGCAACAGAAAACCTGTAAACTGAGGGACTACGCAAGTTTTCCATCCTGGTATCATATAGGCTTATCTCTCTTAGACAGGCAAAGCAAAAATGAGAGGCTGATAAGGAGAATACCATTAAAAATGGTCTGATGCATAGGTAGATGGCTTGCCAGCCAGCTTTTAAACAACTTGTTTGTATAATCCCTCAACACACACCAGCCTGAAGTAATTTGTCCCCTTTTGGGGTGGTGTTTTTTTTTACTACTTTATTTTTAGGTGTTTTTATTTTTAAAGTAAAATGGATTTTGTTAACCCTGCAACAAATCAGCTCCGAATTTTGCTGGTTAACTGCCATCAGCCACACAAAACAGAGTTTCTCTTCTTTAGCCAGATGAGCAAAACTCTGTAGATGGGTTGAGACCATTCAAACTCCAGAGAAAACTGAAATCTTTAAAGAAACAACTGAGCAGCAAACTACAGGGATTTCAAATCTCCTTTCAAAAATCAGTCTCAGCTAAGTCACTATTTGGTAAAAACTCATTTCGATACATACCAGCTTTTTTCTTAGAACAAAGGGACAGAAGTCTCTAGTTACTACCATCCTGCACACAATAACACTTGGACATCCTTAAGTAAAACCTTAAAAAAAAAACCCAAAACAACTCAGGCTGCTGATGATCAGCTCCTGGGGCATTTAAGTTGTTTCAGTTAACATTTACAGTCACATAAAAAATATCTGTATCCTGTGGTCATAGTGAGATCGCCCATTATCATCCTTGATTTGCTTCTTTCATGAGAATTTTCACCTGGTTTTCCAAATTAGCATCCCATCACAGAAGTCATATAACAATACCAGTGTATGGCAAGCATGAGATTTGGGAATTCACTGTACTGCAGACCCTCATCAAGTAACATTCAAGCTCATGTTTACAGCTCAAGTGATTTCAAGAGACGACTAATGTAAGTTTGTTTTTTAAGTCTTTAATTGTAGTTTATGCTACACCAGGAAACTCTGAATTTTCAGTGTAGAAATTCCCCCTCTCCCAATCATCTGAAGAAAGCAGAGCACAGCCCCACTGGCATCTTCATCTACAACCTGATGCTGGCTTGGAATTTAATGTCAAAATTAAAAAACTGATATCAAGTACTATTCTAAAATTAAGTTCAATATTGTGTTTCGGAAAAAAGGGTACTCAAGACCAGTATCAGTACATGAGCTAAATTAAATATTTAGAATTTTGGCCAAATTCAGATCATCACCAGCTGCTTCTCCACAAGTGTCTCTGATTCAACTGGGACTACAAACGTGACTGCAAATCTTACTAGCCTAGTCTTCCCTCTTAGGCTGTTCTGCTTTTAGCCACAGCTGTAAAGCCTATGGGAAGTCCCTTTCCCATTATGTTGCCAGTAAAATGCTGGCAGTGAAGAGATATGCAAGAGTGCTACAGAATGGTAAAAAAAACAGAAAAAAGAGTGTGGTTTTATTTCTTGCCTACAAATGCAGGTAACCATCAGTGAGTGGTAGATTGCTCAACTTCATTACACAGACAGTCTTCATATTTTGTTTGTGATTATTTAAAATGGATTGTCGGTACCAGCTCATTATAAGCAAAATAGGGGAGAAGTGCCTATGCTCATAACTTGTGACTTTAGGAGAGCCCAGGTGCAGAAAAGACTTGAAGTCTTTGCAAGTGAACACATCTGTGTTGCATCAGATGCAGGTTCCAGACTATGAATCTTCAGGTAACAGTGAGCAACACAAATATTCATGAACACCTACTGCCATTCTTTTTTGGTGCAAATTTCAGAATGCTAATTTCAGTCGATGTGTGGATGTATAACTTATCTTCTAGTATTTATATACAACTATCACATTTTTAAAGCCATTAACAATGCAAATACTCAGCATCTGCCATTTCAAGTGTTCTCTGTCAGTGAAAGGTTTTAAAAGGTTTTGATCTCAACGTGCTGAACTGCTGAGCCCAGTGGTCTCGCATTTATGCCAGCGTAAATTAGCAACAAGTCAATGGAATTAAACTGGAGCAAGGAAAAAAATGGTGAATATAAGATTCTCATATTCCCATTTAAATTATCACAGAAATTAGACTTGAAATGCACTGCAGTGAAGTCAAGAAAAAAACAAAATTAATATTTATAAACTAAACAATGCAGTTAAGATTAATAATGCTGACTTTGTTTGCTTAAACTGTAGCACAGGTTGCTTGACCATTCATAGCAGCTTTTTGTTTCACTCTTTACCTATTCTCAATACAGTGTGGCACTGAACTACAGTTAGTATTTTAGGTGTTTTCAAATGGGGTTCCAAAATTGTGAAAAGGAACTAGACAGTTCATGTAGCATGTAATGGTGAATTTTGGTTATTCAGTTTGACAGAGACTCTGGAAGATACTGCACTGAGAACGACTTATCCACAGAGGACATCCCTCAGCTTGGTCAACTCAACCACACGCTTCGATTTGCCAAGTTCAAATATGAAGCACCAGCTGTGAATAAGAGGCATGGTGCTCTACCTGGTTCAGGTAAATAGCCCATGAGGTGGATCTTTAGCCAAGGGATGGACCAGCTAGGGGAGCTCGGTGTCTGTTGGATCTGAGTTCCTGCTCATTAGACACATCCTGTAATGAATAAGAAGGCCCCAGAAGTTAATTAAAGCTCCTGTTGTTAATTGTTAATAGTTCTCAGTTAATTGTCAATTTTGTTGAAGTTCTGTTCCCCCAGTTGTGTGTCCTACTTCCTGTGTCCCCACTTCCTGGTTCCTGTTCCCGGCGTCGGGCATAACACCCACTGTTCCCATGGGAACTAGCGCATGCAAATGAGGAAGAGATAACTGCAACAAGTGACCAAAAGACAGAGATCCGTGCAACATTAAGAGCTGAAAGTAACCACTGTGAAAGAGCAACATCGAGACGAGCCATCCAGTCCCCTAAACCAGTCTGAGCCAAGTCTCCATGACTGCAGTAGTGCCGAGAGAGACAGAGGACCCTAGACTCTGAGCCATTCTACAGAGCCTTTGGGTGTATCCCGCGAGGACAAAGGCCCCAGCTCTGCCTGTTTCAGCGACGGACAGATCTGCACCTCCTCCTCCTCAGCTCGTCGTGGGACAGTGGGTGTGCGCGCGCATCCCAACCCCCTCCTAGGCCCTTTCTTTAATAAAGGTTGTTATCTGGAGAAGATCTCCTTGCCCTTTTATTTATCACAATCCTGCTGCCAGTCCCCGAACCCTCGGCAAGGCAAGACAGGACTTAACGTGAAGGCCGAACAACTAATTAGCGGCTTTTTTCCACCAACTAATACAATTCCCTTCTAGCTGCTCCATAAAGAAGATTCAGTGAAATACCTCTGTGAAAGCAGCGGAATTCCAGGTAGTTATGGTGACGAATTTCATTGTGAATGAGGATCAATGTCCCATACTACTTTGAATAGTAATTTCTTAATTCTTATTCAAATCCGGCCAGCAAGATAATATAACTTGAACTGAATTGGCCATGTGATCCTGATGGCATCCCATTAATAGGCTGTTCACTTAATTTATGTAATTTTAAAAAATTAAATAGTCATATTTTAAATCCCCACTGCGGTCCTTCAGATTGAAAGTACATGTTTAAAAGTTATAGTCTCTTTATAAATCAGTATGTCTGCACTTCTTAGTTTGTTGACTGAACTTTCCCCAAGTTTTAATTCATCTTTTCTCATCTTCCTCTCTTCTGCCTGTGACAGCATTGTGAAATCCCTGCATTCAGCCATTTCATACCCATTTACTAGCCATGTTATGCACCACAGGAAAAAAACCCCACATTTGTAAATTCTTATTTAGGTTGGCAAATAAACCATGGTTTTCTATTTGCACAGAGAGAGCATAAAAATCCAGTTACAGGGACACTTTCACTGATAGTCAAAAGCCAAATAAATCCTGTCTGTAAGCAAAACAACCACGAAGGCAGTTATTAATAACAACAGCTTACAGACCTAATTCTGCAAGATGCTGAGCTTCCCCTCCAAGCAAAGAGGAGCCGAAGGTGATCAGCATCTCCTGCAAAGTATTTGCTAAGTGTAGCCTAAAGGGCTCATTGTACACACTCAGCCGTGCCCTGAGAGCACAGCTGCCCCCAGCAGCCCCAGCCCTGAGACAGAGCAAGCCACTGGGAAAAGAAATGCCCCCTCTATCCAGGGCTATTTATAAAGCTTGCACTAAACATTTAGAGCCAAGCCCTAACTTGGCGAGGTGTCAAGGACCACACTGAAAAAAAAACCCCTATACCCTCATTAAGAAAACGCATGAAGCACCGATTTCTATTTTTGGCCACAGTTGTAAGTATCACCAGGGTTACAGCTGCTTTATTGTGGTTTCTCAAGAATTTCCTTGATAAAAAAGGACAACAAGCTGAGCCTTTTGGAAATAGCTGCACAGTCCAGCTGTAAAACAATGTCAAGTAGCTGGCAAAAAAACAAACCAAAACCCCACAATAAAACAGTAGCTACATGTCTACCAGCAGTGGCACATTTGCCCTCTGAAGTTCCTTTTCTGGAACAGGGAAAGGGTAAGAAGAGGGAGACTTGAAATCTTCTAAATCTACTGCCCAAACTGGCACAGAAGTGTTTTTGTTGGTGAGTACATCATGATAATCTTCTAGCGAAGACACTCTTTTCTAGCAAGACCTACGGGTGCCTCGTGCACAGACATGCAGGTGGAGATAAGGGATGGAGATGGAAACGAGTTCAACATTCTTTTCTTCCAGAGGGAAAAGCATCTAGCAAACGGTGTACTAGGAGAAAAGACTCAAAAACAAAGTAATAAAATCTTCAAAGTAATTAGTCTTTCTTATTTCATGCCAAAGAATTACAATCTGTGTCATTTGCTAGGAGAAGGTAGCTAAGGTACAAGGATTTACGGTCAAGAGGACAGGATTTATCAAAGCCCTGGGCAGGCAGATCTCGGCTTTTCCTACAAAATGCCTGCCCACTCCCCCAGTTTCTGCAGGAATCAAAGACAACCAATGGTTTGTACCTGCTGGAAAGACAAAGAGAGAGGAAGCTTTCCCTTGCATGTATGCATGTATACAGACCTATTTCACATCTGTAAGCAGGGACAGATCATCCATGTACTGTTATGTCCCTGGAGTTTTAGAACATTAAATAAAAATCTTCCTGTAAAGGCAATGAAATGTCCAGACAATGATATTATATCACATTACATATTGATTTCATTGTTCATATTTTTATACTATTATTCCAGCATTTTTTTTATTAGGAAAAATAAAAATTTCCTGCCCCTCCCTCAGCTGAAATTCAGAAATACTGAAAAATATGCTCAATGGTGAAAGGAATTGACTACATGGGCAAGCTACAAGGAAATGCACTAGTTATTACCCAACTTCGTAGGCAAAGCTCACAAGAGAAGAGGAGAAAACTTTTGTAGGTAAAGGAGAAAGTGAAGTAAGGCAGTTCACTACCAACTGTGTACTAATCCTGCACATCGGGAACCAATACCTAAGTTCAGAGTAAGTTTCCATGTTAAAATTTATTACTCCTTCACAAGTCAAATTCTCTCATACATCTGTACTCTTCGTGATATACTAAGAAAGGTTATAATTATACATAATAACAATAATCAACCCCAAAATTATTTCACCTGGGAACCTTTCCATTCCTGCCTGACTTAGCTATATGGTGTCAGTTTTTAGTGATCACCATGAGTTGTGGGAAACAGCTTTAGCTATAGTGACACAATCAAGACCAAATCAGGTTAGCTGCTGTGCCTCCAGCACTGTAAGTGTTGAATCTGTAAGTGTTGAATAATGGAAGTCTTCTTAGACCAAGCAGTAACCTAATATCTGTATTTGAAAACAAAAACAAACAAAAAACCAAAAACAAACAAACAAAAAACCCACAAAAAACAAAAACAAAACAAAAAAACAAAATCACAACTCCACCAAAAAAAACCCCAAAAACCAAAACCAATAAAACAAAAAAACCAAACCCAAACAAAACAAAAAAAAAATAACCCACACAGAAACAGCAGATTTATTTGTCATGTGCAAGTAGAGAAAACAGGGCACTCAGCTGGAACCCACAAGATATGAATTACAGGCAATATTTTCAAAATTGTCTAAGATCTAGATAATTAAATTAACTCAGGCATAACTCACTCAACATCATGGTGCCTGGATTTCTTTTAAATATGGGTTCAAGGTCAATGGTGATCAATACCCAAAAATCCTTAAAAATACCATCTTTTAAGAAGCAAAATCCTGTTTGAGGGTGATGGTGAACATCTAAACACCAACAAAGCCAAATTTAGGTGTATTTGCAGGTATATTTGTTCTCTAGCCTGTGCTATTGGTGATGGAAGAAGCGGCCTTCCTGAGGACAATCTGAAGCACACACTGGGCTCACCTCTGGGAGAGGCCTGTTTCAGTGCATAATCTGAAAGGAGATGCTGAAATACTCAACCCACAAATCCCTGCTTTTCTTTATAACCATACCTCTGAGAGAGCCCAGAAGGGCCAAGTTCCCTGACAGCAGTGCTCTTCAGAAAAATGCTTTTCTTTAAAGTGCTTTCACTTATTTTGCTTGTTTGTCAAATCACATCTTTCTCCGTACTCAACTTGCCTGTTAGTCTCATCTTTTCCTTTTAGACTGGAAATTCCTCTCTAGCCTGGAGACCCTTTGTGTTTACCTCTCCCTTGCAGAACTCAGCCATGTGCTTGCCCATCTCAACATTAGCATGTTCAGTGAGTTGGCTTGGGGTAAGAATATGATGGCACGAGCAGGTCTGTCATTGTCACTGTGCCAGCTGGGAGGTTTTTGTTTTGCTCAGTTAAGAAGTGTAGTGTTTGTACAGACATAATAATATGTGTCATGTCTATCTTTGGATTCTGCAGAAGTGTTTTTCACTGAGTTCCTAGTAGCCAAGTTAACTCTTTGCCCAGAATGAATATACAGCATCCCAAACATCAAGTGAGTGAATGGAAAGCCAGAAATAGAGTCCTGAAGATCAATAGATTTGACTGAGAAAGCGTTTGCATTCTCAGGGGTAGAGATCATTGTGTTTCTAAGTGGATCAGAGATATGATCCTTGGCCGCTGTGAATGGAATGGAAACTGGATGCCATCAGCAGGAGATACGAGTGCTGATGCAGTGAGGTAATGTGGTAAGGAATAGCGGAGTGGAAGGAATGCAGTGCCACTGCCCTGAGGAATTTTAAAATTAGCTCAGTCTGGCATTCAAACGTTGGGTGAAGTGAAAAGAAAAAAACAAGCTCAGCAATTTTACAACAGAATCATTTCTGAAAGGAGAACAGTGGCTCTCTGCACTGCCAATCAAGACCCATTAGGTAACTCCCTACAAACCTGCCACCAATCTCACTAAAGCCACCACAATCCTGGGAAGGAAAGGCAGCATTGAAAAATGATGGGTTAGTTCTGTAGGAATGCAAGCCTAAGTCAACCTCAAATGGATCATATTTTCACAAGAAAATCTCAGGAGAAAGGTTAAATTTTTCTACAGTTTCTCTAAAGATCCTACCAGGAGTCATGTCTGCTTTGAATGATATCAGCAATAAATTTCACTTTTGTCTCTGATGAGAGTCAGGTTAGCCTGAAAATTAATATAATGACTCCAGCCAAAATGCAGCTGCTTTAGTAGGGCTCTTGAGGCAGTGATTATCTCCTCTCTAAAGCCAAGATGCTACTGCTTGGTTTATTCTGAGAAGGAAGTCATCTCTTCTTTCTACCACCTTCTTCCAATGCACAATGGTTATTAACCTTTCACAGTAATTTCTATTATTGTCAGAAATGCAGAGGATAAAGCATAACTCCAAGCCTACCTCAGGGTTATGTTTCAGGGGCTAGAGGCAGGAACTGCAAATAAAATACTCACACTGATGGCTTTATTTTGAAACTGTACTGTAATGCTTGTAATTATGACTACTCTAATTTCCTTCTATTCAAAATTACAAGGTATTCCTTACCCCTTCTGCACATTAAATACCACAGCCATAGGACAGTCAGAACCTGCTGGCAGGCAATCAAACTCCCAAGAGAAGGAAGTGCACCACAGCTGCTTTTCTGCCACATGCTGTCCCAGCAAAGAAGGACTGAAAGTCCAAGTGAAGATGGGAGCCGACTGCAAAGTCAACATGCAGATTTTACCACTGAAGGTTACTTGATACCTATTCCAAGGTCTAACCATGGACACTGAATTGTGTTTTACATATTTAAAAGCATTATATTAACATTTCCATCAAAAGAGAAAAAAAAAGAAAAGGAGAAATAAAACCTTATTAGGCACAATTCTCAGTGAGTGATATCTGCTTGGCACAGAGCAGACTGGGTCATGTCAAGGAGATGGTGATACACACCACCCTTATGCCAACCCCAAATTCCCTACATCAGCACTTCTAAATTCTGCTGCTATTCTACAACTGCAGGCCTTGGGCAAGCAGAAAAGGCAGAAGTGAAATAAAGCCCTGTCATGTCATCTCCCTGTACCACACACCGCTCAGCAGAAGCACAGAGGCAGAGGTGCAGGTTGAAAATTAAATAAAATAAAAAGGAGGAAAATTCTCATTGCTGGTCCCAAAGGATCTTCTCTTTTATAGGGGAAGAGCCTTGCCAGGACTTTGCAATCAGATGATAGCACCCCCTCCATTGTTCAAGCACTGTCAAGGGGCATTATACTCAGAAGATAATCCAGGCCTTGAACTCCCCAGGTACTGTTTTTAAAAACCTCTGATGAGATCCAACTGCAGCCTATCTGGGTATGCCTCAATGATCTAGCATCGCATTTGGTTATGTCTACAAAAACACCAGCTAGGAAGAAAGAGATAATGAAGAATGACTTTATAGTCTTTTATTTGAGAAAAAGCTAAACATATGGATCCTGGCACTGAAAGTATGGAATCTGTGATAAAAACATATGGATATCCATATGGGGGGGGG
>VWZV01005330.1:271590-383398 GCA_013397155.1 Irena cyanogastra | reverse complement strand
AAAAAAAAAAAGCAAGCTTCTTGGCCAGAAATTCTGTGCTTGCATTTTTATCCTGTATGCACAGTGCACCCCCTTCCCTCTGCAGCACAACACTGCCTGCCAATGGATTAGGATGCTATAAATTCACATGCAAATTTCACAAAATGCTCTACTGTTATCAACTTTATTAGATTTACGAATACAGTCCTGCTTATATTTTTTTATTCTCTTAATCCCTTTCATCACTTAATAGCTCAGAAAGTAATGGATTTCAGTAAAAAGGAGAGGCTTATTACAATCAATCCTGTTGCTCTATCTCTGCTCGATGCTCAACTAATGAAACTTATTTCTCTTCAGGACCTCTACAGGAAATCCTTTCCTAAGGAAAAAAAAATGTTTAATATGTTGCTGACTTGTAATACGGCAACTGTATTATTCCTCTCCTTTGGGTGTCCATCCAGAGGTTTGTAAGAGCTATTAATTGTACTTTATTCACCAGATTCTAGCCTGTAGTGACACAAAAAGCTACTGAATCTTATTTAATACGATACGCCAACTTAAGAGTTCATATGACTGGAAGCCCTCACAGTATTTTTTAACTCTGAAAACTCAAAGATTAATTTTATTTTTAAATAGTGAGGGTAACAAGTTGCCAGAAAGGGCAACTTTATCATAAGGTTTACATCTTAAATAGTCCCACTGCTAAGGACCACAAAGTCTCTGTCATCCAAGTCAGCCTTCTCTAAGATCTTATTTCAAGTATGCCACTCTCATAAGGGTTTTTAAAGCTGTCTTCATTCCTTCTGTTTGCATTCTTTGAATGAAAAGGCAAAGTACAAAACCAGAAAACACCCAACCTTCATTATTAAATTCTCTGTTAAGAGGTAAGGAACGATCCACAGATTTACTGCTTTAGCTAAACCTGCAATACTCCAGGGCACCCTGTGCAGCCCCCAAGCCAGTCCTGCCCACGCTGCCTGGCTCATCCTGCTCTTCTCTCCATCACTGTTGGGAGTCCCCTCCAAGCCTGGAAAGGGGCTCCAGAGCTTGTCCCTGTGTCCTGGGGGCTGTGTTACCCCACAGGATGCAGCCAGTGAAGCTGCCCAGAATGTTCCCCTCGACATAGGACCACCAGCAAGTGCCTCGGACACTGCCGGCAAAAGAACTCTGCCTGCTCCTAAGGCATGGATGCAAAAGTATACGGACACGCTTATTCCACTACAGAAGTGTGAGGAAAGAAAGCAACTTTGTGGTCACTTTTATGCCAGCAGTGAGTAAGTGTTTTACCATTTCTCTATACTTCTCCACAGGAGAACAAAAAATTAAATGTAAGCAACAGAATATAAGTCCCAATCTACCACAAAGCAGCTACAGACCAAGACACTCCTTCAAACCAGACTCCTTACAGTTAAAGAACATGCAAAAAATATTTTTCTTGGGCTTATTTATTATTAATGCAAGTATTTGTTTGCTGGGATTTTTCTTTGCATCTGCCCAGGACTGGAAATGGAAGTAACCTGAGAAAAGTTAAAAATAACATAGGCATCATTTTAGAAAGAAGAGGTGCTGCATGTATCATGACCAGGAATCAAAAGTCCATTTCCATTTTCCAACCCAACAAGGTCTGCAGCACAATATGGTTTTAGCACTATATACAGTCAGCTGACAATAACATGGGACTTCCTACACTTCTGCCTCTGCTCTGGCCAATTCCAGAACCATCCACAAAGGTTACATGATGTAACCAACAATGCAACACTTAATTAAGAGTCAGTGCTTCCTGGCCCAAAGTGGTTATGTTCTTAAACACAGGAATTACTTCTTTTTTTACCATAACTAGTAATGTTACCAATATTTTAAGGGCTTTTTTTACTCATTTCAACAAGAAATACTTCTTGTTACTACAGATCAGTGAAGGGAAGTTAGGACCACAGTAGCTTTGTGCCTGGATATATACCTACTGCAAAGGTTGATCCTACAAATATCTCACATGGTTAATTTTACTCACATGAGCACCTGCTTGTATGAATAAAGTTACTCACATGCACAAGTGTTTGCAAGACTGAGCCCTTAAATCCATTAAATTAATGGTAGAAATACATAGAATATATAATTGATGAACAATTGAATTAGGATTCTGCTCAAAAGTAGGTAGAAAATGATTATCACTCAGACAAGCTCACTCTTCAGTGACTGTTTCTGATTGATAGATTTGTATAAGGCTGAGTTTCTGATTAGTTCTGAGATATGAAAGCTTCAAAATGTAGGAATAAAAAAAAAAAGACTTTCTGAAAATGAAATGCAGTATCCAATTCAATTAAAAGAAAAAGCTATTATCTAGAATTGAACCTAGACTTTGGGATAACATTAATTATTCTGCGCCAAGTTTAGTAGATGTTTTCCAAAATGCCAGTTTACTTGGATTTTATGGAAAAATTGACCTTTACACCCAGAACAGAGGCTACTAATTTCATTAAAGCTGTTAGATATTTCCTCAGAGGGCATCCATGCCAATTCTAGTTATTTCAATTCCCTTATTTTCATCTATATTCCTCTTGCATGGAAGTGGCCTGACAAAGCTATAACCATGGTGTTGTTTCCTGCTCTTTCTGTACCCACTGTCAATGTACTTCATTATTCAAACTCTGAGAACATTGAGGAATTGGGAAAAACTAAGTGCTGCCCATCCAAAGCTGCCCTCTTGCTGATGCCCAGCAGCCCTAAGCCCCTGGGTTAGGTGATCTGCAGCATGAGCATCCCAGAAGAGCCTGAATCAACTCAAGTGACAGGAGATGAGCCAAGCCTGTCAATTCATACTGCAGCTTGACCTCATCATCTGTATTTACATAGTTCCCCAATCAAACTCCTGCGCTCTGTAAACGACGTTTATTACCCTTCTTACGGGCCGACACGGTTTTACAGTTTGCTCTCCTTACAGTAGAGGCACAGATCTACTCTTGATAGCTATTTTGTACCTTAATTCTCCCTTTTAAGAGGGAGGGAGCAGTTATTACTTGCCAAACCAGCGCATGTTCATAGAGAGAGTGCGGTCAAGTGGTCAGGAGCAGAGCTGATGTTAATTAGCAATGAAATGAGGAATGAACCAGCATTAGCCCTGAGACTAATCAATGGGAAAATCACTCCAAGCAGGCAGCTTAATAAAGTACTATACAGCTGTTTATTTTTAGTCTGTTTTAGCCTGACAACAAAATTCCGATTAATTAAGGAAAAAAAGTCTTTCTAAAACATATTTCCTTGTAGAGCCTTGCTATAGCTCTGATTTGTTTGGGTTTTTTATTGCATTTGTCTATACCTCTCCCTGGCAATTAAAGGCCCAGCTAGAAAAATTAAAGCAGGTCAGAAAAGCATGTACCCATCAGTGGCACACATTTGTCACCAGCATAACCTGCCACCTCACAGGTGGCCCATTCAGGGCTCTTTGCAGCACTTAAGTCCCTGCCCCTCTGCTGTGGCAGCCAGCAGCCAGAGGGTAGAGGATCCTGGTCGCCAGCCTGCTCCTGCCATCCCTGTGGCAGAGACAGGCTGCCAGAGGGGAGGATGTGTGAGTCCTGTGGCATGATCTGGGTGAGGCAGCCTCGGTCCTCTTGCTGTCACAGAGCTCCAGCAGGACCCTGGATGGGGACACCAGTGCACAGTGCCTAAGTCTGTTTGAAAATCTGGACCTTGCCCTCACAGTGACGCGATTCCTCACACGCCGAGGAGATGCAATAGCACTTCGCAAGTATTTGCCTTGGATCGCCACAGGCGAATCACACATTATCTGCCAAATAAGTCACTAACCAGGACATCCAAGGATGATGATGATGTGGCTGCTCCTCCACTGGCTGCTCTTTTGGGCACGCCTGTGTCTTGTTGGGTCCCCCAAGCATCTCCCTTCTAACTCAGCCCTGCACTGGGTTCTTCCTTCTTGCAAACCTCAGCCTTTGCTAACAAAGCTGGTATAACACACTTTGAATATGGTGACATAGAAGAGGCTGGAGAAGAAGGTTGGGAGCTAAAGCTTTTCCCCCAGAGCACTACACCAGGAGACAGCACCATAATACAATCTTGACTTACCTAGCAGAAAAAAACAACTTTTAAATACAGTAACAGTGAAAACCAAAAAGTTTGGGGCTTTATTTCATTTCTTTTTCTCTTGAAGACTCCAAATTCACTTTTTGGTACACTCTTGGACAACAGCAGAACATAAAATGGCACTTGCATGACAGTAAAAGTAGTTATGGTTTAAAATTGACAGTAAGAGCAAGAATTTTAACACCAACCATAACATGAGTTGGAGACACACGAGAAGAGCAATCGTTCTCCTGCAGAGCCCTCACCCACCAGAGTAGAAACAGGCACAGGTAAAAGGTCAATTGAAACCAGCTTTTATAGGAGTTTTCTTCCTTTTTTACTGTGTGTATTGGACAATTAATTTTGTTTGTTTGATCAAAGTCCTCTCATATGCCAGCAGAAGCATGACTGGGGAGAGGAGTTTCTTAATCTTTCCAAATATAATCAATAAACCACCTTTGAAATTATGTCAAAGAAAAAAGGGAGGGAAAAGTGAAAAAAAAATTGGACAGTCTTATGTAGATACATAAGCTTGTCTGGGTTAAATGTACATACTTATCTTTAGAGACTTTCCTTGTCTGAATGTTGCAATAAACATCATTCTGCAACCTTTTAGGGAAGCACGACTAAGTGAGAGCTGGGTGAATGACACAAACTGCTTTTCCCCAGGAAAGAAAGAAATCTTTAAACTGATATTATCAGGCCCTCTGTGACAGAGACAATTTCTAAGTCAAATTCACCTCCTGAAGATGGAGACATTACAGTAAATGTATTCATTAGATCTCGAGTGACAAGCCTTAATTAAAATGTACTGTGTTTGCAAAACGAGAACCAAAATTGAAGACACTCAAGTACAGTAAATATATCTTTTGCACTGAGCAGAGCAAGACAGACACTAGCTTTTACTTAACACTCAAAAGATACTAAAAAATGAATGCTATAGATATATTTCAATAGCATATATATTTGTTAGAAAACTTCTGACAGAGCATATCTACTGTAACATAAATTCAGGCATGTCTGCATTCTTACACACAAATTAAATTTCTTAAAGACTATTGTGCATATAAAAAGCAAGTTTTACCAGTTTTTCTTCCTTAGTCATTAATTCTGCAACCTCCTGAAATAAATATTGCTAATGCTTTTCACTTCAATAACTCCATTCATGCGAAGATCACAACATTTCACAAACATCAGTTAAATAAACTGCCTTGTGGGAGAGGCAGTGGCTATAAAAGAACTGACCGACTGCTGGGGGTAGAGGTGGAAGATCATACCTTTTTAACAGCACATAGTTGGATTATGTATTTCTCAAGCTTAGCACATGCCAACACAGTAGAGCAAAAAAATGTTTGTCTTTTTCTAAAAGCACACATGAACATCCAAGTCTTGCTACAAATACACCAGCTGATTGAAAAGATCAACTACTCTTTGATTGATTTCAGCTTGGTTATGATTATTTGCAAAGGAAGTGAAGGGGTTTTACCAAAGCCAACCAAAGGTGCTTACTCGCAAGACTTGACTTCATCCAACTGTAAAGCTTGATTTTCAGAGGGCTCTTTTTTTTTTTCTTTATTCTTTTTTTTTGGCAGCAGGAGGTGGGGAATAGCCACTGTGAAGCAATTATTTGTTAAAAAGTGCAGACCTCAAAAACAACATCACTAGCCAGGTAATCCCCTTTATAGCATAATTTGATAGCTCAGGGAAAGCTAAACAAAGGCACAATGCACTGCAACCACAACAGCTGGGTCGGAAATTGCTGCAGATTGTTAGGAGGAGCTGCAAACTAGAGATAGGCAGTGAAGAGGTTAGAAATGATAGAGTGAAAAAAAAAAAAATAAAAAGGAGACAAATTACTCCAAAGACCATATTCTTTAAATCGTTGAAGCAAAACATGTTTATTTGATTTGTTTGTATGCCTATTAAAAAAATGCTACTTTGGGATTCTAGAAACCCAGTCTGTCAATTTTTCAGCTTCTGCACTTTCATGGTTGCTTAGAGCTGTTTAATGCAAATACACTTCCAATAAGAGATTTCATGCCCCTAAATTACACTCAGTTAAGGGCGAATGAAAATGTAAGGTAAATAACTATAATCAGCCATATTATCTTTCTCCTGGCACCTCTCACTTTACAGGCATATTTAAAGCCATCTCTGGGGTCCTATCCTTTTTAACAAGCGGCAGCGCATTTCCTGGAATATTACTTACAGTGCTGTGCTGTGAACATTACACAGGTTCAAATGTTACCTAGAGACCTAGAAAGAATTGCATATGTTGCAGAGCATGCTTGTTGCCATGTTTAGGAACATCTGAAAGCATGAAAGAAAATTTTCAAGTCTCTTCTTTATCCTGCACTAAGACTGCCTAGGTCAAGCTTTTGCGCCCGATGCTGTTGATCAACAGTATTGGGGTGTAGCGACTCAAGGGAAGAAAAATGAGACTATGCGTTTCTGGTGTTCCCTGGAAAGCACTCAGGACTCCAGTAAAAAAAACAATAAATACAAGAACTTAAAAGCATTTCACTCCCACTGTTATTTTTAAGCTAATAAAACCATGCTTGAGAAGGAAAGGTGATCTGAGCATAGCTATTAACAGCCTCACAGTCCCTTGCTGTCTCCATGAGAAAGTATAAAGCGATAAGCAATAATCAAAGAGCAACTAATTACTCACTTGGCAAAGAAAATACAGAAGAATGGGAATCTTCAGAAGGAAATACATCCCTGAAGTCCTTCAAACCAGATTTGGATTATTTTGAGTGAGCTCGAGTGCAGCTGAACAGTTTTTTGCATTATTTTACAGGAAGATGACTTCAGAATTCTACAAAAAGTATTCTGCTTCAGCTAAACGTGACATAGCACTGACTGAGTTAAACCAGAGGAGCTCTGTGAAAGAATAAATTTCTCATAATAAAGTCAGATCAGTTTAGCCTGTCTCTCCCATACATCCCAATTGCTACCATACCTCTATTTACCAGATTTTTATTATCCAAGCTATTTTTACATCATTAGCTTGCAGATCTACTTATGCTGAGGTTCTGCATTCTCCTAGGAAGAAAATTTCTCTGCAAATCAAATTTCACACAGTTGTCTTTAGTGAAGCAGCCCACAAAGTTCTCAACCAATTTATCCCCCTGTGCAGCACCAGCAGAAACTCTCACTTGCCAATTCACACGATCCTTGCTTACCTAAGTTGTGCTAGACCCTGCGTAGAAATGGATTTCCTCCCACCTTATTAAAGAAAATGTGGGACAAAAGAGTTAGGGCTCAGGAAACAGATGCACAGGTCCTTGTTTGTGCTACTAGCATGAAAGCTAACCTTTGGAAAGCCACATCTATCCGAGTCTCAGTTCTCTCTCCATAAATGGTTATAGTAACGGCTTCACAGGGTGAAGTCCACTTTTCGTCATCCTCAGATGAAAAGTGCTGAAGAAGAGCAAACTAGGACAAATAAAGGGCTGCCTGCTTAGGGTGCATCAGGCTGTTAAACTCATCAGTCCCTAGGAAATACCACGGTATTTCCTCTATCACAATGAAGCAACAGCAGCCTCCCTGAGCTTGAGGAGCCCCAGAAATGCCTGTTGTGTTCTCGTGAAACATCGTCAGGCTGAAAGACAGGAATGTTTGATTTCTGCATTGCTGCAGGCTCAGAGTCAAAGCCATTAATTTACTGATTATAAATAATAGCTACATTTTTGCTGGAGTAGGAATTGGGGACAAAATATTGAAAACCCATATAAATTGTACAAAAACCAGTATTTTTGGGGGGACACACAAATAAATATAGACTTACTTTCCTATACCTTTTTTCATCTGTGCAAAGCTGCTCGTGCTGCTGCAGGAGAACACTTTTCCCCAAAGCCAGCAATGAACATATAGCAAGTTCCTGATACACAGCAGTACATCACAAAAATGGCACAATGCAAGTTCACGGGAAAGAAAACACATATGACTACTTTCCTAAGAGTGCTGCAGAGGAGTACACCTTACATTTTATTAAGCCCACTTGGGAAATGCAAACCTGGCCCCATACAACCCTTTTCTTTTCAAGGTGTTTTATCTACAATTCCTTAAATGCAACTGGAAATGTGACTTTCAAATATCCAGCTTTTTGTTATGTGCTCACCTAACCCTCATCTTGGCACCTGACAGAAGTAAGCTATACACAAGACTTTGATTTTTTCTTTTTGAATTAGGAGACATTAAGCACACAAACTCTCTCATAAAAGATCTGAGGCATAAGCTACATAACATCTGTGCAAGCAATGTTTTTTCCACTTAATCCAGACCTTAATGATCAAGAGATATCAGAAAAGTGTCAAAGGAGATAAACCAAGTTATCCCTAATAAAGCATCTATGTCTCATCACCAGCAGCTGCTGATCTGGGAGCTTCATTCCTGCACCAGGGATATAGAAAGACCTCAAAACTTAAATGTCAATGCAATATGCTTGTTGATTCCTTGGGAAAGGTAAGTCACTGTGCACCGAGTTTCTGTTTAGTGATGCTTTGAGGTCCTGGATAAAGTCTGTAAATAAAGGCACTGCAGGACAAAGCATCACTCTTTTTTCTTTGTCTCTTCCAAGGCAAGTTTCCTTTGCTTTCAGAAGGGTGTAACAGCCCACATTTCATGCAAACAGGGATCAAGAAGTGCCAGGGGGTATCCCACACAGTCACCAGTACCATCATACCAAGGAAACATTATCATCTCTCACATGTTCCTTCTTCTCTCATCCCCTCCACAAAGGAAACAACTTGAGCAGCATTTTGTTTGTACTGTAAATAGAGACCCTGTGGTTGTGATACAGAAACAAGAATGAAGTAAAACATGTGCATGTTTTGCATGACTGGGAAGCTGGGGAGAAGTCCACCTAACCATTTCAGACTATACCACAAGGAAATCCTGCCTGGAACACAGACTTGCTCTGCACTGGCTGTAGAGCACTGGATTTTGACAGATTTCAGTTGATGGAACCAAAAACCTCTGAAATGACCAAGAGAACAGTCACTTAAATTCATTGAATAGCTGTCTGTGACTCCACTTGAAGATTCTTTTGGGGGTAAAATGTTAGCACTGTTATTGCAGAACGCCATTGTGCTAGAGGTACAAAGCCACTTGTCATGCTTTTTGTCACAGGACTTCAATAAAAATACCCAAGCAAAGGCCCAGCCACAAAGAAACTGAAAGATAAACACCCAGGATTACAAACTGCCTGGAAGCCAGCACAAGGATGCTCACAGAGCCTTGCTCTGCTGGAGCCAACACTCCTGCACGCAGTACAAGAGAGACCAGCCTGGGTGCTACTGTCTGCAGATCCAAGGACACCAAATGGCTCTGGGCTGCAAAACAGAAGTGCAACTTTCCAGGAAGAGGCCATCTTTTGCCTGAAGGGAATATAGTTTTCTGATCACCTGAAGATAATGGTGATGATGCTTTGCAGACCTCGCAATGTGAGAGATTTCAAGCAGGCTCCTGAATTGAAGGCTAGGGGGAGTGACTGCGGGCACATATTTTTAGATAAAACATGGGTACCAACTCTTAGGACAAGTTCCTCCACTACAATCATCAATTCCATTTTAGAGGAGTTCAGTCATCAGCTGTTCCCTCAAATGTCCCTTCATCAGGCAAAGGCAATCAGCCCTGTCACTGGCTGGCACTAAGGCCTTTGACAGGAAAAGGCAAGGAGAGAAGTCATCTGCATATGGCAGCAATTTGGCACTTGCATCAGCACTGCATTTTCAGTGCCATTTATTTAGTGCCTATGAGTAACTGGAGAAAAAAATAATATGAACTTGTACAATGCCACCTCACCACTTGGCACATCCTTTCTTAAAAAAGATCTTAAAAAAGATCACCTAAAGCCTACTTTTTCCTTTGGTCCTTAAGGAAGTAAAACAGGGATTGGAAACTTTATCCCATCACAGGTACAAGTTCTCCCACTGAATTCAATAGGGCATCAATGATCCAAAGAAAAAGAACTGTCTCTTAAAATAACACACAGACAGGTAATTCCAAAAGTTTCAGAGAAGGCTTTAAGCCTGTCTTAATGGGTATTGACAGGATTTCAACCAACCAAAAGCATGAACGTCATCACCATAGCCAAGCATCTCCTCTGCCCTTGCCAATTCTAAACAGTTCAGTAAATGGCTCCTTCATTTTCTGACTGGCACTGTACAGCCAGCCCACAGCCAGATCCAAGGAAGGAAAAACACCACACACCTATGAGACACCTGAGCATGTTACAGCCCTCAGCCCCAGTTCTGCAAGCAGCTCTACTCTCTGCAGAAAGAAAGATTTACCCTGTCCCAGCATGAAGGCCTACATAGCTTTGTTTGTCTTATTTTCAATTTCAGTTCTGTTTCTCCCTTAGTCTCATTAGGCTTGGCATTTAAAACCAGACTGCTTATTTTTATTGTTGCTTTCTTCTCATTTCCCATTAGTTTTCAATTTCAGGTCACCAGTACAGTCAATAGGAAAACTTGGCTGATGGATGATGGAAAAGATTTTTACAGCCAGCTATTTTTTTACATTTTAGGATTCATTGAGAAGCAATAAGTGATAAAAGTCATAAAACCTGTTGCTTTTGTTGAAAAAAAACTGTAAATAAAATTAAAGGAACAGTTGCCACAGTTTCTTTAAAGGCCAGCAAGGGGAAAGACTTGACACCATCAGGAATAAAGTCATCCTTCCCAGCTCCCTTTTGCAGCAGAGAGGCCTCAGCTCCTCACTAATCATCATTTGTCACTCAATGAATTTTGCAGCTTTGACTTGCAAAGCACGCACTGGAAAGGGGGAAGAGCCCATGCACACACCAGCATGGCCTTGCCTTCTGCTCTGGGCTGGGACACACAAGCTGATAAGAGCAAGCCATGGGCTGCATGTGCTCTCAGGTATCAGAATGCTAACTAGCATTCAAATCTTAACTTCTTTTGGTTGGTTTGGAAATTTTTTTCTCTGGATTTTGGTATTTTTTCTTAGGGTGGGGTGGGGTGGTGGTGATATTGGCTTGGGATTTAGTGTTTTTTGGTTTTGATTTGGCGCTCTTTTGTTTTGAAAGGGAGTGTGTGTTAATTCTCACTAGTACACAGGTTGATAAAGGAGGCTATCATCTGTGGGTTCTAAACATCTTCAGTGTTGTTTGCAGACAAAAAACGTGGAAGTCTCCACTACTTTGCTTTTCATTCTGCTTTTTTAAAGAAAAATATCTTTAAAGTAGACTGTCTGTGTTTCAGAGTTTCCTCTGCACATGCTTAGAAGCAGACTGACCCTCAGAGGAGAGACTTGGTGACCACACCAGGGCTGGCACTCTTCTCTCCTCACTCTGCACCCAGCTACCACTAGGTGGATGCGGCTCTACCAGAAACAGGCTGGTTTTTAGCACACTGTGTTTTACACTGAAGTCCCTTGGTTCTCTGTCTGGAGGCCACCTAGATGACAGTAAAATATTTCATAGCAGTTTTTCTAAAGACATATTCCAGCCACATTTAATTCCCTTCACAGAGCAGGTTTTAAGGAAACGAGTGTTACTGTCAAGAACATAACAAGGTGCTCCTGTTGAAGCCCCCCAGTAAGGAAAATGCTACAGACCACAGACACCCATATGAAAAATATAAAAGACATACAGTGCTGTGGTCTTGGACACAAAACTTTCGTTAGGATTTGAATCCTGGTCCATCATGTGCTAATGGCATATTTCATCTTTGTTTTAAAACAAAACTACGCTCCTAAGAAAGGAAATTCAGAGAGCAAATGAGGTCCTATGTAAGTCACAAATATAATACACAGGGGGTTTTTTTTCTTCTATTTTATCACTAGGAGACATTTTTAAAGAGAAAGTTCAAGAAATACCTCCCTTCAGAAGATTTTGCATACTCAGTGTGAAGCCTCCATTCTTAATGTCAAATTATTTGTAGGAACTGACTGCAAGTGCACATTATGTTTGGTTTGAAATTATAAACAATTACTATGATGAAGGCTGTCTGTCCACCCCACAACAGCTATAAAAGTAACAGAGATGGGAGAAACACTTCTGAATTCCCCACACTCATACTTGGTGTCCACAGATGCAGTTGCAAAACTTGGACAATTTGCATGTTTAAACTTGCCTGGGTATTTTCACCTAGCAGACAAATATGCTAAGGAGGAGACTAAGACAAACAAACAAAACCAGACTTGCCCTTTAAACCTTTTTTGAGTAAATTCTTTTCTACTAAGGTGGAAGGAGGCAGGCAGCTTAAAAACGTGTAATACTTTATGTATTTAAGAATAGTAATAAATATGCATTTAGCAAGCTTTGTTCACAGGTATTTGTATGAAGCCATAGGGCCAAACTACGGAACAATTTAAATGGGAAGGGCACTTCATGCCATCAGACCAGCTAGCCTGCCATGGGCTGCAGCACTGTCCATGTGCATCAGCAGCAATGCTTTCTACTGTGAAGAGAAATTTTTCTACTAAACCTCAGTGATTTTGGATCCCAACTGCAATAACAGTTGTGATCCCCATCAGACACGTCCACCCCAAAACCGGTGATAGTAAAAAATAAGCAACTCCCCACAGCTGCTAATTTATGAGAGCTTAGATTTTCTTCATACAACTGGTTTGTAGATCTATGATAACTGCATGGCCAGTATACACTTACAGATCCCAAGACTGCATCAGCAGATCAGCTAATTTTGTTAATTAGCTATTTGCATGCACAATTACCTGATTTGTACAAGCAGTCAAGGTGATCATACATGTAAATTAGGCATGAATTTGCACAATTTACTCATCTGAAAATCTGCTATTTCACTTATTTTTAAGCATCAAAGATCCAGAGCTACAGAAGAGGCTGGCAAGCTACTGCCTTTATGCTTGATAAATTTCCCAAGTTTTACACTCCTTTTGCACCGCACTGAGAGCAAGCATCCCTGCATGCATGGGCACACAACCATGCCTAAAGAAATGGGCACATCCTCATCAAAAAGTCATACAAAGACAGTGACCTGCATCCCCATACAGACAGAAATTTACTTCTTGTCCCCTAAAGGTCTTATTTTCCCCCTGTTATCTCTTCAGTTCTGGGAACTGCTGAGCTTAACAAAGTAAACTTGATTTTAGTTATCACAACAAGCTCAGGAAGCTCTGCAAGGAGCAGAAACCCAAACAACTCCAGGGCAAATACTCAGCCTGAAGCCCTGAAGACTGCTTAACATTTAAAGCCCTACTGCTGCCATGCTGACTTGCTGGTTAGGGGGTTTCAAACACAAATGGGTCATCTACATTTAATGTGAAGTTATACCATAGCTTCTCAAACAAATGGATGTTTATGCCATCATAGGCTGTTCAGGGATTCCAGAGTGGCACACACAGCTATTATAAAAAGCAAATTCTCTGAAAACTGCACACCTATCTCTTCCCCTCCTGAGGTAACATCTTCAGCTGAAGAGGGGTTTGGGATAGTACAATATGGAGAGAAAAACTCAAGAATGGATGAGTGCAATGCAATCTCAAATACAAGTGCATTTTTGCCTGCTTGAAGTGGCAAGGTAATCAAAAACTTTCAGTTCACCATTGACAAAAACCACCACTGGTTAAGCCAAGAAGAAACAAACCCCATAAGCTGATTAGGACCAATACCTACACATTCACACACACACAAAAAAAACCCCAACTGACAAAAAAAGGAACCCAAACACTTGTTACAACATAGTTACCTAGAAGGTTAAAAACAGGTCTCCAACCTCAAGTGGTATGCAACTCGGTTTCATTGGCTGTGGTTACTCACAGGACTTCCTCAGGGAGAAACAATACTCGTGGTTAAAGATGATAAAGTAATCCAAATGCCTAGACATTATAAATAGAGAGATGTTCAAACTCTACTTCTGTCCCTCAGTACATATTAGCAGAATGATTGTTGCACTGTTGTCTACAGCTTCTTCTCTTCTTAACTAGAGACACTTTGTAGTTGAGGCAAACTCTGCGCTTTAGGTGTGTAGTCCTTTCCTTCTCACCTTCCATTCTCTCCTCACGAGTAGTTACTAAAACTAAAGGCCTTGGGGCAGTGTTGTTAATGGCTTTGTGTACAAGACTGACACAGCAACACAATTGTCAGATTTAAAAGACAAATTATTTCTCTCTTTTTTGTTTCCCCCCCACCAGTACAGTGTGTGGTGCAAGTGTGTGTAAAACAGGAGGGAGCTCTGGAAGAACATCAGGGTCTCACTGAGCCATGTCTGAGGCAGCTGCTGATGGTTAATAGGGCAGGACAAGTGCTTGCAGTGTTGCACCTCAATGCCCTGACCCACCACTGGAAAGGACTCCAACTCCTTCTCCAGTATCTGAATATTAATGCAGCCCATTGGCTTTAAGGATGTGTACGACTAAAGACTGAGTTACAACCACCTTCCGCTGTATCTTTGCAATAAATGAGCACATTTTTCTTTTTGTACATTAAACAAAGGAAACATGCTGAATGTTCATTTACTGAAAAATTCCAGGTAGCATAAATACACTCAAAATAGGAGTCAAGTTGCTATTCCACTTCCAAATATAAGTCAACCCCTTTGAGACCTGGGGAATAGCAGAGAGCCAGACCCAGCTCAGCCCAACACTCCTCCCTGGCATTCCTCCCCAGGCACACATGTTCAAATGTGTTTATCTGGGAAGGCTCAGGTCAATGCTGCGCTGTAGGAGCATCTCCTGCAGCTGGAACATCCAAAGTAGGTAGCACTCCATGTTGTAAACTGCTCATGCAGCAGGACTGAGAAAGAGGCATTTCCTGGTCACCGGCTGTTCCCGACTACAGGAAAATGAAAATACAGCATCTCCGCACCTGTTCACCTGATGGTGAAGGAAGGAAAAGCCATTACCAAGTGACAGGAGACAAAAAACCAAAATCCACTTCAGCAACTCATCCCAGCACTGGTGATTAATCTCACACTCCCACAGCCTGATGCACATTAACCAGATAATTAATAATTTCTTTAGGGACTCCAGCTCGGCAACTGTTTTATCAACCTGCACAGCATTAGAAGAGAGATGCTGCATTTGTGATGAAACTGCTGGAACTACCAAAATGTTCTGCAGGAACAGTAAAAGCTTCAGAGCAATCTGTGAGCTCAGTTTTACAAGTAACTGTAACATATGTGCAGAAATCAAGGCTGCTCCTTTATCAATGCAATGACTAGACTCAAAAATCTGAGCAAGATGAGCATAATAAGAATAATTAACAGCAATGCCCAACTCCATCCAATCCCCATCTTTCTCCAGCAGAAGAGCTTCTCAGTATTTTTTTAAACACATTTTGCTTGATGCAGTAGCATAGTCTGCCCAATCATGCACTTCAACTATCCTTGGTATGAATAACACATCTGATTCGTTTGCCTTACCACAAAAAAGATTAAACAATAAAAACCCACACCCTACGTGTCATGACACGTGTGAATTCTACAAGCCAAAGGATTTCAAGCAATTCAGTGAGGAGGATGGCCACACTTAGCACAGCTCTTGCTAACAACTTTTTGCCACCCTCTGTGCACTCATCCTCCATGTTCAAGGACAGTCACACGAGATCTGAAACACAATACCAAAGTGCTGGCACCACATTATCTCCCCCAGCACTTAAAAATGGATTGCTGAGAAAAATCATGGTAAGTATTCTTTCCGATATTAAACTCTCCAGTGTGTTAGATATATGTCAGTATCAAGTGATTAAGAATGACTGATAACTAATAAATCACACCCACAGAGAGTGACCTGGTATTATTTCTTTCAGCCTCTGAAAAGAAGAGCTAGATTCACAGTTCTGCCTAAGTAATTTTATCTTTCCAAATTAACCATCCTGTGCAACTGCTGCTAGCAAGGAGATGTTCCTTTTTTTTTTTTTTTTTTTAATGGGCTTCAAAATAGTAAGTTATTTGGGCTAGTTTTCTAGCCATAGTTTATTGTCATTGTTACTGTGCAGTAAAGAAACAGACACCCATCACATGTGAGTCTCAAAGCTTCCCCACCACAGAGCAGATTCCTAAACAAAGCTTGAACTTGTCCTTTCATCACACAACTATTCTTCCACCTGAGAGAAAGCTGCAGCTTTTGGCTACAGCTCAGCAGAGTATCTGCCTTCTAAAAGATATCCTGCTCTTCAGACTCGGGTCCTGGAAATGGGCCTGTGCAGAGCTTTAGTGACAGCCATGCACATCTGCACAACTCACCAGATATCACCATGTGCACACCCCAAAGTCTGTTCTAAGACTGGGTTACTAATAGAGAATGCTTTCTTTTAGTCCATACCATGGCTTGATCTGCATTTCCTTCCACGCAACTAAATGACGTAATAAGCCAATTCTTTAATCATCTACTTCAGCGTTTATACCACTCCGCTCACCGTATTATTTGAGCCCCTTCATTTTCATAGTGTCAGTTACCATTATTCCATTAAATTAAATCCTTTTACAAGCATCTTTCTATAAACATGCACTAGAGATAACGTAGACCACATGGTGAGGATTCACAGACTACAGTAAGCAGATTACACCTGTCTTGATTTTCGATGTAGCTGTCGGCAGAGTATATTCTCCCATCAAACTGCACACAGATCTCCTCATTAAAGCTACAGGGGAGAATAATTACAGAACAGTACTTTGCAGTTTACCAATTGGTCTTGCATACATAACGGCCTATCAAAGAAAAACTGCATCCTCCAACAGCTGGGAAAATATTTAAATTGTTATTAGTATTATTATAAAATAGCCAACATTTTAAACTATCCAACAAATTGCCTCCTGTATGCAAAGCAGACAGATAGAGGTGATCACGTCCAAAAACGTCTTTGACTCCCAGCCCATAAACAGAATGACTTTTCCCTTTACAAACACTCCATTCTCCAACCTTCTGTTCCACAGTAAAATCCTCTCCTCCTGAGAAATTATGCTGATTGCAGAATAAGCCTTGAAAGCAAATGAGTGCTTTTTTGGATCTCTTAAGCCCTGGTGCTGAGTGCTAAGCATCACATTCCCCCACATCCTCACTCCTTGATGGGGAAACAAGGAGTCTGTGAGGTCCCCACCATCCTTCTCTCACCAGCAAGGGTCTCAGTGGCAGCCTGTTTATCTCCAGCCACATCTGAGGTTTCCTTCCAGCCCTCAGCACCACCAGCAAGTCTCCTTGTTTAGCAGCTGGTTGACGATGTGCTGCCTATCCTGGATAAAGGATGCTGGAGAGGTTGCAAAAATCTGCAGATGCAAACAACCTCCTGGTGCTTCTGTCCCTGGCCTTTCACACTCCAGAGCTGAAGCACCCAGAATATACTGAACTGATAGTTCTGTGGAGCATCAGGAAGACTGATTTTTCATCCATGTTGATAGTTAAAACATCTGACCTGTGTTTGTGTTAATGGATACAAGGCAAAACCATTTTTGGATGTTATTTCCATTCCAAGATCCCAACTGTTAGGACCTTCAGCTCCACACAGCAACCAAACCCATCACTCTTCAGGCACCACTTCTGAATACCAGTTCTTACTCATCACAGGACAGACAACAGAAGAGGAAAAAGCCCAGACATGGGAAGAGCCAAATTCTTCAGATGAAAAAGTCAAGTTAGCTTTGCTAGCTTTCCTTGCTAGCCTAGAAGCAAACCCTCCTAAGCACATATTTGGGGCCCATCAGGATGTTCTGACATGCTCTCCTACTCTGCTAAACCAGGAACCAAGAGCTGAGGACTTCAGCAACAAGAGAACATGCCGTCCCACATATTCTGGTTCTCCCAGATTTTTACACAAAGACTCCAAAAGGGACCTTTCTGTACAAGCAGCCCAACAGCCACCTTTTCCCAGCTCTGAGGGACAGTGACACAAGCCACCTGAGCAGGCAGAGGGACACTCACCACATAACCGCATCTAACAGTGTGCGGTGTTAAAACCACCGGAGAACAAAATTGCTCTCTGAAGCAGCTCTCAGTATCAGCACTGCAAAGGATTTGCTGCTGCACTTCACCCAGCTGCACCTCCCAGACACACTGGCACGCTGCAGGCTTGCTTCCAGTCTCTCTCATCTCGTTACTCCTAACAAGGACACACCGACAAAAGAAGCCGAGCAGAAAACCAAATGGAGCGGACCCTGCTCCGGCCAGCAGGCAGCCCACGGTTGCTCCTATGAGCTTGGAAATCTTTGAGTTTTTCATTGAGAACTCCCCATTTGCAAGGCTGCACCTCATGCTCCAGGATGGCGTTAGCTGCAGGCTTAGTGAGATCACCCAGCCTGACCTCCTGTGCAAACACTGTCCAGTAACCTTCACCCATTTAAATGCTGCTTTCAACTCAGCAACTCCAGCATTTTTTCTAATTAGCAAGTTTGGGTAGAAAGAATTCCTGGACATCTCAATCACTGCTTACTTTCCANAAAAAAAAAGTAAAAAACCCAAACATTTTTGTCTCTGCAACCACAAATTTTGCAAACTTGTTCCTGGGGTCCCAGCACAGGCAGAAACCAGCCTGTGACCACCACCAAGAAGGGGGTCCACCAGGAACTGGGCAGCAAAGTCCAGCAGTGACAACACATGGGCCAAAGGACATTTTGTTCTGGCCTTTATCCTGCAAAGAGGAGCCCAGCAAGACGTCCTGGGGCTTAGTTCTTATTTCAACTCTCCCTCATAGAGCAGTCTCACCCCAGAGAAGGCAAAATTAGTTTTGCCATCAATTGCCACAGTAGCAAAGTTTAGCCCTTTGGGAAAATTTTCCTTGACTTCACTACTTCTGGAACAAAACATTAATCAAGTATATTATAGCTTGCATTAACATACAAATATCTCACAAAAACTGTGCTTTTTAAGTTTTAGAGGTCTTTAGAAAGCTTTTCCTTTCACTGCTGTCAATGACACTACTGACTATGCACATTGAAATCCTCCATTCAAAGGTATTCTGCAATAAAGCGATCCTTTATTAATTGCCAAAACACATATCCCACGACTTTTCAGAAGAATTGAGTGTCTAATGTGTCTTTACAAAATATCGTAATTCCACTTTCCTGTTCTTACTAGAAAAATAACTTGCCAGCCTGGCAAGTGGAGAGAAAGGTGTAAGACTGCTTCTGACCAAGGCAAAACATACAGGATTAGCTGGAAATTGCCAAATTAGGAAACTGGCTTTCCTAGATGGAGAGGGAAGGGTAAATCATATCCGCCTCAGACAAAGACTGAAAGGAAAGGGAGAAAAAGAAGTACCAACTGAGTGGAGAAGTCTGTCACAGATATTTCAGTAGATCAGGACTCCGACTATGTATCAGAGAAGAGAAACCCTGATCAAGTCACATGCCCTTTACTACAGAAGATAAGATCAAAAGGTTTCAAATGAAACTGATGGTGACAGTTTCTTCATTTGTATGCAATGTGACATACCAGATCCAAACTGTTGGCTACTTTTTGAACTATTTGTCAGGGGAGAGAAATTATTATTTTCTTTTATATTTTACTTTCAAGAACTCTTAGTCATTTGGGGGTTCTCCCTCCTGCTCTGTTTTATTTTTCAGCCAGGATTCAAACGTTCACCTTTGATGTAATATTTTTGCTGCATATCAGAATAGCTATGCCAAGCTTCAGAAGGACAATTAAATACAGAGAAAGGAAAGGATGACATCACTTCAAACATGAACTTTTAATAAAATTATTCTAAAGAAACTTCCCTGGTGATGATTATTTTCTTTTCCCTGTATCTTCTATTTTACTCTTTCCATGTATTTGCAACAATTCAAATTATTGCCAGGCTAGCAGCTGTAGTTGTCTTGAAGCCATCAGCTTACATACAAGCAGAAGTATTTCCCCCCATTTCTTACTGCTTCTGACAAGAAAAGTGTTAAATATAAAGGAAAAAAAATAACTGTGTGAGATCACAAGTTGCTTGTATAGCCAATAGGCTGTATAACAGTTACATTCATATGGCAAATAAGTAAATAGGGAACTTGTGATAGTTCGGCTTCTCCAGGGCCCAGACCTGATGGGTTTCAGCCCAGCATTCCCTGCTGATGCTCATTATATGTTAGTAAACTTGCTCTAAAACCATGCCCTTCTTTCCAAAAAAAGGTACTAAACACCTTGTCAAAGTTCATCTGTGGCACTCAGTATTCATAAGCCAGAGATATGTGTAAGGTAATAATATTCTCCCCAAAGTGTTGTGAAACATTCAGAAACTGCAGTAGCTGCAGCCACGTAAGTATCTGAGACAGCCAGACACGAAAAAATACGTTGCAGTCTCCTGGGTGAAGGAGAAGGTACTCAAACCACAGAAAAGCAATACAACATTCACTTCTAGCTCTGGTACAGCCCAATAGATCAAATTTTAAAGTTGCAGCATTTGGTTTCAAATGTGACAAACATTTTAAATGTTTCATGCTCTTATATAAATCCTTGAGAATCCTGGAATCATGTTAATAAAGGATGCTGAATTTAAGGACTCAAATCTAAGCCCCTTAAACACAGCAGGGGAAAGAAATAGCTCTTCCAACAATATTTTTCTCAGTCAGGCCAAATATTTTTGAAGCAAATTGTTTGGAATACATAGCTTACATGTACAAGCCTATTGAGAGTTTACACAGATATTTATAGAGAAATTACTGCAGTACACAGATTAAGAGTCACTTAGAAAGTCTTAAAAAGCATATGACAATACCTTGAGAGCATAAAGCTGCTGTCAGAAACTCCTGTCAGTGAAGTTTTTTTCCCAAAACATCACCTGCTCTCTGTCCATGCAGCCCAGACCTTCCTCGGGGCTGCTGTAACATCCCTTGTAGAACAGCAAGAGAAAGAGAGCTGCACCTTCCCCACCAGGTTCCCAGCTCCTCAGCCAGCCCTCAGGGCTCCTGCTCCAGCTGCAGTCCATCTGCATCTCCTCCTCTGACACACACCAGAGCAAACATGCTCACAGTTTCCCTTGCTACTGTACTAAAGCCTCGTGATTCATTCTTTTTACGCTCTTGAAGCAACACAAATCACAAAATCCAAAATCCACATGAGGAAGTCACTCTGGTGTGACCCAGCACTCACCTCTCCCACCTGTGCTGGTCTGAAGACCATTGCACCAGGAAATATTTTACCAAGTGATTTTTTCTCCTTCCCCGTGGGTAAATTCTAGCTCAGGATTTCAAAAGCTGCCATTAACACACAAAAAGCTGGAATAAATCCCTCTTCTAGACGTGCAAACATGCTTAGTTTCATATGACTTGCAGCTGGCCTGAAGAGCTTGCACCCTGCCCCACACATCACTAGCTGGTTGTGCAATGAGACCACATTTCACAGGCACAGCCCTGCAGCAAGCAGCCCTGGTTGCAAAACAGCCCATAATTGACATTCTAACCCATATTACCTGCCATGAAACTGCAAGGTGCCCGCTAAGGGCAAATCTGCTACACACCAAACCAATACAAGAGTAAACCTTCAGGAGAAATAGAAATTGAAAATGCAAACTCAGACTGGTATGGATTTGAAATTCATGACACATTCATAGGGGATATGAAACCTAAAGAACAGGGTAAAGCAATCCCATAGGCATAAAAAATATGTATACATATATGTATGCCCACAGATATAGCATACAGCAGTCTCACCACCAAACTTAAACAGAGACACTATTCTTCCTTGGCTCTCTCAGCAGAGAGGAACAACATGGCAAGAAATCAGCTTTTCCACAGGTGCTCAAGAGTTAAAGCCTGGAGAAGGTGGCCCCCTGAAGTGGCTACTGACCTGCATTAGGAGTCTGACAGGTATAGGGAACTCTTCTCACACTCTCAGCAGGTGGCCCAAGCTTGAGCAGACTGAAGTGGATGCTGGTTCACTCGAGTACACAGGGCTGTAAGTAACAAAATTCATCTGCTTGCTGGAACTGTCCCTGCTACAGAACAACACCTTCCAGAGGTAGACAGGCTTTCAGTTATCATTAACTGAGTCAGCCATTCAGGGTCAACTGCAACCAGGTATGTATCAGCACCACCAGGCTTTTAAAGTAGGTGATAAAACCCAGGTGAAACTCATCCCCCCCCTTCCCCAGGTGCTAAGCAAACCACTGTTTTACCCCTGTGCTGCTGGGTGGGCTTGTGGCTTCTGCCAAAGATGTGGTGAAAGTGACGACTGCAACTGGGAAAGACTGGATACACCTTCCCCCATGGGAACAAGGATATGAGAGACAGCTCACTTTGTATTTTCCAGCAAGGCCAGTGGGTTTTCTCACCTGTGTAGGTATTGTGTGTTTGTTCCATGCCCAGGAGATGGAACAATTAAGACATGCTCAATACCCTTCTGCCGCCCACTCAGTGTAACACCTTAGTCATCAAATCGTCCTATTGTGCTGCTCAATACTTTCTATAACAGTAGGAATATGAGAGTATGTCCAAAGATAGCAATGAACACACAAGGTAATTATTTTTAAGCTTGCTAATCACAATCAATAGTTTCTTAGCAAAAACTGATGAGCTGGAGTTGGCTCCTATTTTTAACCAGTAAGAGATGCAGTCAAGACTTGAATTACACCATCGGGCAAGTCTCCAAACTCCTAAGGACTGCCAGCCAAGAGAAGGATGGGTCCTTGGTGGGTCTTACTCCCTTCCCGAGCATGGTATCAAAGTATTTTTTCTGTAGACTGTGAAGCCAGAAGTGAGTTGTAACTGCTGGATGACTTCACCAAAAATACCACACAAGAATCTAACTCCATACATCAAAAAGGAGTTACACAATTCTTAAAAAGCCTGAGGATGTTTACTCGATGAGTTTGAAGTTTTGTAGCTGTCATATAAAAGATAAACTCCTCGTAGAACAGTGCCATGTGCCTTCCAGGGGTGTACAATTAGGAACAGATGAATACAAGTTAAAGACTCATTAGAAAACTTATACCCTTTCCCTATTTTGGTAGGATTTTCCTTAAATGAATATTTCTAATGTTTTGCTATCCCTTGACATTTTTTTAATTTCCAAATCCCTAAATTTCTTTGTTGCTTTTGGGAAATTTCTCAATTCTCTGCCACTCTCAGGTAGGTATTATCCCCCCTACAAAAGAACCTAAAATCATTCCCAACATTCAGTACTGCAGCAGTAATTCCCTCTTGGAAGAAGGAGCATGTTTTAGTTTGTTTTGTTTCTTCGCTCCACTGATTAAAAGCAACAATGAGACCAAAGGAATAGTACAATACCATCAAGTGTAATTGTTGCCTCTCACAACAAATGTGAAGGGGATCAGGAAACACACCCACCCTTGATTACTGGGAAAATATCAGGGATAAAAGATGTCAGCAGGGGCAAGTAATTCTGTTCATCAGCTTACACAGACGAAGGTAAGAGAGACCAGCACCAGCCCTCCATTCATTAACTGGATGGAATTACGGCGGTTCGGGGGTTGCAGAATTACACATGGAATTAACACTCCCTTCATTTTCCTCTAGTAATCCCTCGAGTTCGGGATATTTTCAGCTTTGGTTTTGGTGTCTGCTGCTGGATGAAAATGGCTAAGTGATGAAGGCCTCCACAAGGTGTCCTGTCAGGTCGGCACCTCTCAAGGAGGGATAGCAGCTCAGTGGTACAAGGAACATGACTTGGCCAGGCCATAATTTCCAGACATCTAAAATGACCAATGCTCTCTGTGCTAGAAAGAGTGACACTGCTGTCTGTACTCAATGGAGGTTTTTTGAAGCCTCCTCCCAAACATTACATGCATGTGTCAGTGTTTATTAAAGATAACTAATGCCCTAACACTTTATTTACTTCTGTTTATTGCTATTTCAGCAAGAGTCACCAGAGAGTAGCTATGCTTCTGGTCCATCAGGGTTCTTTAATCACTGTTAGTAGGTAAAATCATGTGTGACAACTAATCCAAAAAGCAGATTATATTTATTTTGGCTACAGTGGCTTGCAATTCGTTACAATCAACAAAGCCTTTTCATTAGCCCCCTGCTGATGTCCTAAAACCAGATATTTCAAGGGTCTCAAAGCACAGAGCTACACATGTGCAGTAAAGCTGGGACTGACAGACTTGCTGTTGCCATACTTACCATAAAACCTTATTAAAAACAACAGCAAACTTCTTATTTTCTTTCATTCTTTCTTTCTTTCAAGAGGGTTTAAATTATGATCTCAAATTCCAAAATTAAAATCTTAGAGGCAGGACTTCTTAAATTCCAAGAAGTACAAGTGAATCAACAATAAAATCATCAGTGAATTACTTGCTAAGGGTTGTGTGCTGTAAAAAAAAGCTGTCGTAACACTGTAAGGAGTGAGATTACAGATTCAGCAAGTCTAAATATTAGCCTACATGCTTGCTGAGCCCCCTGCGTCCTGGAATCATATTTGAATAACTGAATTTCTCGTTAACAGTGTGATCTTGCAATTCTCATTCTCTGTGATATCATGATGTCTGGCCATGACCTCCTGATGACATTGCCTCTGACCTGTGATCATGAAAACATACGCTTGGAATCACAGAGGATGAGAATAGAGCCACACAAAAGTTACAGGGTTCCATCTCTTCTCCAACCTCACTCCTCTTCAAACACTGCCAGGAAGTTCACAGACCCAAAAGCAGCTTCACCATAACCACCAAGGGCCAGCATTCAAACAAAATAGGAAATCAGTGCATTAGAAGGCCACATAATTTTTATATTTTTTTATATATATATATATACACAAATTTACATCAATTAAGTTTTTCCTCTCTTGTTATGAATTTCCTGAGTGACATACACACTTTTGGTCACTACCTTTACACCCTCCTTTGGACAAGTGACTTAAACAACACTCTTGCCACTGTGAAAAAAGCCACTCCTGACCTGCATCCTACCACGCAGACATATTTATTTCCCACAGCTGGATGTAGATGTGGATCTGCTTTGCAAATTTTCATGTGTACTGCTGAAGTGGAGTCCTTGTTTGTCCCCCTAAGCACAATCTTGAACATTGTCAAGGCCGATTATTAGACATCACTTCACACTAGCCCTTTCCAAATCCGCAGATCTCCAGTAGTTTAGAGGGAAGCCGAGAGCAGTCCTTTAGTGAGAGAACCATTCCTAAACACCCAAACCAGCACGGTGCCAGGCTGCCCTTGAGACAGGAGGGTCGCTTCATCTCCCTCAGTGCCACTGTCCTCCAGCTGGCTGCAACCCCTCCAAGTTCACACACTGAACACAACAAGCTGGCTGCTGAAGCAGAGAATAAAATCCAGACTAGAAGGAAAACTGAGATACAAAGCTTTTCTCCAGCAGCTAATCAGAGTTCTGTCCACAGGGAAAACTGAGCCCCATCTGATATACAACTTACTGTTTTGGCTCTCCATAATTAAAACTATTGTTGCCATGGCAATACAAAGGCTGCTGAAAATACACGCACGGTTCATGTCATGCCTCTTTGGTGATACAATTTGTTGTCCCAGTCTGGCTTGTGCCAGGACGGAACAAAACGTGACTCGGAAATAGTTGACTTGACAAGGTTTGTTATTTAGGAATCAGATGTTGTGTGAGCTGTGAGACCACTTCCTCAGGCTCCCTAACATGACCACTAATCCTGTTAAAGTCAATAGCAGTTTTAAAAAAAATTTCAAAGAGAAGAGTTCTGATCCTACACTACTAAATTTCTCAAAGCACTATAAAGAAAGAAATTTTTTTTAAAGTATAGAGAATGATAAAGAACCAATCAGAAGGATTAATATACATATTCTTAAAAGTAGATACAAAATTAAAATGCAAAAACCTGGTTATGGGTTCAATACCACAAAACCCCCCGGTTTGGTTAGCATTTGTTTATTCATCTGAAACTGATTTCCACTGAGCATGTTTTAATCAAGCAGAACTTACAGGTCACCCAATGACCTCTGAACAGCAGCAAGTGATCTCCTATTGAGGAAATATCATCAAATATAACTCTTTCTGTAGATATACACCTATATAGGCATAACACACACAGACACACCAACAGGTTTTTTATAGGATGGGACAACAATTTTAGTTTTGTGACTTGAAATCCAGTCATTTCTTATGTGGAAATCTCTAATAGGACTCCTGAGGTCCACAAGAGCTTACTCACGTGGAAAACTTACAGGTGCAACTGTGACTTTTAAGCAGTTGTATGGGAATATCTGCTACCAAAGTGAGTTGCAGAGACTTAGGTAAAAATTCCATTGCTGCCAATGTCTGTTGACAACAGTCAGAGTTTTGCTTCGCTCTGCAATGGAAAGCTTCATATACAGCCCAAGCGCAAACCAGAGAGATGGCTGTGGGCTGAAGGTGGACCAGGGAGGAGTGAGATCCAGGAGAGCCACCCAAGCAAGGAGGCAGGCACTTCTTATATCACCTTGATTACTACGGCTCTTGTATTTCTGCAAAGCAAGATACCTTCTATTATACAAATCCCAGTATGAAGTTTGTGTGCAAATGCTTCAGCTGCCATGTGGTCCCTGTAAGATCAATTACAGATAAGGGGATGCATCATGGAATGTCTCTGGGACTATCAGGGTTAAGAAGCAAGACAGAGTAGGGAGTGTAGAACAAGGAAGTTTAGCAATAGCATCTAGGGAGCGGGTCTGGGAACAGCTGCTTCAGAGAACTGACACCACATGGACACTCTCTTCTCAGAGAGCAGCAAAAGAAATCTGGGTAGCTCCCTGAGGAACAGATCCAGCACCCAAGTCCAAACAGGATGGTCCACGGGGTGCTTTAAAGGCAGAGGGTGACCAGACTCATGATGATGTAGGTGTTTGTAACAGCAATACAAAAATTAAAAACCCAATGCCTTACCCCACACTGTTTTCCCCAAAGAAAGAGGAGGGGTAAAACAAAAAGGCATCACAGCAGTTGGACACATCACTTCATATACTTGTGGACAGAGCTCAAAATATTCTGGTTATTAGCACATGATAAAATTCTATAAAAAACACATGAGGCTATGGAAAAAGAATGGGAGGAAAAACTAATGGGCCAGAAGAAGAACAATAAACTGGCAGATGGGAGGTCCCAGCTCAAGAAGAATTTGAAGGAATGGAGAGATGTATTCTTGGAAGAGGAAGGGTACATCAGGTAGCTGACATATTGAGTTTCCAGGAAAGAGGGTAGAGTATTAATGACAGTGCAGCTGACGGTTTCAGCAGCTACCAACGAAATGATTTGCCCTTCTTTTTCAGCTGAAGAGGTGACAGTGTGGATACAGCAGCTGATTTACATACATCATCATAACTTCCATAGGAATATCAGATTTCTTTATAAGGACTTGTAGTACCAGCTTTGCAGGTCAGTGTCAATGTCTAACAGAGCCACTGGAGACAAAGCGGAAGATTCAGAGAGGCACTGAGGTGCCTGAAACTGGGCTTAAGCTGAATTTAATTGCCTAATTATAAAGAGATTCCAAAATCCCCTGCTTCAGTAACTGTAAATGCATCAGGGCTAACATTTTTGACCACAAAGGCCACTGGAAACCAATTCCTGCTACCCTGGCAGCCGTGTGCCTCTCACCTCTCTAACCTCACTCCACTGCCACTCAGATCCAGGTCTCTCAAAACTGCCTGAGTCCTGAAGGGGCCCAGGCCCAAAGGAGAGCTTAGGCTTCTCTGATCACACACCAAGAGTGCCCTCTTTCCTCAGCCCCGCTTTTTGCCGGTGCCTCTCCAATATGAAATACCCACTTTCTGCCATAACAGCACACTGGCTTCTGTGCAAGGCATCTGTCATGAGCCAGCCAGCTGACTGCACAGGCACAATCTCTGCTTTGGTTCAGCCCACAGCAAAAAGGTTTGACAGGTTTTTTTTGGTGTTTTTTTTGTTTTGTTTTGTTTTGGTTTGGTTTGGTTTTTGGTTTTTTTTGTTTTTATAGATTACCACACACTAAACTGAAGTACATAAGGTGACCAAAGGGATAGCTGAATATTGCTCCAGAGTTTCATTTCAGTTTGGGTGATGTTAGCACACCAAACACAAAACTGTTTGCAGGATTGGGCCCTGACTGTATGCCAGCCATTGCCCAGCATGAAGAACAAGGAACAGGCACCAAGAAAGCTCCAGAACAGCAGTTTCCAACCTTAAGCCAGGTTTAGTAATATATCAAGTCTTCAGAACATATAAAACAATTAAGGGACCAGCATGGTGTTTGATATTCTTTCCAGTCTGACTTTAATATGTTCTCACCATTTGCAGATGTCCCATCTATTTATGACGTCCTTTATGGCATGTAGATTTTGTTACAACAAAAATTCAGGTTGTGGATTTTTGCCAGTGGCAAGCTGATGTTGCTCAGAGCAGCATTAAAATGCTATCATGCTGTTAGATTAAGCAACCTATTTTTTCTACTAGCACAGATTGTAGTTTAGTTTTGCCCTCACACCTACCAAATTGCTGTTTCTTGCAACATTTCCCTTTGAAGGTAGTTGCCAATCTCCAAACCAGTGCTATTTTCACCAAATGAAAGAGAAGTTTGTAAAGGAGTACAATAAAAGCAGGAGCCAGACCTCTTTGCAAGAATCTTTTTCTATTTCATAAATAACACTAGAAAAAAAAATAAAGTAGTAAGGGAAGAAACAGTGAGTTGTATTTCTCTACTTTTAAGCAGGACTCCTACCAGGTAACTGACCAGATATTGCCACGGGTTAATAAAAAACAGGTTTTATAGAATAAGTAGCTGCAGTAAGTACCCTGTACATATACCTGGTTTTAAACCTGCTGACATAACAACACCTAATGATTTAACACTTTTTCTCCCTTTGCTTCTTTTTTTTAAGCTTCTTTTGAAAATCTCTCATCCCTTGCCTCTTCTCTGCCAACTGTCCGATTCGGGGCATTTTCATCTGAAGTTCTTTAAAGAATGTTGTTCGTGACGGGGACAAAGAAACCAGAAACGAGCAGGTACAGTCCAATGCAGATACAGGCGTTTCAGCCAGGGCACTTCTAAGGACTTTAAATATAAATACTAAACAGGCTGGAGAAATAAAAAAACGAAACCTACAAAAAGAGACCAAACTACAAGAAACCACTCACATCGATTAGCTGATTAGTTTGCCAGTGAGTGATTAGTCAGAAAGACTGGAATTAGTCAGTGAAGCCCTGTCTCCCATGAATAAAATGTGGGGAGGACACCCTTTCCCACCTTCGGTGACAGATGATATCTGTTTTCTCCTTCGAGTTTGAATTTAAGAGCCACTGAAGCTCAGCAAGAGTATATTCTGGCTCAAATGAGCTGAAAATTGCATTCAATTTGAATTTCAAAACGAGAGGAGAAGGAGGAATGGGGGGAGAGGGAGGGAGTGAGCTCAGCAGGACTCATCACGCCAGGTCCCTCTTGCAGCAGGTCCAGCTGCACCCGGGCAGGCTGCGGAGCTGAAAAGCAGGGTATGATGCAAAGGAAAGAGCATTGCTGGACAACAGCCCAGTTCCAGTTTAAAAATAAACGTTTTGCTGTCAAGATCAAAGCAAACTCTGCTTTTATGTATATTACAAGCTGTATGTTCAGAAGAAAAAGATTCTTCTGGTTACTTGAGGGGAGAGAGGCATTGGGAAGGTAAAGCTGGCCACGGAGGGGGTGGGGGGAGGCGGGGTACCCAGCTTTCCCACTAGAAAATCCTCAGTAATTCAGACTAATCTGAAAGTACTTGCCATCCCCTTGAACAGAGCATATACGTTGAATGTATGCACTGAATTTTCCTTAACGTAAGGTTCATTTAAGGTTACATTTTTTAGCGTGAGGTAACGTTTAATTAATGTCTTCGTGGGTGAAGGGATTATTTCCCCTTCCCTTTGTGCATTAAATTTACAGTTATATCTGATGACACTGAAAGAAATGGAGTTACGCCTGCAACCCAAATATATCCTGTAATTTGATGGCATGATAGCTGTTGGAGTCTTTAATGCAATTGATAATGTCCAATATTCAATATAAAAATGATAACATACCAAATCAAGAGATTCTTCAGCAAATTTCTTACCGACTTCTGTGTGCAATTTGACCCAAGGGTCTGGAGTAGTAATAAAATAATTACAATTAATCATGAGAAATAATTAATAACTTAAGGATTAAAATGTGTCCATTTATACATTCAGGATCAGCATTTTCTGTGTACCCTTGAGAGGCTTTTAGCTTCCCTTCCTAAACAGAATGCTTGCAGTAGCGTTTAGAACTGGAGAGTTCAGCTATCAGAAACTGGGTACTAATTTGGTTCATGGTATTTTTTATACGGCATTATGTTCACAGATAGAAGGGTCCCTATTACACCAATAACCCACTCATATCCTCTGATGCAGCTGATATTTCAAAGCACAATGTTTCTATCACAAGTTTTTCCTCTTTTTTCCAACTAAGTGTTTTTGCATTGATAAATCAGTAAATTGCTAGCTTTACACACGTAGATGATGTGAGTCAGGATCCAAATACAAAAGAAAAAGAAACAACCAAAACATGAGGTCAATTTTCCTGGCCATTGCAATAAATAAAAGTTCTCAGGCAACAGAGTTAAGCACACACTATTAGATATACCTTGGTATGCTGTGCCTTCAGCAAGGCTTAGATTTCCCTCTATGGCTAAAGATCGTATTAACACCCAAAGTGAGCTAGTGTGCTGGTTTTAAGCTTTTTGCATCACCAAAGTAATTCTTAACCTGTTTTTTTGGCAGATAAAGAGACAACTGGAACATCTCTAAATCCTGTTTGCAAACTTTGCACCACACAGAAGTTTCCAAATACTGCAGGCACTTGGATAAAAATGTGTAAGCACTCACAACCACTTGAAAAAGACCCTGCACCTCGTTGTGCACCACACTGGTCAGAGGAACTACTCAGAGTACAGGGCACTTTGTAGATATCCAAAAACACAATTGTATGCCTCACTCTGGAAGACATTTTTGGATATTATTGTTTCAGGTTCCATTCTTGCATTGCCTTCTTTCTGCCTCGATTGCAATGCTGCAGAAATACTGATCTCCCATCTCCATGTTGCCCCCTTATATGTTCTGGTTTCCCTAAATACACACCCCAGAGGTTCATTTCTGGAGGGGAAGAGAAGAAATACACGGACCTGTCTCCATCACCCTGTTTCTCAAAGAAAGATTTCTCTGTAAATCAGATTATCTACCATGCTTACTTTACAAAGCTTACGTTACTGAAGCTGATACTCATTTTACAGGAGGGAGAACAATAAATATGCAAAATACATGGCATATGACAGATCAATCTTCATACTAGAGCTTCTAGATCTAACACTACTAATAAGAAACAATAAGAGTATTTGCCAGATGACAGCATTGCACTAAGCAGCACCATGGCTTCTAGACCAGAGCCAAGCCACGTCCAGTCCGCTCTGGTCCATCTGCACCTACTCATGTGGACATGCCCCTGATGGTGCTCTGCTCTTCCAGCTGGGAAGGCCCTGCCTGATCCCACTATGGCTGTCGGCGCTCAAACTGCTCTGCGGCCGGAGCGCCATTAGTGGGCAGCGAGGAACACCGGGCGAGCATGGTGTCAGAGGAAATACTTGGCAATTTCTCCAAGGTATTGGACGCTAGAGTAGTTTAGCTGAATGGCATACGTGCCCACATAAGGCGGCAAGGTCAAGAAGACCTTATGTTATTTACTAGGTGAGTGTGGGTTTCATGCACTAAAATATTGTGTCAAGATGTGACCTGCAGGAGGACTTGCCTGGTTAGGAAAAAATTAAAGCTCCCTACTTTTTTTTTCTATCAGTCCCTTTTATAGTTGAACATCACTTATTCAACGCTGCATAATTAACATTATGAAACATGGACATACCTCACAAAGAAAACCTAAGAGGGATAACAATTTCATACAGAAGCTACCTTCCAGAAACTTTTCTTCAGTTCTTTAACTCATTGCTGTCAAAACTGGGGAGGTATGAAGCCATGTAGACTGCAAATCAGAGTATGAATGCAAAACTCACTAAATGTGAACTCCAACACTGTTTTCTCCTATGCAGTATTTTACACCAAAAATGTTCTTGCTGCAGAAATATTTGGTGTAAGAACATCCTGACTCTCAAAGCCGAGACAGAAAAAGGAGAAAAATATTTCTGGGTTTTTTCATTGTTAATTTGGACCACACTGATTTTTTAATAATTTAAAAGGTAAATTATAAAGGGTGTATCTTTATAGATGACATCACAGAGCTTCAGCAAATCCATGCTGTCCAGGGAAACAACTTGTTCCATGGAAACAACAATACTCTCAGAGGTGGCATGCCAAAGCCTGCAAACAACCACCATCGTGGAAAACACTGCCCTAGGGGTGCCCTGAGAAGAGCACATCCCACAGCCAAGAGGAGTGGAATACACGCAAGTCTCCCCAGTGCCTCTCTTGGTACTAATTCCAGCCTCAACCTGTTAAGGTCCATCCCTGGTTGTTATGGCACAAGGTTGCTGATGATTTATTAAGAGCTCTTAGCTCCATCAGAAAATTTAAAATTAACAGCTTCTCCTTTTCTTAAATATAAATAAATACATAAATGAAATCAGAGCTGCTAAGTGCTGGATGGACCCAAATGACATCATCGGCAACTGCCAGTCACGCAGGCTGCAAAAATAAATAAGGGATGGGGGCGGGGAGCGAAGGGGGAGGCAGGGTATTTACTCAATCAGTACCTATTTTTGAATTTCCTTCAAGATGGTTTGGACCAAGAGCCATCAATTATTTAAAAGAAGTAACATGATGCTTCCTTTGTTGAGGCAAATCTGCAAGCAGACCCCGAGAGAATAAAAAATGAATTAGGCAGAATTTATTAGTGCGCTTGAAGAAAACAGATTCAGCTATCAGAGCTGACTGTGCTTTTAAAAATAGTATATTTCTGCCCATGAACAACAGTTTCTTTCTCCCTTACCCCAATAGATCCTCAATAATCTCAACTCTCCCCTCTCCTTAGGCTTTTTTCTTTTTCAAGAGGGCATAACACTGAAAGAGGCATCAATCATTCCTTAAACTTCTTCCTTCTTTTCTGACTTGACTTGATGTATTGTCATCATTTAAATTACAAATATACTAATCTAAAACACTGTTTACCAAGCAGCATATTAAATGAAAGATGCAAGAAATTGCATCACTCACATTTTAAAAATGACTTTAGACTCAGGGACACATAAAAACGAGACAGGATGATCTGCCTTGGTTGCTATATTTCAATCCTAGCAAATGAGATTTGGTTCCAGTGGTTTTCTGCTGAGGACACTGCTAACCCCTAGTCAAACATACCCTGCCAAAACCAGTACAAAACCTCTTCCTTGGCACATGTTGGTTGGGGTTTCTGCAATGCTCTAGGGATGTGTAGAGCCAATGAGACCAAGGTCTCAGTCCCTGGATCTGCACCTGGTCAGACTTAGAGCTCACACCTGAGAGAGTCCCTGCAGGGCTGTGAGCAGGAGTCTGGCCATGCTGGAGGCTGTGGCACGGACAGAAAGCGAGCGGAGGCTGCTGATTCCAACCTGAGTGACAGCACTCAACCACAGGAACTGTAACAGCAAAGGGAACACTTGCAGGACAAAAAAAAAAAAAAAAAAGGCACTGCCTTCATTCAAAGGTTCTCTGCTTCATCCTTCACACCAGGGAAACGATGCATTTAGATCATTTTGGGTGACCTTTTGTGGCGTCCAGCAGCTGGAAAGGGCAAATGCCGCTTTACGAAAACACAGAGCTCTCTTGCGCGTGATCGCAGCAGGGTGGAGAGGCTCAGCCTCCTCCCAGTGCTGGGGCTCCTTCTCCGAGGCCTCAGGTGGTCACGAGCAGCTGAGGGCCTCAGCTGAGGCACCCTTGCTCACCCCTCTTCTCCTTGGAGGGGCTGGAGCCAAGGTTCTGGGACTCCCCCAGCACAGGGAGAGTGCAGCATAGTACAGCAGAGATGAGCCTTGGGAATCAGGTTTTAAACTGGCTCCTTCTCCCCCTGCTTCAACCCCAAAACCAAACAAAGGTCATCACTTACTAGTTCCTCTGCTGGCAGGGTGTGATTAAAAGTGCGCTTAGTCCAAAAGCCAAGTAAGTTTGATAAGAACTGTAACATGGCCTCAAGAAGTATTTTCTCATGTCAAAGAAATCACTGGAACATTATTTATCAGCATCAGCCTGAGAAAAACCATAAACCTTTGGAAACGGGGACCATTACTGGCCAGATATATTTGTGTTTCCTCAGATCCGCTCAGAGAGGGACCTTTTCACACCTATGGTCTAATGTCAGCATAATGTGGATCACGAATCATAGACTCATAAATTAGTCTGAGTCAGAAGGGACACTTAAAAGTCATCGAGTCCAACCCCTCCGCAATGAGCAGGGACATCTTCAACCAGATCAAGTGTCTCACAGCCCCATCCAATCTGACCTTGAATGTTTTCAGGGATGGGGCATCTACCACCTCTCTGGGCAACTTGTTTCAGTGTTTTACCACCAGCATTGCAAAAACTTTATTCTTTGTATCTCATCTAAATAGACCCTCTTTTAGTTTTAATCTATTGCTCCTTGTCCTATCACACCACACCCTGCTAAAAGGTTTGTCTGTCTTTCTTGAAGGCCCCCTTTAGTACTGAAATGTGCTGTAAGAACTCCCTGGAGTTTCCTCTCCTCCAGGCTGAACAACCACAACTCTCTCATCTTGTCCTCACAGGAGAGGTGCTCCAGACCCCTGATCATTTTTGTGGCTTTTCTCTGGACTCACTCCAGCAGGTCCATGTCTTTCCTATGCTGAGGACCCCAGAGCTGGGTGCAGCAAGTGGGGCAGAATCCTCTCCCTCATCCTGCCAGCCACGCTGCCATGGATGCAGCCCAGGATGCAGTTGGTATTCTGGGCTGCAAGCAATGCACCAAAGAGGCTGAGAGCTTGAATACAGGATTGCTGGCTGTCATGTTACTCTTTTACAATTAGTAACAAGAGGGAATGAAAACAATGAGAAATATTTAAGCAGTTCTATAGAGGATATTTTTTAAAGGAAAATATCTATAATTGGCAGTGGGTTGTGCTGACCACAGGGCAGAGCACTAAACCCAGCTTACCCTGCTGAGTGCTAGCAGTGCTACCACAGTAGCCCCTGCTCCTCCCCATTTTCCACACCGTGTTCCACAGCAGCCTCAGCATAGGCTGCAATAGCTCACTGGCCTGGTCTTGCTGGTGAGCAACGTCTGCACCAAAGCAGTTCCTTGTTCCTCAGACATTGACAGAACCAGCTGCACCAATGCTGGCTCACTCAGCACCCATGCAGTGCCCTGCAGGGATGCCCCAGCCTTCTGAGGCAACAAAGGGGCTGCTCTTGTCCAAAGGCATTGCTTTCAGGCTGCTCTCTAAAAACTGTAACAATCTTCTATTCCAACCACTTGAGTTCACAAAATCCCCACTCACAAAATCTCACCGATTTATCCAGATCTCTGTTGGCCTTTCACTAACCCAAACATGATTATGCATCATAAATCTAAATACATTCATGAATCTGCCTTTGAATAAATATTTTAAAGATAGTATCAAGTTTCACAGTGTTCTGCTTTCATACATAGCTACTTTCCTTTTTAACTTCCCCCTCAGATGCCTTACTTAGGCAGAAGAAGAACGAAAAGAACTGCAAAGACGTAACTCAGGTGAATGAGAAAGCTGACACCAGGAGGTGCCAAGGCAACATCATTCCACTTCTCCTCCTCACCTCCTCCTCTCTGGATGGTAACCACAGATCCTGAATGCCAAACTTTGGAAAATATCCTTGCAGAGGTAGCATCTGCTCCCTTGGCATACTTGTTGAGCAGTTTTATCGGCAGCTTTAGGTTTGTCCAAGTCTATCATATGACAAGAGTACAAATGGGTTGCCTTGTATTCTTTGTCTTCCTGGATGCCATTTTCCTTTTATTAACATTTTATTGTAAGGAAAACATAGGTACAAACCTGTATGTGCAAGGTTGTATGTAAACACAATTTCACACCAGAGAGGGGTTTTCTCTGTTTTCTCTGTTCTAGCCTCTGTTGAGATTTTTTACTAGCATTTAGCTTGGACTCCTGCAAGGGCCCTGACTTTTACTGAAGTCGGTATGTGGCATCAAGCAGATTAGGCCCTAACTGTGTGGATCTGCACTTCAACCAGCTCTTCTTCCACACGCCATAACTTTTCCCATCTGTGTTGATCTTTCTTTGCAAATTAGCACCTGAGTCCTCAGAATATTAGACGTGCAGGAAAGCTGCTCATTTCGAGTTAACTTCTGCTCCCCCTGAAATCAATGGGAATTTTGCCATTTATCCATCATTCAGACGAATAAGTAAGAGAGCTGTGATGCAGTTGCTATACACACAGGTACCAGTCCTTTTCTCTTGCTTTCCTAGTTTTATATCATCTTGTCTTCCATACATTAATCACAGTCACAAATCTGAATATTTGGGGGTGGTTTTTTAACTGTAAAGGAACTACAGTTCAAACTAGCCAGTAAATCACAAATTGTGACTGAATAAAAGCAAAGTATTCTGAGGGAAAGGAGGATGAGGCATCTAATCAAATGAAGAAATAAGGAACAAAAGACATGGGGGGGAAATTAAAAAATAAACCCTAGATAATCCAAACAGCATATTCTCAACGTTTTTGAAACTTCTTGTGGTAAGAACAGATAAAGGCACAGAGCTACAAAACTGCAAACCATCTTCCCATTTATTGCAACATACTCTTCCAAAAAGGCTTAACATTTAGTAACTGGTGTCCAAAATAGACAAAATGTTCCACCCTACAGTCACCTACCCAGGGAAAAGCTTGAGAAGGCCATGACTCACATCAGAAAAGAGACACCAAACATGGGCTCTGGTGGACCAAAATATGAATTTAATTTCAGAATATAAAAATCTGAAGAAGAATCCTAGATATAAACAGCTAGAGTCTATGAAAAATTATGAAACTGAACTCTTCACTGCTATTTTCATCTGGACTGAAAAAAGGAACATTTGCTCCAACCCCTCTTTACAACAGCAGCTGCCAATCTCCTAAGTAGATGTATTATGAGGAACCACGATTGATGAAACTGAACAGTTATTTACCACTCCTTTAAAATGAGCCAGTGAACTGGTTAGGATTCAGTGAGATTTTGGGGATTTGGGCACAACCACAGCATTGGAAAAAAACCCCAAAATCAACCAGTCCTGACTTCATAGATATTTCCAGATCTTCATGCTGGCTCACCTTCATGTGCTCGTATTCACCTTCACTATCCTACTGACATAAAGCATCCCCTCTGAATTATCCCTGTTCACCAGATAAAAACATGCTCTGACCAGAGCAAAAGACTTTAAAAGTCAAGTGCAGGAACTCCAGGAGGTCTACAGAGAGCCTCTCATATTTCTTAACCTCAGGGGGATGTATGCCTCTCAGGTCAATGTGGGACATTCACGTCCTTCAATGCTTACTCATCTCCAGTGAATAAATATGCCAAGGACCAAAACTCATATGAGAAAATCCTAAAGTCAGTTTGACACGAGTACTAAATATTCTATGAGGGTATAACTTGGCTCACATAAGTGAGTACCTTAAACGTCTGTTAAAGTGGACAAAATATCGTTTTAAAAGGGAATACTATGGCATGGTACTTATCATCCAAGTAAAGGAATTTCATTTGGTGTTCTTTACTATAGTATACATGCATCATAAACCTAGATGAACTTGTAATGCATATAATGCTTCTAGCACAAAACATATTCATAAGTACACATTCACATCATGCACACATAATAAACATATCCACCTTAGATAAAATAGTTTATACTTTGAAGCACCTCTCTCATGAGGCCCACACTAATCCAAAATACATAATGCTTCTGTAAGGTATCACCAAAGGAAACAATCACAGCTAATTTAGAAATGAGGAAAACAAGACAGTAAATAAACTTGTCCATACTTGAAGAGTGATTCTCTAGGAGTACTGAGAATAAAACCTAGAACTCTAAACCACAAAACATCATCCTTGTCAAACTCAGCATGTGTAATGTAGCCAAAAATTACACAAACCCTTTTATGCTACAAACTGCAAGTAAAAATGTCAGCGCAAAAGACAGAGAATAATTAATTTTGCATTTCAGCAGATACTTTTTTTTGAAGTTGTATGTTGGATAGATTGTCATATGCAATCTTCAGAAATTTTCCTTTTCACACACAGTGCATAGGGTTTTCTCTTGAGAATAGAGCTCAAGATCTCCAAGAAAGAAAAAGGAATTGGATTTGTGTTTCTGAGGTCCAGAGTGAGAACTTTGATCTGACGCCTAAAATGAGGCAAAAGTCAGTTAAAAACTTAAGTGATCTAACCTGTCAGATGTTATTCTAAACTAAAAGTATGGGAAAAAAATTGATTAGTTTTTTATTACTTTCAGAATAGTCAAAATCAGGATTTTGATGAATTGATGACCCCCCCTTGCTCCTTCTTTAAACAAGGGAAAGTTCTGCATGCTGTGTGCACTTCAGGAGGAGAGGTGAAGCCATTAAGAGGCTCACTATCACAGACACTTCAGTTAAAGAAGGACCCTTCAATTAAGAGGGTTTGGGGAAGTCAACAGCTGTGGCTGTAATTTCCAGATGTTTCAGAGATGTGAGAAGACCTCTAGTAAAAACCCAGAAGACTCAAAAAAACTAGGCAAGCAATGAAGTGTAAGACCATAACAAATGATCAGTCTCCAACTACAGGTAAGCCATTATGCCTATTTTTTAATATTTTTATTCATGAGGTTAGCATTATTATAAATAGTAATAACATGTATCGAATATACATGCAAACATTGTTTTTTTAAATTGGAAAATTTCACAATGCCACTAAATATTTAAATACCCTTTAGCACAAGGGAATTTCAACAATGAGAACTATGAAGTACTATTTGTACTCCCTGGTATATAGAAATACACTGTCAGCTCTCTGCATTTTCATTTAGCATCAGAAACAGCTTTCCAGGGAGTTAGATGCTGCTGTAAGTGTCAATATCAGTGTTACTATTTATAGTGCTATAAACTACATTTTGAGTTATATTGGTAAAGCTAAACTGGCACTAATACCTTAATACAGAAATATTGCTATAAATGTAGTTTAAAATTTGGAACATAAACACAAATTCAGTGTTACTAACAGATCACCTTCTAGATTGCATGAAAACACACTGCCAAATTTTATTTTATGCAACCCACAATGGAGCAAAATGCACTGATATAGATGTATTTAAATTTCCCATTTTTACACTGTCACTCAAAAACTTTTCTTCTTCCTTTTTTCCCCCTAGCTTATCGATCTCAAGAGCTTGTGATAGCATTTCAGTTGCTTTGCTGAGCCATTTTTAGATTCGGCTTCTTTTTTTAAAAGCTAAATCAGAGCTCAAATGCTTCAATCAATTTAGCATTTCAATTAGAGAAGAAAGTTAAAAGAAAACCCTGGGACATGATAAACTACCAAATTTTAGCATCTAGGATTTTTATGTTGTTTGCTATGTCTTCTTTTTTTTTTTAATATCAATAGCATCCTTTTACATAATAATATCCTTGATGTCTATGATTGGAATTCCTAGTAGGATGGCTCCAGTAATTTTTAGTGAGAGGCACAGTTTGAATTTACCACAGCCTGTTCAGGAAGCCACGCATGTGGACAGTCAGGAACTCCTGACACCCTTACTGCTGTGACCTCTGGCAACACCCTGCAGCAGCTCAGTGATTGCAGGGGAGAACACTATGAAATGCATGACCTTTTGCATCACTGCATGATACAGAAGGAGTCTGAGACCTTTGTGAGAACCAAAACTTCCAGTCTCAAAAAAATTCCATCACAGTCCCAGATTAAGCCTGATGTCCACTATCTGAACAGATTAAGCCATTTAAAATGGTACTTCAAAAAAGCCAGAGGCTGCTCCAAAGCAAATCAATATCAACAGAAATCAATGAGGTGCTATGGAGGAGATTCAGACTGCTTGAATCCTACCTAAGTGGACAGACAACATCTCCAAAAAAATCAGAACAAATGGTTTTCTCCATCAGATCTTCCTTCAGGTGATTTGATTAGTCAGTGGTTCAGTTCCACTTGAGCAATGCCTGTTATACTGGGTTTAGAAGGACAAGGGGGGAAGGCTGTTACCCAAAGTTTGCTGCAAGTGAACATGGGTTACACAGCAGCTTGGCTGAAGTCCTAATCATCACCTTTCACTCTGGCACTTACTTTAGGCAGGTCACTTGGCTTTTCCTCAGGTATTTTTGTTACTCTGGGGAGCAAGAAATCGACCTCACCTTGGGCCAGACAACCTGGGATAGCTAATGAGAGAAAACTGAAAATTGAGACTAGCAGTTTGTGCTCTACTTCAGTCTTCTCTTCAGGTTTAATTCAGATGTTAATTTGATCAGTCATCATCCAGATCACTGGATCATATTTAACTTAACTACACATTTTTGTGAGTACAGGGATGCAGCACACTTGAGTACAGACATCTGTAGTACAGGTATAAAAGAACATGTAAGTACAAGGGAAATGTTTCACAACTATTAATTTAGTCATGCAAGACGAGTATTTGGAGAATTTGATAGAAGATACTAAACCATGGTTAAAATCCATTCTCTTAAATGTGATTTTTTTATTGCCTTTTTCTTTCTTTTCTTCAAATGTAACCTGCACATATTTTTTTAGGTCCATAACAGGCAGTCACTGCTGAAACAACTGGCAGGAGATAATCAGTAGATTTGAATAGTTGGGGTGATTGTCTGATTATTTAATCAAAACTGGTTTTAGGCACTTCATTAGGGTTTTAATGGCAAATGGCAACACACAATTAATTTAAAAAACCTGCAGACACCGGAAATCTTGTCCGGAAACACTTGTACCTTGCACATATGCAATCCTTCTGATCAGATGCCAAGAAGAAGTGCAGGTTGTTGTGCTCTATTTGTGGCTGAACCTGCATCATTTAGGAACCAGTGGATCCCACAGCTAAATGCCAGTATTGCAAAGGATTGCAGAGAGAGTGAGCAGCAGTCACATCTAGCCATGAGTCAGTGTAAATATCCAGGTGATGACCAAGCAGTGTGGCCTTGCTCATGGATCTCAGAGTTGTTCTGACCTTTACCATCACCACGTCTCCCTTTCTGCAGAAGGGCCAGTGGGGAGTGGAATGATCTTTTCAATACCACAGAGGCTCAGTGCTAGCAATAAGACTCCTGTTAACCTCATTATGACCACTTCTGTTATTGTGTTAGTAACTGGTAATAGAGCCAAAGGTAGGCAGAGGGAAGTAAGGCAGCACAAGAGCCCCTTTTTTCACAGCTAAAAAGGAAAAATATGTCAACTAATTTCTGAACAGACGCCAAAATTAATTTGGGCTATCTTGTATGTGCTTGTTTTATTTACTAGAAATTCATTTTGCTCCTTAATATAGTCACAGAGATCTGTACAAACACAAAGATAAAGCAAGGTCTTTACAAATGGGATGAGGCACTTAGGGCTTGCACACCCCGAGTCCCACAAATAACCGGTCTCGCAGCTATTCCTTGCAACGCTGACTTTTTGCATTGCCCACTCTTTGCGCAGGTATGAGCACTTATTACTATAAACATATATTTTAAGAACAATAAGGAAGTGATGAATTGGCCACTTGCAGTTTTCTTGACAGCAAGGTGAAATGGTAGCTGTGGTGACCAGAGGATGTCCTGGTTCCTCCTCGCAGAGAGGTATTCAGCGCACGTAATAATTATTCATCCATCTCGTTCACACTAAAGGCATCAGCAATGCAATTTTAGCCTGATAATCAAGACCATATGACAAAAACCAAGGCCATTAGGGACCAATTTCAAGTATTCTCTGCAAGACAATGATTTTCCAACTGCACTTACATATGCTGAATAGTTACTTCTGCACGACCGCACCTGCTCTCATTTATGTAACCCTCCATCCTCTCCCCTTTTTTCTACCCCTTCTTTTCTTGTAATGCAAAGGAGGAAAGTTTCAAAGGGTTGCTGGAATCTTCCTAGAAACAGATTTGATTTATTTATATTTCCGGCTGGCCCCACGCTGTGAGCAAATAAGAATCTGGCAAACGTAAAAGTTAGTCTGTGCTAATGTCAGATCAAATTCTATCCTCAGCAGACATTGTGGGGCTGCATTAATGTAAATGAGAGCAGGATTTGGCCCAACACTTTTATTCACTTCCTATACATATTCAAATTAAATGACTATTTTGTACAATCTCTTCCTCCCTCTATATACACATGCATAATTCTGTCTCAGATTCCAGCCTTGGTTACAATGGTGACTTCATGGGAGCTTTTTTGCTGGGTTTATGCTACTGCTGCACATCAGAATGAGATGCAATGGGACTCTCTGTTCAAGGAGCAAAGCAAGCAGAATGTGGCCCTTGGTCTCCAAGTCAGGTCTGCCCTATTGTAATAATTTTGTTCCTTAATTACTTTCTGCTTATTTTTGACTGTACCATTTCAGTATCAGTTACATAATAATGTTGCCTTTGAAAAGACTGTGGTGTCACTATAAATTAGAGTCCTGTAAGGTTAAAGGCTTCAGTTGCCAGAGGGGAAGAATGCCAAAATTATTTTAAAATTATACATAATATAACTCTAAGACTGTAGCATCTTTTAATATTAATGCTCCTAAAGAAATGGGTACACCTTCAAGCTTTTTCAGACATAATTCAAATACTAAAGAGAATAATAAGCTCCATTACTAATGATGCAACAACCTCTTCTGCCAGAAGAATAGAACCCACAAAATTAGTGAGTAAGAAGTAAAAAAGGGAAGACTGTATCAGGAAATGACCCTGTAATAACACAACCTAGATCCTCATGCTGTAAATCTTTATTTGCATGAGTGATCCTGTCTCACATAAGAAGTGCTATGGACTCCAATGGGCAATTCGTACAAGTGAAAATTATTCATGAATTTGAATACGAGAGTATATGATCAGATCAGCTCCTAGCCTTCTCTGTCAGTGATCAATCTGCTTGCTACAACCCACCCCCTTCACATTTAAAATCAAAAAATAAAATTTCAGCTTTTGAAAACTCAAATAATGTTGGATTTCTCAAAGCAAAGATTTGGTCTAATAAGTCATTATTAGAATGAGGAGAAATACTCCTGGATCATGCTCTTGTTCATATATATTCTAGATCTGTTTTTTAGTTGTATCCTATAATAATTTAAGGCAATGACATCAGAAAGATCAATGGAGCTGCATCCTGGTATTGAATTAATCTCATAGTACTACTGCTGTCTTCTAGAAACTACTGTACTGAATCCAAAAAAGGAGAACCTTGGCTTGCTAGAAATGCTCCTGATTTTTGAAGGATAATTATCACGCTGTCCAGTAAAAATGACTGTTTGATTTTTTAACTACTTAGCTACTTGTTCTTCTTCTATGCTGATCATTTATAATAAGACCCAGGTATAGGATTTTGCTAATACTTGGGAATGACATTAGAAGTGAGAAGCAAAAGAAATTAAGGAGGAGCAATGCTATTGCTGTTTTTCATGCCCTGTATGAGTCTCCACAGATAAACAAAAACCCAGTCATGTCACAAAGCATCAAAATCCTGAGAATGGCTAAGGATAAGATCTCATTTTCCAAATTTTAAGGGCCTTACTGAAATGCTTAAAAGCACTGTACAATCTGATTTTGGCCACTGCTTCATTACAAAATTTGCAATATGTTTCCTATACACCATTTTCTACCACCCAGAAAATACCAATATTGCTTAAACTTCATTTAAATGTCTTAATTCAATTGAACCCAGAGGTCATTGGAACCTAAGTAATTTCTATTTAAAACCATTCAGCCAAAAATAAACAAACAAAAACAAAACCGGAGCAGAATCTCCCCTGGAGATTATCCTCATTTTTAAAGAAATTACCCTGCCTGACTTTTTATAAGATAATTATTGCAATTGTTTTGCCTAATGAATATTGTTTGAGTATTATAATACCATGCTATGCATCCTGAATGAGGAACAATTAACAGAGCTTTGTTCTCTTGACATCCCAGGACACAGCTGAAAGGAAACTTTGGCTCTAAAGAATTGGGGTTTTTTCTGGCTAAACAACATCTCAAACATAGCAGAGGTAGGATTCAAAGACAACTTGGAACAATTCAAACCAGGGATGTGCTGCTTCTGGAGATTTCAGAGATGGAGTTGATTAATTCATTTCCTAACTGTTCCTATCAATCCAAAAGATGCCAGCAAATGAAAGCTCTCACTTGCAAAGGCTTTGGGACTTGATCAGAGAACAAAAATTTTACATATGTCACTCCCTAGCCTTCAGCAGGATTACTCAGAGTTTCTATTGTGTAAGCAAGAGGAGGTCAATTTGTGGTATTTCAGTTTTTGGTAACAAAATTGATCTTTATCACTTTCTTTACAGACTGCTGGGGCAGGGTTCTAATTTCAATTGCACTGATCTCTGCAGGAAACAACACCCTTCTCTTGTGCTTAAGGATGCACCTGTAACAAATGGAAACATCCTGCCCTACTCTTATATATCCATCCCTCAGAAATCCTTCTCCTGCTTGTGGCCAGAAACAGTCATATGACCAAGTTAGTAAAAAGGATATTTGAAGAATTGGTAGCCGTTGTGTTCAGAGACACCTACATACCACCCTTGGTGAACCTGGATCTTGGGCAGGATTTGAGCACTGAGAGGGAAATAATCCACTATACAAGGAAAACATCCATCAAAGATGCCCCTAAATTATGGAACAGATCAATATATGGTGTTTCCCTTAATCAAGTACTGCAACACCTCCCTGGAAGAGATGTGTTACACTAGAGCAACAGACCAAAATCACCTGGGGACCAATCCTACCATGCCTGAGCCTCTCTGCACTGACAGAAGGCAGCACGGAGAATCAGCAGAATGAGGAGGAGGTCAGACCAGCTCTGTGGAAATCTAAGTCACACCTTTCCACTGTAATCACCATCCTCCCAAGCTCATTACAGTGAAGGACAAGAGTATCCCTCAGCTACACCTCTACAGCTATATAAAGCTCGCTGCCAGGTCACTCCCATATGGCTGGGGGCACCATGCTGCTTTCCAACGAGGACGTTTATCTTCAGGTGTCCTACCCTGCAAGGGGGAAGATCTCAACTGGCAGCAGAGACAGTGGGCCCCTGGAACTGCCCTCACAAACTGCACTGCTGGCTGTCCACTAACTCTTTAAATCAAGAATAACGCAATCTTCAGTGAACACGTGACCATGGGCAAATGTCTCACCTTAATAAAACTTATAAACAAAGCAGCTTTCAGATTTTCTCTTCCTAGCCTAGAAAATAACAGAAAGCAAAGCTGGTCAGTTTGTCACCATCTTCCATCTCTGCATTTGTAAAAGAAATAACATTGGCAGGGAAATAATACAAAATGTATCATACACAGAGGCTGCAGGAAGATATAATGTTCTTTTACATATTTGATATAGAGCCTAAATTAAGCTGCAAAAAAGGGGCCATGAATCTTCACAGCCTCATTATCAAGCCTCCCTAAACCTCAAATGCAGGAAAACACATTTCATAAACAAAGACCCAATAGGATTTTAACAGTACAATAAATTTCACTGACATTCACCACTAATCACATTGCAAAATATATTTTTAAAAACAAAGTTCATTCAACACAAAACCACAACACAGAAACTAAGAATTACATAAAGGTATGTCACACCTTTTCCACTTCACTTTAGCCTATTTTTGACTGAAATCCCTTTTAGGTGGTTGGCTGTAATTCCATAGCAGTAAACATCAACACTCTTCCTGATCCCTGTTTTACTTTCCTGGACATGAGCTCAGACTGTGACCCTATTCATGGATACAAATTTACTGTTTTCACAGTAATCGGACACAGAAAAGGGGATCGAGCCCTCACTCCCATCACTACATAACAAAACCACCTCTGTGATCTTGCTTAGTGTTGTCCCTCTTCTGAGGAGCTGCCTTTCACTTCTGCCCACAATTCTCTCATTAACCACAGCAGAGAAAAGCAGAGCCCTTTACTCTTTCATGCACCTGCTAACAGAGAAAAGGGCTGAAAAAATTTAAGAGACAGTGCAAGAATTTTAAAAAGTAATGTTTTTTCATGTTTTGAATGATCCTAGAGATGGTGAACTCATGCAGCATTTCTAATATCTGGAGGGAAAGGTTCATTGTCAGGATTTCTTTTTTTTTTTCCCTTCTCCTTCTCTTTAGTTTTGATGTAACTGAAACTTCGTGCAGGTGAAAGGCTGACAGCCAACCATGGATGGTGGGGGTGCTTTGGAAAGAAAATAAAAACATGTGTGGGGCTGAAGTTTTGTCTCATGTATGGTAATCCCAAACCTCAGCTCAGATCACTTCAAACACTAGGAATGAATTTATGTTTTTATACAAAAGCCTCAGGTGCACCTCCCTAAAGGTACCTTTTCACAGCAATTCTTCCACCTACCTGAATTGTGATGCTGGTATCTGACATCAGAGCATCTAAGTGTTGTCAAAACGGGAATAAGCTCACCAGCTCATCTGACTAAACCCATCAAGGGCCTTCAGACAGTAATACCATTATTGACCTGGGCTGAATTCAAATGCATTTGGAGTGCTTGATATTTATCCAAATTATGCCCATTGAAAAATCTCTGGCAGAACACAGATAACATCAGATTAAAATGTATCATAATTACTTCAAAGAGATGTCTGGTATAGAAATAATTAGGTTGGTAAATATTTTTAATTAAATTATGATTTCTAAATTGTGTTAAAACTACAACTTGCTTCTATGAACATCACAACTAAACTACAAATCAAACTCATTCAGCGCCTGAATATGAATATTTGAATTAACCTAATATAGTTATTACACCATTAACTTCAGTGATGTAACTCCAAATTTACACAAGCATAATTAGAGTCAGATCCAAGATTCAGCAGATCAATACAAATCTTTCCATGGGCTGCAGTAGTCATGATAAGGCCCCGAGAAAAGTGCTGAAGTGGTAGTACCATCCCACCAAGTTGACCTTCCCATCCCTAAAACAATGTTTCTGTTAAGAACTGTCATTCACCTAATAGTAAATATGAAAACATGGGTATGGAACCAAGCACACACGAAGAAGTAAAATTTATAAAAAGCACAAATTCCAATGCCTTTGGTCAGAAATATTCAAAGATCTGAGAGAATCTCCAGAAGTTTTTTACCACTTCTGCCTTTCACTGAGACTGCATAATAAATTAGCTGTGAAATAAAGACTGGTGAAGAACAAAAGCAAATAAACAAAAGAATTACACCAGTAGGACTGGCTGGGATGCCTAAAAATGGCACATTCCTTGCTGATCAATTCTTTCCGCTAATGTATGAAAAATAAGAATGTGTTTTAAATACTTAAAACTCCAATTTACATCTGTAATCCTATTTTCTTTAAACAGTTTGACACCTTGAACATAAAACGGTGTTTTACAGATGCTCTCCTCATTTAATTGAAATCACATCTCAGGTTATCACCACTTCCTTCTGCTTCTCTAACCTCTTCTTGCCTGAAGGCCTGTAACTTGTGAATTATTTAACAATCATATTTGCTGCTGAAAATTGATTTCTGAGAGAATCCATATTGATTGAGATATGTGAGACTAATGAGTTTGAGGTTAAGGTGTTTAGGTATCATTATCTCTGATAGTCCTGAACTAGAATCTTCATAATTTTTTGTCTCTTGTCAATACTCAGTTTTATATCTGTGCTCCAAGCTCTGCCTATGTGTTAAAATAATTTGAAGAGACAGAATTAATAAACATTTTACACACGTCTGAAGCATCTGTAGTAGTCTTCCAGATGTGTCTTTCCTGTGAAATGCCACTGCATGAAGGGGACACAAGCAAAGCTCTGCCAAACTTGCATTTAATCTGGAAGCCAGAACAAGTAGTTGGCATGAACAAATAGCCCCCACTGGAGCAAAAGCTGTTCACAGAAGTTGAAGATCTGACTTCTCCAAATATCAGAGTGTTTGTGCTGCAGTGCATGACTTTAGTCAGCTCTTGCTGGGCTTCCCTGGGATGGAGCAAAGCTCCATGGAGCTGCAGCAAGCGCAGGGGCCTTGTTCAGAGAGGCACATCAGCACGTACCGTGTGCACATCCATGGGGATCCTCTCCTGCAGCCCCTGCTTTTTGGCACTCACATTCAAGGGGTGGCTGGTGGACTCCTGTTGCAGGTCTGCCACTGAGCATTCTGCCCATTCTTCTGCTCCTCAGCCTTTTTCTGGCATGCTGAGACACAAGGACATTGTGCGCCATGTACCTGCACAGCATCCTCGTAGCTAAACTTGAGGCGACCTCCTGTCCTTGTACAGCGAAAATCACTTCCTCAGTGCCCTCTCTACCTACATGGGGTCATTGTACTTCTTACCTGTTTTATCCTCACAGCTGAATGGAAAATAGAAAATAAATCTACAAAAACAGAGCATTTCCATTACTTTCAACTGTATATACAGATATAAAACCCCCTGATATATAAGAATCTCATCTCAACTGCAGTATCTCCAAAGAGCTCAAATGCTTCTAAATGAATGGCTAAGTCACTTCATTTTCCCCTCAAAATGAGGTAAAAATCAGCTTGCCATATTGTTGGCCTGTGTCTTTATGATGATTCTATGTTTAGTGCCCAAGGTGCTCCCATCAGTCCTTTCTTACGTGACAGATACTAATAATCAGCTTTAGTAAGCTAATGCATATGTGGCCCACACATCTGCATTGATGTGCCAATCCAAAACTCATGAGTCAGTGCAGAGAAGACTTCAAGAAGCTACATCTACTGGGTTTGAAAGTGGCATGCCCTGGTCACAGCTTGGTGGATGTATGCTTGTATACCTGACTCAAAAATCCTATTCCAGGCTTTAAATTTTTGCAAATCACACTTCTTTCTCCCCATAACAACTCCTGTTCCAGAAAAAAAAAAAATCCAAAGCAAGCAAGCAAGAACAAAACCCTCCAGAGTATTTGAACTCTAGAGTTAGACCCCTTTTTGGGGTAGTTTTGTAATCAGCTGTATTTATGCCTCCAAAAAAAAAAAAAAAAAAAAAAAAAAGGACAGTTTTTTAAAAAACCCAGCTGGAAAAGGATATTTTTGGTCAATGATCTATTTTTATTTCTGCTCTGCTGTTTCTCATGAAGCCTGATGACAAAGACCTGTCCTTCAAAGCTAGTATATAGTTTACGAATTACCAACTTCAATTACTTTCTCTAGGTGAAGTACACTACAGTTTTGTTATCAAGTTTATTTTTGCAGGTGGGAGCTCTATTAGAGGAAATGAAATGCTTTTCTATCTCATTTTGGCTTGTCTTTTTATAAGGAGAGAAATGCAATACATAGTTTCAAAGGTTCTTTTAAAAAATTAACTGAAAGTTAAAATAAGAACTATAAATTGCATTACAGTATTTAAGACACGTGTTTAAACTGTTGACTACATCCATTTCAGTTAACAAATTTATTTTATGTCACTCTTAATCAGTAGAGGTATATTTTTGTTACTATTATTGATTTTGCAGCCATGCCAGTTAATGCTATTATCTTGGATAGTATATTCTGAACAGTTACCCTTACAGACATTTTAAATAAAAACAAACATGAATTGGGAACTCAAAATGAAATCAGATCACTTTACAAACCTGAAACACAACCTTCATATTATGCCACATAGTCTTCTTTGAATGACCTATCTCTTTACCCAACTTTGGTCTTACATAAAATAAGCTCAACAAACTATGGGTGAAGAGCTTATATGCTTTTTTTTTTAATCGGATAAAACTGGCATACTGAATTCTCTAATTATTTTTTTTTAAGTGAGGAACTGCAAGTTCTTATGATAGAGAGTAAAAGACTCTCAGATATCACGATGAGAAACATGATCTTTACTTGAAGATGGGTATACAGTCTTCATCTGTATTAAGATAAATTAGCTATGCCTGGCCTAGACTCAATCATTTCTGTCTCATCAAGATGAAACAACAGATAAATCCCCAGGCTGAACTTTAATTCACTAGAGAGATGTTGAATAACTGATATCTTAATGTTAAACTTGTGAAAACTCAGGACTATGTAGGATCACATTTTTCTAGAAGGTGGGTATTGTCAGGGTTACCTACCTGCACTTCCATGCGCTGCCATAAATCCCTACATTTCCAGCCCTTCCAAACTGCTCTGCTCTGGCTGCAAACTGCCTCAAAAGGTGGCCTGTGGTCTCTGGTGCTGGAAAACTCTTAGGCAGTAGGTGAGTCCATCAGTTTCAGCTCAATCCCCACAGTTTGATGGCTTGCAAAGAATAAAACTAAAGCCACTAATAACAGAATTTTTGACACCAGATTAGACAGTTTTCACCTGACTAGAAAATATCCAAACTACATTTGTTACCTGGCCCCTCAGAAAGGTCACGAGCATGAGTGATCCCCTTCGTAAACCACTGCTTTCACAGGTCAGCACCCTCAAGATATTGCAACTTTAAGCCATTCGGGCCTCTCAGTTTTAGAAGTCCATTAATTATGGGTTCAGTTAACAAGTTCACACATATACCTTATCGAAAATAGGACTTAACTGAGTGAGGACTGGAGGAACAATGGTAATTTTGTGGATGAATCTGCTATAGCTATCCAGATTCAAGGAATTCAAGGAATTTTGGGGGGTTTTCTTAAAGGGCAGGCTGAGCTCAAGTTAGTAGTGTTTCTTTCTTCATTATTTTTTCTCCTTTAGGACCACAGAAAGAGGACAAAAACAAAGAATTCTCAGTTCTTTATTTCTGCCTTAAATACATGTGATTTTTTATTTTTTATTTTTAATTAACTTCTGGTTTCCTAGTCTCTTTCTTTCCCTAATATTAGTTTTATTGTAGAGGAACACCCTAGAGCAGATCACAGTTCAGTACTCTAGATTAATCACTTCTGTGTGAAAATATATGTGTATGTGTGTGTGTGTGTTCAGGACATTGAATTCTCTCTTTTACAGATATAATGCAAATCTGTAAATAAATTCAGGAATGCTACAAGACAGCTCTGCTCTCTTAGAGTGTCTGTCTTTCTCCTCTGGTCAGAATGAAGGTAATGTCCTCTGTTGTTATACAAGGAACTAAGAATGGCTATTTTTTCAGTGCTCACTTCACAGTAGCATGGGACTAATTAATAGGAAAGTGGAAGTAGACAGTGGTTTTTGTGGAGCTAATTAAGATATGTGGCAGAAAAAATATGTAGATGGGCAATTCCTTCATTTTAAAGGTTTATATAGCTAGACAGTTTTATTAGTCAACACTGTGCCTTTTTTTTTGCAGTCATTGCCTACATTTTTGTGAGATATGGACTCCTCAATCTTTCAAAGACTGATTTTGATTTATCTCAGAGGGAGGCTGGGGAGGAAAAAAAGCAGTTGTTTATTTTTTAAAGAAACCAACAGCTTGTTCCCTTTAGATTCTGCTTACAAAATAAGTGCATTGATTTGATCTTTTAAACATGTTTCTATATCCTCTCCATTTCATCTATTACTGAGGGAGGGGGGAAGTCAATCTAAATGTCTGTTCCATTTAATTCCCCACAGATTTAAAATGCAAGGAAATTAAAAAAAGAAGAAGAAAAAAAAAGCACTCTCTAAAGAAAGACTTGTTCCTCAGCACATAGGAAGTCTGTGGCAAGAGCCAAGAACAGAGCCCAGCACTTGCAAGCTCCTGAACCAACACTGCACTTCTTTTAAGCACTGTGTTATTCAAGGAGCACAACCGTGCAAAGCTTACCTGCCTTGAAAGACTGGCCTCTGAGGAGGCTCTCCTCGGTATTACCATAACAAGTTCCCAGAAACTATTGTTTTCTCAGCCCAACATCACTTGGTTCAGCATCTTTCCTTTTGTTCAAGCAGAAATGGCCAATTGTCCAAGTAACAGCCAAGGAGTTTTTGGGTTTTTTTAAGAGAGGGGGCATATCTCACATAAAAGTAATCTCAGCACTTATATGAATTTTGCAACTAGTAAGTATTATAGATTCTGCTTAAAGGGGTGACAAGTTTGGTGAGACATTAATTCCCACTGCAGGACAGTTCTGTGGTCACACCCTACCAAAAGCATTCCCTCCTTATTTTCAGTTGCCCAGGCCTGCTCTGCAGCAGCCTGGCCGTGCTGCCTGGCACGCGCTTCCCCAGCAGAGAGGGATGGATCTGGGCACGGGGACGCAAGGTAAAAGAGACGGATGATGCTGGTTGTGGATGTTAAAGAAACAATTTTTTCTTACAACAAACCCTGGCACCTGTTCTCCCCATGTCATGGCCCATGATGACTTAGTGTCTCCCAAGCATGACCAAGCGATTAGTGCAGCCGTGTCGCTGCATCTCAACAGTAATGGGGGCTCTCTTTCCATTTGCCTTCTATTGAAATTTAAGCGCTCCATTGGCCTGCGCATTTTCAGCTTGATGAATTCATTATTCCCCACCTTTTTTTTTTTGTTCTTTTCTTTTAGCTCCTTTCTCAGGCCAGAGCTTTCCCAAAAAGCCAGGTGACTGTTTCTGGCTTTTCCCTCTCTGTGAGGGTTTTTTTTTTCTCTCTCAGTCTAGGCAGATGTCAGAAAATTGGCATTGACTCATCTATTCCAAACAGCATTTCAGTATACTTTTGGATCTATATATATTAGACTTATTTATTTATTTATGTGGTAACATCCTTCAGCTAATGATATCAGGGAAAACACAATTTCAAATTCAGAGGCAAGGAAACCATTCAATTCATATTCCCCAGCAAACAAATGATACCACATAAATAAAATACAAAACTATTCGACTATCATTAAAAATGTGACACTCAACCAAAGTAGGAAATTCAACAATGTGGTTGTTGCATTTTCTCTTTAAATATTTACATGGTATGGAGATAGGATTAGGTTACCTTAAGCTTGAGTTTTCTTGGACATGTTCTTTCTCCCTCCTCAAAGGTGTGACTAGTTGAACAGAAGGGACTTTGGCTGTCTGGCACTTTTAAGTGTCTGGAGGCTTTTTTAGAGCACAATAGGTCTGATACACTCAAGATAGTTACTGTTATAAATCCCGTATAGAAATAAAGGTACATTATATATCAAACAAACCATAAATTGTGTTTAACAGGTGGAAGCTTTAGGAATGCCTCTGTGCTGTGGTCTAGTAGCCAAAGAAGCAATGAAACATCTGAGCCTGCAGTCTAGTTCTACTTCTATGACAGATGTTATCTTTCTGCCTCCTTCATAAAACAAGGATAACCTTCTTCCATATTAAAATAAAGCTGTCATTATCTGTTTGAATTGTAGAAGAGCCCACAAAAGTCTCTTGGATGAGGTTCTTATTATACTAGATGCTGTACAAACACAGAACCACATGCCATTAAAATGTGGGAGTGGCATGCTATTAATAATACATTAGCACACTTTGGAAAGATTAAGCAGAAGAGTCATTTTAAAATTCTTATTCATGTCCTCCACATAAAATAGAATGAAATCTGAACGAATAGGTAAGGAAGCTATTTGCAGAATGCTGGAACATACTTCTGACTCTGTGAATACACAAATGCTGTGCTGGTTACTCTGCAGAGTTAAGGAGAAGTAACCAGCAATGACATGCTCTTTTACTGACTCTGCCACTTAATTTACCTCTAACCCTTTTCAAAGCTGTTAATTTTGCTGGGATTCAACTTATTCGTCACTCAAGTGGATAGAGTATATCACGGGGACCTAATATGGTTCAATTACGGAAGACCCAGCCTAGAGAAGTTTTAACTGGGTTTAAGGGCAGGAGTGATTATTGCACTTGATAGACTTGGGAAGTGGGGGAAATTATAATTTATTACTTATGTGCAATTTTGACATTATGGTTAACATATATTCCCCCAGAGCCTTGGATGGACATATTTTGGAAAAATCAAATCAATAAGTGATTTAATATCTGTCAAGTGCTTTGGGATCCTTATTTGAAATGCATGTTACAAGAGCAATATCTTATTCTCAAACTCCTTAGTGTGCAAGCATGCCTTCTATTAATACTAGAACCCTTTGGAACCATTAGAGTTTATCAGCTAAATACATATTTTGGCACATTAACTAATTTTTGATTACCCAATTAGACTTTAACAGCTCCATCTATCATGTAAATTTTTCTTAATGTGCAGATTATGGACCCAATAGAACTTAATGGAGCTCCTTACAGTGTTCTGAGTTGATGCAGCTGGCACATGGACACTGAGGAAGGTATTTGCCTCCAAAGTGAGAATCACACACCTCTCTTCCCATTTTGCTAAGGGGTGTTACAGCCTAAGTCATCCCTGGACACTGAGACAATGCAAGAGTCCCAAATGGGATCCAATTTATACCATTTTATATGCTGGCTCTCACATACCTCCACTTCTGCCATTTCATCTCAAAATCGCATCTCCTTCAGTCAAATGAGTCCCAACCACACAAATCAAAACTGAGGGCCATTTGATCTTTACCTGCACCATGGTAAATTGTGACAGTCACCAAAGGTTACTGAGGGGATGGCCACGGCTGTGGGACGCTGCCGGTGACTTCTGCTCCTCGTGGCTACATGTGGCACAGAAGGATATGCTGTGGATAGTGCCTCTGTGGCACGTGCTGCTGGGCACATTCTCTTCCCAGACCCCACTGCCTCTCAGAAGACAACACGTGGTACAAACTCAGCCCTGGATTAGGACCTTTCCTCTCCCTCTTGCATGAGTGCTATGCTATTTATCTTGTCTTCCCCAACGCACTGTCCCAGATCACCTCCCATTCCCCATGGTCTGTTCCACTACTGGCCTATGGACGAATTACACATTTCTCATGAAAACATGGATACTTAAGAGCTGCTTGAAGGAAGAAGATTATTCAGATCATTGGGACAACAGCTCCACAATAGACAGTCAGAACAAAGCAGTTGGCAGAGAGAAAAAAACCCAAATATTTAAGTAGCAAATCCACATCCCCTAGTCCAGAGGCATAAGGCATGGTCTGGGTTCAATGCTAACCATCCTTGGTGGAAGACTGAATACACAACCTTTGCTCAGAACCAGAAAATAATTAAAAGTTAGAAATTAAATGCAGAGCTACAGGATACATTCTGCTCCAATGCCTTTACACCTAGATCTGCTAAAAATCTGCAGCTACACATGTAACAACCAGGAGTCTTGGTGGGCTGTCTCCTCTGCTGAAAATCCACTGCCATTAGAAAAAAAACAGACTAAAACTGATGAAAATAAAGGCTGCATTCACACACACAAGAACAAATATTTCCCTTGTTAAAGTAAACACTTATAAAGTTATCTAATGCACCGTTAACTGATTTAATTATTTTGTCAACCTCTCATTGCTCTCAGCCTATACAGTGAAGCGCTTTCAGCTGTTCCCAGATAGTTTCACTTTCTTTCTTTCCTTCTTCCTTCTCACAGGCTGCAAGCACAACACTGGAAAGCTTTTATATCACAAAAATAATTCGGTTACCATTCCCTTCCTATGAGAAGTTCCTTTTCTATTGCTTCTGTGAGAAGCAGTATTTTTAAATCCTATTTGTTTCCTTACAATGCTCCTTTAACAAAGCATGATTGTGCCTCTTAAGGAAATAAGTTTTATCTTTCTGCATATGGTCTCACCCAGTCAGTGTTTCCACTATTTTCCTGCACAAAGTCCCTCGCTGATGTCTTAACTCAGAGCAGCCCTCATTGCTGGTGGGGAGCACACAGTCAGCCCATCCTGCTGCCGTCAGCTCCTGTCAGACTATCCCTCCTCTCTGCAATGGATTTTGGAAGAGACCTACCTTGAAGGTAGTTTAATGTCACTTTAAAAACCCCAAACAAACAGACATGCGTTGTAAGCGCTGCCTGGGAAAATATTAATATTGCCGCTAAATGCAGAGATTGGGTTAATTTGTTCTTGTATCCTGCATCCTGCCAGCCAGCCTCCTGACTACAACTCACAGAAGTGTACCTCTTTTCAGAACAGAGAGTAGGCAATGCTACTGAAAAGAGGGAGACTTCCTCTGCACTGCAGCTCTCAAACAAGGTCCTTTCTCCTTGAGTACCAATTCTCATTTCTAGTGACGAAGCTCAGAAAGCTCAACATGAAGGCAGCCAGTCCCAAAATCCTGGCACCAGAGCTGCCAACCAGCACAAGGGGCTCAGAGAGCCCTGCATGCTCTGCGTCCTCGAGGAACAGGCCCTGAGCAGGCACATTTACATCACTGGCTACGTCAGTCGTGGGAGAATAATGTGATTTTTGTGTAAACAATGCTTGTAAACAGTCCTAACAACACAAACCACAGAACAGCTACCATTGAGAGGAGAAAATGAAACCATTTTTAATCTATCTATGCATGTAGATGATTTCCTCTGCTGTGGTAACTTAAGAATTACTGCTCATTCAGTCCTGTGCTGCAAAAAAAAATCTCCTATGTTGAGATGTTACTTATGTCTTTTTGCTATAAAGTTCACATTTTTCTCAGCCATTATGCTTACCTAATTTATTTTTCCATTTAATTTCTGGGAGCTGACCTTCCTGGAAGAAACGCTGGGTGCCTGAGTAGGTATATTCCTTTTACTATGACTTGGCTGCACGAGGAGAAACAAATGAAGGTATACATTTTTAATCACACATAGGAACATTTCAGCTGTGTTCCCTTTTTTTTTGCTATTTATTTGTGAACACTACAGGCCATGCTAAGATCCTCCCTGTTGTTCCTCCAGCAACATTGTACACTCAGCTCAAAATGCAATTGCCATGTTTGGCATACAGAGAGTAGTAGGAAACATTTTACAAGTTTGTCTGATTCTGGTGTTTTAAGATTTGATATTTGATACGCAAAGTATCACTCACTTCTCAGTCAACAGGTTATATTTTGATTCAGGGGTCATAACTAAAGTTATTACTTTCTATGGTAATTATGCCAAATTTACAATATTTCCCACTGAAGTAATTGGAAAAAAAAAAATCCTAACTACCATTTCAGTATTTAAGAGTGAGACATTTGGACTGTAAGCATTACAGTATCTAAGCTTTCAGCAGTAATTTAATTACTGAACTCAGAGCCCTGTGCAGTAAGCTTGAGAATCCAGCTGTTCCCCAGCCCTGAAAATGTCTCCACACAGTATGTTTTTCAATTCTGATCTGGAAGTCCACATAAACCTTAGAGCTGCACTTCTTCTCACAACCCCATGTATCCCTCTGCAAAGGACTGGACAATGTAACATGCAGTGTGCTCCAAAACCTACCAGAAGCCATAAAGTACCTCTGCCCGAGTCCCTGAGCAGCAATACCCACAGTGTCAAGCTACAGGGAGCACTCACCATCAGGGTCAGCATTTGTTCTCACGCAAAAAACAACCCAGTGCTGCTTGTGTCCAGAGGCATTGTCTTGTTCCTCCTGTGACATCTTGTTTCATGTAAAATAAAACTCAGAAACACTATCTTTCATCAGTCACTCTCCCTTCTCCCCAAGGCAGGGGGATGCTCCAAGTCAGCACAGTCTGCTCCTCAAGATCTGAGCACTCCTCTGTGAAATGCCAAATTCACACATAAATGCTGAGCATCATCACTGGACTGGCCTGTGAGGTCTTTACTACCTCTGGAGTCAGGGACTTGGTCTAGTATTTCTGGGTGGCCCATAATGACTTTTTAAGTCACTCTCTTAACTGTGGCATCTGCTGTACCCATTTAAAACAGTTTTATGGGTAAAACACATAGCATGTAATTATGAGTTAGACATTTTCACATCTCATTTACATATCTCCCACACTACCACATATCAGATATCACCTTTTATTTCTTGGATTCCCATACAAACTTCTCGAGTACTGCACACCCCTTTCCCTGCTTTATCACGGTGCACCACAAAGCCACCAGGACATGAGGTGCTAACTACAGCACTGTGCACAATCGCTGTCTCCGTGAGGAATGTCCTGCTTTAATAGAGAAATAAAATGATATAAGGTCATAAGCTAAGACTATCATAAAGTGCATTGCAGGTACCCTATACTTAAATACTCCCATGCTACCTCTTAACTGTAAGTGAGGCAATTTGCCCAATGCCTATAGAAGTGACACAATTAATTCCCCTCCTTTAAATAATCCTATTCTTTCCTCCTTAATGTGCCTCTGTAGAAAGAATGTTTACTAAAACAAAACAATTTTTTTTAAAAACTGTATCCTTAAAATCCTTTGCATTAGAAATAGCATAAGTCTAAAAACAAATTTAGGAAGTCCTTTGTTCGCTGTGTTCAGAAAACCACTGGAGACCCCTTTCTCTCTGAAATGGAGACAAAACTCCACAGTAGTATTATGAACACTGTAAACTCACTCGGTGGACTGTATGCAAGTGGCCTCAGCCACAGACAGCAACCACAGCATCTTTCTACTCATGTTTCCTGTTAAATACCTGCAAAGGAACCAGCAACCTCCAAATCAGACCTTCCAAATAAGACTTGAACCTTTCTGTCCTGCTAGTGCAGCATTTCACGTTACTCATCAGCCTGGCATTTTGCACACCACTGGAAGCAAGGTGGGCTAAGTGGAAAAGGATCCATGAGGATCACCTGTACTTAAAAGTACTCAAAAATCTCAGTTTGAAGCATTTCCCACATGGAAAGCATTTGGAACTTTATCAGTATTGCTTAATGCAACATACTTTCCATGTGGCCAAGAGCATGGACATCTTGTAGCACAGGTAGAAAGCTGGAAATTCAGTACTTACTAATCAGTCATATGTTCAAAAAACAAGGAGAAAAAACCCACACAATTACCTATACCTCTGTACTGAATTGTACAAGCCCAGTCTAAGATACCAGTACCATTGTCTGCTGCAGGAAGAATTTTTGATATAGCAAGCAAACCATTCTCACACTGGGACATTGCCTCTCCCTGTTTACTACAAATGCCAGACACTATAGAAATAAACCCAAAATTTGTTCTAGAAAAAAGTCAGAACAATAAAAGTTATACTGTTATCTCAGAATTGTATCATACTAAGGAAAAAAAACCCTAAGTTATTTCACCTGAAAATTAAACATGGAGTCTCCCAATAAACAAATACTGGATATACTACTTGAAATTTTACCCCATCAAAAGGATGAGAAAAGGAAAATAAGAGTAGTTTAAGTATATATTGACACTTGCTACTAGATTTTAAGTACATCTTACTGTCAGTTTATTATTAAGCAGTATAAACTACGCCTGTCATGTGCAATCACTAGTTGAAAACAATCAGCAAAACGGAGATTTTATGGTCTAAATTACCATTTGTTCCACTACTGCCAAGGGAAGTTTTAGCCATCAGCTTCAGTCAGTGCAGCATTTGCCCTCAAATCTTGACAGAAATGAAGTTTCAGTAGTTTACCAGACACATGTGGGTGCTGATCCTTTCCAAGGCTTTTTACTGGATAGAATATTTTATTTCAGATAAGCAATTCGCTTGTTTTTCTTTTGATCCACTGGCAAGCAAACTGGGAATGCACCACCTTCTCACAATCATGATTTAAACAGATGATTCAAGGCACAGAAAACTGGACTAGGAGTGCTGTTAAGATGCCTTGATGCCTTTTGTCCCCCCATGCGCCTTCAGGCAGGACCATTTACGCCTGTTTACGAAAAATATCCAACAGAAGAAGTTCCACAACACTCCAAATTTTATCTGCTTTAGAAAGCCATTGCTATTACCTAATGTGAATTTTGTTTGGCCCTGTTGAACCAATTGCATCCCATATCCTCCCATTTCTCACCAATTACTGACTTTCTTTTCCCACAGCCTTTTGTATTCTTACTGCCCTTTGCCATGTTGTCCCTCAGAGATCTCTTTTTCTGGCCAAGCACCTTCAATATCTTCCGTATTTCCTCACAGGTCACATTTCCTTGCTCTCTTATCACCCTCATTGCTTTTGCTTTGGACTGTCTCTGAATTCTCTGTAGCTTATTTGGGCTCTGCTACCCAAATCTGTGCTTAGAGGTATGGTTGCGCTCCCACCAGAGGCACGAGGAGCAGAAGTCACTCCATACCACTCATGGGCTACATTCTGTATTACACCTTCATCACTTCTTACCATGAGAAGCTCTGAATTCCAACATGAACATTTCTCCTGCCAGCTTCACTGTAACTCTGAAATTAAGCAGAACCTTCAACATTGTAAACAGCACTAAATTAGAAGACGTCACACCTAACTGGCTAGCTTCACTTAGCCTACACCCCAAAATGACAGAACATTTCAGGGTTACTCCTGGAAATACATAAACACAGGCATGCACACACAGCCCAAGTACAATTCACAGAGACTTAATCTAATCTACATTCAGATGTGGATGTACAGAGGTAAATAATATACAGATAAAATATAAACACCGACACACTGAGTAGGTCTGTAACTGAGAGGTTTATCTAAGTGATTAAGAATACCACAACTTTTCCAGTGCCAAAAAGAGGAGAAAAAATTAGATAGCTAAATATAACCACAGTTAAAATCTGATCCCCTTTGTTTATAGTTCTGAATCTAAATAAATGTACATGTGGAAGAGATCTTTAGCATGTCCACTGCCCGTTCTTCCTCCATGTAAACGGGTACAACTCCACTGAAGTAGTCAAACATATGTGTAATGTAAACACACGTATATGTGTGAGTAAACCCAAGGTAAGTGGAAATACAATAAGGCCCCTTGTTGGCTCAGGTCTTGCAGGTAATTGCAATCATAGAAAAGCAAGAAAACTAATAAACTGTAGTTACTTACTATGCAATAAATATATAACTACACTGTAATTAGAGTACCTGATTATTGATGTACTGTAAAATAAACTGTTATCAAGTCTTTTTTACTGTTCCCTTCTATTTACAGTCATCTCTGATAAAGATTAAGCTTCCCCAAAAATGCATGATAAAGCTTCTTATCAGAGGTTTTAATGCCTCTAATAACGACTGTAATTCTGTGTGATTTACTGCTTTGAATAATCCACCAGGATTTTTCTCTAGATCTTTAAAAGGATTGTAATGTGTACAGAGGTGTCGTAGTGATTAAATTTACAGGACACTTACCAAAACAGTGATAAGACAGGATGTTTAATTAACACATGTACACGTTGTTCAACTGTACTATCATGCAAAAATGGAAAGACCTGAATAAGACCCCTATTTTCCTTTCAAAATGTTAAAAAAAAATTAAACAAAGGATTATCCTCACTGTACAATATAGGAGCAAATATTCTGAGGGCAACAGCAAATCCAGGCAGCACCTGAGTGGTAACAGTCTAGTGTTGCATACTAGGTAGAGCCAAGGTCTTAGTAATTCTAGCTGGATGCCCCAGAGAGAAAGGAAAAAGTAAGTCATAAATATGACAGTACATGGGAATTCACCAGCTGAGTTTGGAGATGTCATTCTTTGGCTAGTGGGTAGTTCAAGGACATTGCAGTACTCTTCAGCTATAATGCTTGAAAATATCAATGCTTTTAAGGCTCATTGACAAAAGTTATTGCAGAAAACCAGCTGAAGGTTACCTTATCAGACGTTTTTGAACTCCATGTCTCAGAAATGCACATAGGCACTCTAGAAAATCCCTTTTCCCTCCCTCAGTAGATTTACCTAATGGCCAAGGCTATCCCTTATTTATATAACAGATAAGTAAATTTAACTTAAGCAAATAAATGCCCCAGCACACTAAACCCCAACAGAAAAGGGCAGCAGAGCCAACCACATAGTGGAAAGTGGAAGACAGCCTTTATCTCTCTGAGGACTCTTTTGACTTTAACTTCCACTGACATTTTGTCCACTGTGGTGCTAATAAAAAAAAAAAACAAAAAAAACTGATAGAGAGAGCTAAAGGTGATATCATACATGATCAAAAGATGAAATGGAAAAGTCAAAAAGCTCATAGAACCCATATTCCCAATGGGGAAATAGTCTTTTTAATATTGGAATTGTTTGAACTTTGAAATTGAAATCCCAAAATCTGCAAGTGCACACAGCTGAAGCAGATTTCATTCCTGGATGGGCAAGTGCCAGGCAGTAACAGGGCATGAGAACAGACTTTGGCTCCATAAACGGAAACAAAAACCTCTCCTTCATAAAAATTATTCTTAATGATCTCAAAGGCCCCCTGGTTTAGCATGGAAGATGAGTGCTTCTTTCCTTTAGAATGAATCCCACGTATTTTGTATCACACTCCTGGCACAGGGCTACAAAGATGAAATCATTCCTTGACCATCACTGTGGGCACGCCTGCTCTGATCTGCAGTGCAATGCAGGGGCACACAAATACTGGAAATAGTGTAACTGCCTCATTACTGTGCTCTGCACAGGCTTTTATACCCTGGTTCTCAGCAAGACTAATTATTCTAAAAGAAGCATCACACTACTGCAATTATCCTGCTCCCAAAACCTGAGTTACATCATTTAGGACACTGTGCTTCACTATTCTGGCACATCCATGCAGCTTCACTTTTTGCCGTAAAGATTTTTACTGGGGGAAAAAGTTAATATGAACAAGCTTAGGGATCACAAACCACAGAAGATAGAACACTTAAATATAACAGAAATAGGGAGAAGGCACTGAAGGTGTCAAAAATCACATGCTCCTGAGTCTGAGTGTTTCTTTGCCTGGCACACAGGATTGCTTTCCTGCGTAACCCCTTCTCTGCAGCAAGTGAAGGTGAAGGTGTGAGAACTTTTCTTTCTTTGCTGGCAGTATTAACTGATAGTATGGGGAGGGAGACTACAGGAGTATTTTATTTTTCATCTCCATCATCAATAAGTTACTAAGGTAGCTTTCAGGACTCTCAGAAGATGCTTGAAACCTACGGCCCTTCAGCTGGCTACTCTCCGGATGGACCAGTATGCATGATGCCCTCTTGCGTAAGGCTGCAGTCCTTCTGCAGGAGAAGAGCTGACTTTTTAAATCAAATATACAAGTTTCTCCTCTATCACAACCTCTTTCCCTTCCTGGGAAAGAATTTACAGTAGTAAACATTATTTAATGTCCCTATTGAGGGATTGGCAAATAAGAAAAAATAGCATTTACCCAGTAACTCAGTAATTAGCAGACCAGCCTTAGACATTTTCTCTCTCTCTCATTAATTAATCAGAAAACTTCCCAACTTTTCTAAATAAGCCTGTTCCCTCCTTCTCTGCCCAGCAAAACTACAAGCTACATCTGGATGTGATGGTTAACCACATTTTTGTTATGTTTCAGCATTAGATGGAGACCAACTAGATTTGCAGCTCAGTAAGAGTGTGAGGGGGAGAAAAAATAAGACAGAAAGAGAGAAAGAGAAGAAGGAAGGGGGAAAGAAAGAAAAGGTACTGCTCTTTCAGCCACATGACTCAGAGTAGTCATCTTCACAGCACAGAAACCAAATGATTTGTAAAATCCTCAGAAACACTGGTGATTCAGCCAGCTGCATGGAGGGTAGCCTTGTTCTCTGCTAAAACAACCTGGTTTAACACCGCCTGAGTACTAAGCCATCCACCATCTTGAATTGCACAATTTTAAAATTCCAATATCTATGAAAGCATGTCCAGCTTGCTTTCTCTTAAAGAAATCTTACTTACCTTTTTGATCCTCTCCCTGGTCTTTGCTTTGCTCCAGAGACAAAAGTCGCAGAAGACAACTGAGTGTATTTCACCAAGAAATGTGGGCCATCTCCTCCGTTATAACAGAAACAAAACCACACTTGTTTTGATCTATCTATGTGTATTTAAAGAATTACCAGCAGAACATAAAACAAAGTGGAGAGGACAATTTGAGGTCTGGGTGTTCCAGATATTTTTTCTGAAGCTGCTATGGATTTCAGTGGGAGCACTGCACATTGAATGGCAAAGGGGAACGTCTGCCAGACCAGAGCTAACCCAGGGTAGTGCACAAAGGAAAAGATGTTCACCTGTGGAAGGCATGTGCAAGCTGAACTGCATATGTTAAAGACATCTGCACTTTGGCAGAATTTGGACAATGACTCACTTTAATTATGTAAAAATTTCAAATGGGGCAAACTCCACTGTAGTGACTCACATTAGTGCTACCACATGATCTTCTGATAACTACATCAGTATATAACTCATGTCTCTGCTGCAGAGTTTTTACAGAGAGAATGACATATTACCTGACTAGCATTAAAAGGACTCCATGTTCCCAGCAATGACTGGTACATTAAGTAATGCTTCAGAAAGTAGCATATAGTACACTGTAGCATATAGTACACTGAGCTTTTTTTCCCTTGACACAAAACTGCAGTTCCTCTAATGACAATAATTCACCGTCATTCAAAAATCAATTTTCTGTTTGTGTTTTATTTCTTTAAATTTATAGAGTAGTGGGGAAAGATTCCAGAAGTAGAAACTTACATCATTTCCTTTTCCGAAGAAGAATTATGGTGCTGCAGACCTCCTGGGCTTCCAATCCAAGACACTCCCACCCTGTCGTTATGTGAGTTGCAAACACACCCTCAACCCCCTCAAGCACAACCTTCCGTGTAGGTCTGACTGGTAAAGGTACCAGGACATTTCTTGCATTTTTATTCACATATATTCTTGGACTTTCCCCTGCTACCTCCTGCACTTTCCAAGTTGGTTTGGTTTGCTCGGTTCTGGTGTGGACTATCAGAAGGAACTGATTATGCACCTTACGTCAGACTAACAGGACTGATGACCTTGAAATGTCTGCTGTGAAGAAAAGCTATTCTGCATTATTTGCTTCAGATTTTTAAAAATAGCAAAACACTGTATTACTTACCTCAATGTTGTTAAGGAAAGAGGGAGTCTTTTGCTGACTTGTATCAGATTCCTTTTCTGAGCTCTGAGAGTTGCTGTTTGTATCCTGGAGTACCACTGCATTACATCCCTATTAAATATTTGAAAAAGGGATGTACCTTCCAACGTTTTCTAGACACTGTAAGGCTTACTGAACAAGCTAGCAGGACCCTTAAGCATCAAAGAGATATACAAAAGACATTTTCACTACAAAAGGAATGTATTAATGTGACAAATATAGCCTTTGTTAATGCCAGATGCTGACTATAGGTGTGAATGAGGAGTATGATGAATGGGATGACGAGGAGAAAGCAATCTTAATTGTGCAATTAGTTATGTTATGTTTGGGCAATATTTTGCATAACAATTATAGGCCACTGGTACACTAGTGGTCCAAAATTATTAGTCTTCCAAAGGAGTTCATAAGCTAGGAAAGCCACTGCACCTTTTGAGAAACTCCTTTAGAAGGCTAATGAAAAATGTAAATGATGTCAAGTGGCCTTTATATGGCTTAAGTGTGCCATCAGGCTTGGATGGCAAGTGCAGTGTGCTTTCTCCAGCTGAGAGTGATAAGAAGTAGCAAGTGCAGAGGATGTCCCAAGGGAATGCCCTGAGCCATAGCACTGCTAAAAGGTGTGGGAGCGAAGTCTGGCTTCTGAGTGACAGAGCTGGTAGGAAATGGTTACAGGTGTTGGGACCACTGTGTATGTAACAGGCTAGATCAAAAAACAATGAGCAAGAGGAAAGGAGTCACAGGATGTTCCAGTTCCTTCCTAGCATCTACCAAAGACAAAAAAAAAAGCATCTTGTTTATTCTACACCCTCTCATTCCACCTTTCACTTATTTCCTATTTCAAAGCACAATTTAGCTTTTTTTTCTAGGGGTTCACATAGAAGTTAAATTTAAAATTGGAATGTAGATTAAAGCTCACTGCTACAACTGTTCCTGGGGGTAGAGGAAAACTGCCCAGAATGTGATAACAACATGGGTGTTGAGTGATGATCTGCTCATAATCAACACATGCAAGCACACAAGAGTTCATTTCATCCTCTATCTCACCCCAGGGATCCACGCCAGTCACAGCTGATCCCCAGAGATATAAGACATAGTGCCCCGTTGGCTCCATGATTATTCATGGGTTACCAGGGCTGAGAAGCAGGAGAGATGCCCTCACACGCCACTCAAAGGTGTTAAACTGACACACATCATAGCTTCCCCAGGTTCTCCTCCCAGAGAATAATGAACATGCTATCCACCAAGCAAAAAAAATACACTGACATTTGAATAGTAAGCTAATGAATGTCAGGGGAAAGACTCAAGGTAAGACCTGTTCCTAAACCTCTATTTACAAAGGATAACTTTAAGCCAGACTCTCCACTGCCTTTCAAATATGACACTAGAACAACTCTGGGAATGTTGTTTTTAAACAATCTGCTCATCCCTTACTCAAATAAATAGTAAGTGTATAGTGCTGCTAAGTCAAGCTGTTTAGCAAAGACATTTACTTCTGCACAGAAACTCAGCCCCCATGGTGCAGAAGAGCACATCAGCGTGCTGTGACCCAGCTCCCAGCCAAGGGGATGAAGAAGACATCAGGACCAAGAAACAGGGCAAAGACCATTTATGCTGTGTCCCAGCAAAAGCACTCACCCACGTTCGTTGGTTTTAATGTTTGGACTGGAAGAGGGAATAGTTTTTTAGAGGCTATTTTAGCAGTGAAAGAAGAAAAAGAGTATCACGTGCTTTGCACCCTGCTGTTTGTAGAGAAGCCTTAAGTCACAGCTGGACTTCTACAAATTATTTATGATTGCGGAGTGATATTGAATATACAACTTGAGGGAAAATCATAGAGAGCAGGACTGTATGCACCCAGAGCTAAGCTTCATGTTCAGTCACATCTCTTCCAACTGACTGCCAGCATCTCTACAGTCAATATCCAAGGCTCAAACACCCTTCGGAAATTCATTAGCAAGCACAGCAACAGCAGCCCTGAAAATAGCATCTTTCCATTCAGTGCAATGAGACATGCCTCACTATATTATATGTTCAAAGAGGGAAGGGCAATACTCTTCTAAACCTAGCTTTTCATGAACCTGAATCCAATCACACATTCCCTTTATGACAGCCATCTCTCTTGGTGCTGCTCTACAAAATCTACATCATATCAGCACCACCTTAAAGGTCGGCTGTTGTATTTCAATAAATAGAGAAACCATGGTTTCCTTAAACCACTTGTATTCCTCTTGCAGCAGTCATTTTGCCTCTCTTCTATGGTCTTGCTTAGCCCACTTTCATATGAATGTCAGATTTTGCATTTGCTGTGTGCTTGTCATCTAGACTCCCGCTGTAAAACAGTTTGTTTTTTCCCCCCAGTTGGTGCACCAGATTAGCATTCCCCCTCTCCCCCCTCCAGAACAGAATGTAATTAAAGATCATGGGAAAATAACACACACACTAGTCATAAAGTTAGAGAATTTCAGCTTTGGTTCTGCTTTTCAATTTTACACGCTCCACTTCATTTCTGTATATAAAGAGAAATATAAATGGCTTTGGTCACTGGATATCTATTAACTCCTTGTACATCAGATCCTTAAGACAGAGATGACAGCAAGATGCACAGCAGCTTATGAGAAAGGGCCTGTGCCTCAGATAATCACACCCAAGACACCCAAAAGGAAGTGTTTAGCCCAAACGGTTCCCTCTTTGCTTACTGTGAAAGGGTTATGAAACATAAGCCAGAACTGTCTCCTTTTCAGAGTGTTCAGGAAAATGTTTCATCATCTAAGTGAATGTTTTCACCTGAGAAGCCTGCCAGGATGATCACTTTGATAGCCTTGAAGCCACAGAACCACTTGGGTCAGCAAAGGCCAGTGCTGGTGGCACAGTGTCACAGCTGGTTTAAAGCAGAGGTTGTTTCGTACAGCCTCACCTCAGCAGAGGCACCTCCACCTCAGGTTTTTTGGTGCTAGAACGGAAACATCTAAGAGCTTACTGCCTTTGGCTGTAGGACTGAATGTCGCCAGAAGAGAAATTAACTGCTTCTTAATTTAAAAAATAAATTAAAAAAAAAGCTTCAACTGGCTTTATAGCAGAGATAAAAATACCATCCAATTGCCATTTATCACCACAAGAGTAAGCAAGAGGCAACTGTTGATCTTCAGTATCTACTGAGAGGTTCTGGAAAGGAAAAAAACCTACCAGGTGATCTTGTGCTGTGAAGGAAGGTGGCAGTGGGGAGGCAATTTGGGACCTACATCCCAAGTTCTGCCACCGCTAAATCACATCATAATTTGTCTCCTTTTTCAAGAGGAGAGAAGGTAACTGAGGTCACTGAGAAAGATGATGTTTGTGCCATGTCGTTTGACACAGTATCACACGGACAGAATTTATGACTTGCCCAACCTATACAACACTGTCAGTGGTAGATTTCCAGGAAATAAACCCCAATATCATGGTGCTTACTATACCTCAAAATTCCTCCCTCTTCCTCAGATAGAGAAGAAAATAGATGTTCACCTTTACTGTAATTCTTTTTTGTGAGAAGAAAGTGGATGTTCACCTTTACTGTAATTATTTTTTATGGCAATTCTCTTCCATTAGTTTGAGGATCATAATGGAATAAATAGAAAAATGAACTCCTGGCTGAGTATTCTGCATTGTAATCTAAATTAAACTAGTATTACAAATTTGTTTACATATCTCAGTTGAGCTATGCAGTTTCAAAAGTTACTTGCTGAATGTAAACACCTCTCCTGATGCTACATTACCCACTATATGCAGTAAAATATATTCTAATTTAATACAATAAAACTGAAAAAACAATAAATATTCCTATTTATTGAGAAATTGGACAAAAAATAGTTTATTGTCAGTTTTTAAAGACTGAAAATCAATAGATGATGAAAGGTTGTATTTTTTGTTACCATTAGTCTGTTGACTAGCAATAAGTGAGATATGGATTATAACTGGGGGAGTAAAGAACTGGTGAGATATACAATTTGGAGCTTCTAGGGTTTTGTAGAAACTTAATTCCCAGTATTTGTGCAGCAGTGGCCATCTTGGCACTGCTGTTAATGGGCCCCAAGAGCACAGCTCCTCCATTTTGTTGACGAAGCCAGCTTTAAGTATCTTCCTGTCTTTACAAGCATTTCTAAATTAAGGAGACTCTTAATCAGACTTGCGTCTGCTGAGGATCACAAGCAAAGGAGATCCAGCTTTCACATGTATTCACATCCTGCCAATCAAAACAACAAAAACCAAAAAAATCCTCGAAGAACACCACGAAACCCCAGTCATTAGAGCGTCACGTCTCAGCTGCCTCTGAGTCCCCCGGGTGAGCTGCCAAGGGGGGCTCACCAAGTGTGGCCCCACATAACAGCAACCATCACCCAACACCAGAGAGAAATCAAGTTAAATCAGACATTCAGCTTGCAAAAACCTTTAGCTCTCACACTAAAGTTCCTGAGTCTGCTGCCCTTCCTCATGCATGTAAGGTTTTCCACATCTGGGCCCTGAGCACAGAGGTCCCATTCCAGCCTGCCATCTACACATGGCTGAGTCTTACCCTAAGTACATGGGCAGAGAGAGGTCTGAAAAACACAGATTTTCAGCACCTGTCTTCCCAGAGGAATTTATTCATGTGAGCCAGTTTAAAACCTGAATTTCTATATTCGTTCAACAAAAAGCGCGCAACCGCGCAGAGGCTGGGAAGGCTTTCCTGTCTCACAGTGCAAACATGGCAACATGGAATACTAAAAAAAATATGCAGTGATAAATACACCAAGCTAAACATAAATGCTGCACTCAAGGTCCTTAAATAGTGATCCATGCTAACATTTTTCCAAGTAAACCAGCAGGTATGACCATTGCATATAAACTCAAATATAGGTGTTCTACCCCGACTATATTTCTAAACTCTGGAATAGAGTCTGAAAGGACGCCAATTACAATAGGGAGTTAGGGCTGCTTTTAGGATTTATTTTCTCTTTGTATGCTTCATAATCATACAGCAGCTCAGATCTTGCTAGATGCAGAAAATGCCTATACTGCCCTCAGATGCACAAATGTTTTTCTCTGGAAAAGTGGGCAGGGACCACTGTGCCGGGATGTGACGGAGAACTAGTAAAGCCAGCTGACCTGCTTCTGCAGTACCTGATTTTACAAATTCAGAGAAGTGTGCAGTTAAAAGTCTACAGAAAGAAAGTTCCCCAAGACCTGGAAGGAGCTGACAGTGCGCAGAAATGGCCATCCTACTGTTGACCCCAGTCCTGTGTTTCCATAACATAAAACGTTTGCTTCAAACCAATGATAGCACAGAGAGAAGTAATTTTCATATCATGGTCTCCTCTTTTCCCAGGTAGGAAGCTATTTCTAAAAAGGGGGCTGTTACCATGTCTGCATAATCACATACCAAAAAAAGATTAATGTTGCTCCTGTAAGCATTTGCTTAAGTATACCATGGAAAATAACTTTGATGAAATAATTTGCCCAGAGCACTGCTTGTCTGGAAGATTTCTATAATTTAACTGCAGTTCTGTAAATAATTTGGTGATAGACAGGCCATCAGCATAATTTTGTTCTAGACCCATGCAATGTTAAGGAAATGGCCAGCAGGCCAAAATTAAATCAACTGAGACCTAGTATGTACAATGCATATTAAAAACCAGTCCAAATCTATTATTTTTTGGAATATGCTTATTCATTTTAAAGGAAGACCATTTTTTGCATTGGGAATTAACACAAAGAAATGTCATGCTTCCTCCCTGTGAGAAAAAGATCACCCACACTGCGTTAATCCTGTAGATCTCCATGAAGATGTACAATATTTTCACACTGCAACATCCCAAACTACAGAATTTTGTACCACTTTTGGACTTACCAGTAACTTTCACCAAAGTATCTCAATTCTCCTGTGCTGATAACCTGTAAAATAGCAAAAGCCATTGCCCTGATTTTTACTCAAGCCATAACCAGGTCTGAAAGATAAGAGGTACAAAATTGTATGCATGGTACATTGCACCTTTAATCATCTACCTACCTGAAATACTTAAGCAAGTAGTTAGCCATCTAAATGATCCAACTACAGGCTTAAAATAAATGAGTTTTGTAGTACATGACTGTGTCCACGTAATTTGAAAACTGGCATTCACATCCCATCTCAAGCTAAGTATCATTTCAGCTACAGGCAGATCAGAAACTCAAAAATCAGTATTAGAGACAAGAACAGGTCTAAGATTTAGTATTTCAGCTGAGAAAAGGGGAGAACAAACGACTGCAGGATGCTTCCCACTGCACTGTTTCCTTTCTGGACAAACATTTTTCCATCAGAAATGTCCACAATCAGCATTGCTTTCCTTTTTCCACATGATCATAATGTAAATGAAGATATATTCTGGAAACTCTCGATGATTTTTACCAAATGAGAAGGGAATGGCACGGAAAATAACATTCTAAACTAAGGCAACAAAGCCATCCCTCTCAGCTCTACTGAAAAATGCCTCAAGAAGCAGACACATTTATACTTATTTTTAGCTGAAAATACAGAGAAGGGGGTGAAGTAGATGGGTTAAAAGCCAGCAGAAAGTAGTATAAAAAAGCCCACCAGGTATTGTTGCAAGAACCTCTAGATAAGCATCCTAAATCAGAGCAAATTACACACCTCATGCTGGTGACTCGGTCATGGGAAATTATGAAGCTATGTGATGTCTCATTTGTTATGCTGAAAACAAATGTAAATAAATTACTGAGAGAATCTCATTTACATTTAGAAATTCATCCCGATGCATGACATGACTGCTGATGTTTTTTTAAATGACACTTTGAGAAGGAGTGCCACTATTAAAAACAGATTGTAGCCACCTCAGCGAGAACCCGTGCAAGTGTGCATGTGTCTGTGCATGAGTGTGCAACAGCAGATGTTCTAGAGAGATCTTTCAGCTCTTTGGAAAAAAGGCTGTCCTTTACTGCTGCACAACCAAAATGGCGGTGCCAGAAGACAAAACCATTGATACTTCTGTATTCTTCTGTGTATTTTCCCCTCTCCAGAGGGGGAAGCAGAAAGACACTGTTATGGATTGGCTGCTGCCACTACAACAGAAAGTGCAAATACTAAAATGGTGGGAAAATAGTGTGGCACATCCCTCCATCATCAAGCGAAATAAAACTTCCCCTTAAATACACACACAAAAAGCCTTTCGCTAAGCTTTTATCTCCCCCCCCCACATCTCACATTTTAAGCTGTCACTGAAAAAATTGAGAAGGATATCCAGGAAGCCATAAGATGGAGAGCAAGTTGAACTGCTGTTAGCTAAGCAGCACACATTCAGGCAAATATCCAAATGCTTTAGGAGCTGTCATTCTCCATCCCGTGTGGGAAGGCTGCGAAGAGACGGACTTGCTCGTATCATGATTGCTCTTATTATTACAGCAGTGAAAACACTGCATACTAATGGATGCGTTTTCAGAAAAGAGGACTGTTAGATGGCTTTTTCGACTCTGTGCCTGGCTGTCTGGGCTTCGGTATCTGATATATCCTATCCCTTTCTTTGCTTCCAAAACACAACGCTAAAAAAAAAGTTTCTAACATGAGGGCAAATAAAACATATTTCCAAATGGGGACATGACAGTGTTCTACAACCCCACATACGGCAGCATATTTACATAAGCCTGCATAGGTCAGAGAGTTTATTTGTTAAGGGACAAATAAGCAGGCCATGAAATAATTATTTTTCATTGTGCCCTGCCAAACCTACCAAGCCAAAGGCTAAATTGAGCTGCTATTGTGATTATTTGAACTGTGGAGCCAAAAGTCTTCACTGCAAAGCATCCCAGCTGTCCTAAATTTTATTCTGATGGCTAGTTTTCACACTAGCTTGAAATTTGCCAAAAATGCTCCACAAAACAGGCAGGCAGAAGGCTTGCTTTATCCAGACCTACATCAACTACTGATTTAGAGCTGTTTTGAGAACTTGATTATTAACAAATCACTTCCCAAAATTGTTATGACAAGATTCACATATGCAAATGGCAAGCTGCTCATATGTACACAGCTAGCAAAAGAAATTAATACAAAGGTTTCCAGATTTATTTATGGTTATTTCCTATTCTGCTTTACTGCAAATTAGCCACTAAAATATTAAAAGAAAGGAGAGAGATACAGCTGCAGCATCACAGCTTTGACATATGGTGACATGGGAACACCCAGGCCATAACTGCTCAACATGCTTCTGCCTTCACGCACCTCCCTGGGGAAAAGGATCTACCAGTGCCTTCTGGCACCAGAGGAAGCAAAACCACCATGGCAGCTCTCAAGCTGCAGGTTTGGCCAACACACCAAGGAGCAGGTAGGATTGCCCTGAGAACAGCTCAGACGACAGGCTTGGGAGGATATTTCATATTTTAAACAAGGTTGGCAGTGGAGGAGGGGGAACAACAAATACAACAATTTTTTAAACCTCATGCTTCAAAGCTTAAATTAATCCCTAATAATGAAAGATTAGGATGAGAATGTGTAGAGAGAAGATTACCCCAAGTCTGCCCATTGTGAGGCTCTTACAACTGTACTTGAGGTGCCTGGGGTTGGTCGTTGCTAGAGACAGAGCAGGAGGATCTCGGGAACGACTAATTTCATACTCTATACATTTTGTCTTGAAGAACTCAGACACAAACAAAAGACAAAGAGGCTAATTGTTTTGAAGGCAGCAGACTTATAAATAAATGAAATGCCCACCACTTGGTACCAGGCTGTACATACCACAACCCTGACCAGACAAGTGCACCTTGCTGCAGCCGCCCTCCTTTTCCTCCACATCTCCTCCTATTCTTCATCCTGTTTGTAATTTCACTGTAATATCCTCAGGGCAGCAACCACTCCACATTTACCATGAATTAGAACAACACCTCGAACAATGGCATACCAGTCCTGATTGGACCTGGACGGCTCCTGGGAATGCTGCTGGGAATGGTGCTATAAAAAGAGCTCATAAATGTATGGAGTTCAGCACAGTAAGACACACATACACACACACACACACACACACACACACACACACACACACACACACACACCGCTACCTTTTAACACAGTTAACATCACCAGACTGTTAACTCTGTTTTCACAATAAAACTGCAGATAGTTCAATCCATTTCTAAGCTCCAAGTTGGTTGCAGGATGTGTAGCTAACATCCAGCAGACCTCCACCACCAGGACACTCTGTTAAGTCAGGCCTTTGCAACGGACCCCTGCACTTACTGCTCAGTGCAACGACAGAAATGCTGTGAGATCATGTTATAGAGGTCAAGGCTTAAGGTTGAATCCTGCTAGGATTTGCATGGAAGCTGATCCAATGATGAGCTGGGGACATTCAGGATGGGCTACCAAAGGAAGCCACAAACAGTGTCAGCAACATCACCCCTGTGCAAGCATTACAAAACTAACCTGACCAGCCCAAATTCCCTTCTGATTTCCTTCCTTCCTTGGGAAAGGCTTTTGACCCTTGAGCTAATGTTTTAATACAGTCTGGAATTTCAAATTTTGTATATAATAAACTAGTTATTTTCAGGTACTTCAGATATAAATAACTCCAATAAAAATTTTTAACTTGCTCTGGTACTCAGTCACACTATATTTAACTGAAAATATAACAAATAGATCTGAAAATCTTTAGCAACATATTTTCATTTTTCCAACAATTTTGACACATCAATTATTTTGTTGGACTTTTTCCTGAAGGACTATGAATGGCCAGTATGCTTCACAAAGAGAAAAAAAAAATAAAGGTGTGGGTACAGGTAAGGTGGCAAATCAATAAGTAACTTGAGTACATGAATAAATTCAGGCACCTGAGCACCCTTTAAAGTCAGGTTCCATATTGTAGTCACTCTTTCCAATAGTTAATATCTAGAAAAAATGGGAAAACAGGCAAAAGGCAAAACATATTAAAAATCTTAATTAGAATAGAATGGACACTTTGTCAGGCCTACATTCTGCATGGATAGGGCACGAGAAATTGACCTTAAAAATTTATCATACAGATTACAGCTGTTAGCAACTGCATTCATCTCTTTCAAAATAAAATAAAATTTTTTTTAAAGTACAAATGATTTTTTTATTAACTGCCAAATGACAGATCTCTTTTTTATTTGCCTAAAAACTCTACGCTATCAAATTGTGTGTAAAATTCAATATCATAATTCCTTTTTCTCTGGCTCCTGATGGGATGGCAACATTACAAGGCCCTTCATGTGCTTTTCTATGTAACTTTGCACTCAATACAAGTTTTGTCCATGGCAAAGATGTGGAGATTTTCTGTCTCACAGAGATGTGACCCTCACTGCTGGACATTCTCAGTCTAAGCACTTCAGCTTTTCCATGAATAGCCTACAACTTGTGACTTGACTCTTGTTCTTTTTGCCTGGGGTGCCCATGGCTCCAAACTGTCCAGTGTCACTCTTCCACTCGGGAGCAAAGATCCCTCAGAAGTGATCTTTTTACTTCTACAAAGATAGTAAGAGACTGAGGTCTGCATGGAAGAGGCTACTGACAACCCCAGAGACAGTCATAGCCAGATACGTAACAAAGTCCAGTCAAATCCTATTAGGGAATAATACAAATGACAGAGCTTAAAGAATACAGTTAGCTCCTAATTAGACAGCCCATAAATCTGTTCAGAACCTTCAGAATTTGCCACCAGAACAACAACCTCAAGACCTTTCACTGAGTTTCATTTTAACAGACCTCTTGTCCACTGAACCAACAACTCTGTTGCTTACAGACAAGATATTTCATCAACTTAAAGACTATTAAAAGATGATTATGCACTGAGCTTTCCTGAAATTGTGTAACATTTGCTTGGTATAACACATACTCTTACTTGTTCACTGCAGCCTGATTCAAAGTTCTATAAATATGTTTGCCCTTTCTGCTAAGCCCGCCTAAGGGATCAGCAACCCCCCAAAAGTTCAGTTGAATATTAACTGCATTAACTTTGCAGACTGTAACATACTGTTACACTCAAACAGCCTACGGTGTGGTATGGATGACTTGCTTAATAAAAAATGTTTTCTTGCAAAGCCCGATTGCTAGAAAAAACAATTTGCTCTGTCAGAGGGGGTGACCTCTTCCATTTAACTTCATAAAGCAAACAAACAAAGGGGAGAACTTTACAGGGATGTCCAGAGAAATGTTTACCATTTCATCTGTCAAACCAGATGGACTTCCCTTGGCAACACAGCACCAGCTCCACTCTATGGTAGAAATTAAGTCACTTCACTATGAAAAAACCCGTGAAATAGAGCAACAAAAGCGTCATCTACTGTAGTAACGTGAACTCAAAAACTGTAAAAGAGGTATGTTTGCTTACTTGTTTTGCTAAGTTAGAAGTGCTTCGCATGCCAACTCCCATAAAAAACTCACGTGCTAGAAGACTCTTCAGCCCAAAGTTATATAGGAGTGAAAGCAAATAAAAATAAGAGGAAATATTTAAAAGTTGCAAGAGGGAGAGTTGATAGGAGTATGAAAGGGAGCTGGCTTGATAGCTAGTGACAAAAGTCAAGGAAGAGCAGATTCTTGAACCTCCCAAGCAAAAAGCTTCCAGGTAGAGGCAGGGATTGACTGGCAGTATCTGATCAAAAGATTAAGAAAGGGAAAGAGAAATAAGAAAATGAGAAAGGCTGGGAGAAGTTTCTTAAGGTTATGAGGTAAAAAGTATTCAACAGATTGCTAAAATACTTCTGAAGATCAAAAAACCCTCCTTCATTATAACTGCAGTGATAAAAAAACACAACAAAAACATTCTCTATGCTGCTGTGGGAACACATAAAAATACTCAAAAGACCTTGATCCTGAATGCTGCAATGAAACCTTTCTCATTTGGTCTTCAAGATCCCATCTGTATCAAATTGTAAAAACACACTCTACCATACAAGGGACTTGGGTGTAACAGAAAATTAATCCAAACTTTGAGAATTAGAAACCATATTTCTTTATAATGCTGGACATTTACTTGCTTCTGCCATTCACTGTCACCAGTATGTTGCCTAGAAATGGAGACCAACAATAGAAGTAGGTAATTACACCAGAACTTAACCTGCAGAGAGCTTCAGACCACAGCATTAAACTGGAATTAAAGCTTTACAGGAAAAGAGAAATGTTTCACTCCCTGCAATCACCTCCCTCCCTCAAACACACACCGCACACCTGCTACCCACCAGCCAGATGGGACTGAATTCTCCTGAATCAGATCTTGGATTTTTAAGCTCAGCTTGAGTTTCAGCTGGATTTCAAGACATGAAAATATATTATAATTTCACATTCGAGCAATTACACCAGTGTCCAGGAACTCCTAGTTCCAATGCTGCTTGCACAATTAGATATGTATTGAAGTGGGATTATGGTCTCAAATGTCCTAATAGAAGTAAGTAAAATGCAGCTTTGCATCAACGTTTAATTTAATTACACATGTTCACTTAATACATGAAAAACAGAAAAAAATCTGATTTTAAATCATCAGTGTGTTAAGTGAGATTGGGAATTTAGCTAATTTGCAGCGACCAGTAGTGTTTTTTTAGAAGTCCACAAAGGCAATTTAGCAGCCCAAAATCACTCAAACATTGCAGGAACTGGCCCTTAATGCACAAGTATTATAAAATATTAACACAAGTTAAGAAAACACTGGGAAGCATTATATTCCTAGAGAATTTGCTAAGCCTGCATAATGTAACATTCATCATCAATAAAGTTTCTTCAGTTAAGAGATCTCTCGCCTGTTCTCCAGGAGAAGGTCTCTTTTTTCCTCCTCTATTCGAGCAGCACAGCTCCACCAAGTCCCTGCTGCCTGCACTTCAGTGGAGTGCCGGCAACTGGCAAAGCCACATCTTTAACTGGCAGTGGTCTTTCCCCACCCTCTCCTTCAGTCCCAAAACCAGCTTGAGATATGCAGGGGGTTAACAAGTCACCGGTCAGCAGCAAGCCAGTCTCCGCAGGGGCCGCGGGCATCTGGGATCTGCTGCCGGTGGTGTTCCACCAGAGTCGCGCCTGGCAAGTGCCAAGGCGCAGGAATGCGAGTCCTGCCCACTTGGCCGGCCTTGGACTGACCTTTAGTCGTAATGGGGAACAGGAGTTTTGTTAGTGAACACAGAGTTCTGGTCTACACATTTTTGAAATTGATTCTTTTATTGATGTAAAGTGCCCAGGTGCCGTCATGACAGTCACTAATATAGATTTCGAAAATAAAATTAATTAAGGGCCAGTCTGGACCACCTTTACTGTCACCATGTAGTACCCTTTTCTTCAAGTAACAATGCTATCAACCAGCAAGCACGAGTGGAGTGTTTGAGGAGTATCTCATTACATCCCAAAACACTTGACCATGGAGGTCAAGATCACTGTCACCTATCTATGCGTACACGCGCACACACACACACACACACATACACTCCTTCTCCTCTCCTACCTTCCAAAAGGGGAACCGAAGCACAGAAAACTTAACCAGCCAAAGGCGGTGTCAGAGCTGTGCTGCTCCAGGCTCTGTCCGTCTGGAGCACGGCACAGGGAGCACGGCACAGGGCGAGCCTGCCACGCAGGCTAATCTGAATTACACTCATCCAGCCCTCGAAATGGTTCCTCATTAGCTGCGGGTTAATGGAGTCCCAATGAGTAGTGTTATTTTCATCCCCTGCCTACTGAATACAAAATTCATTTGCAAATATCCTGTAAAATACTGCAAAGCAAGCCAAAGAGATATGACAACATAAGAGGCATACTATTTATGGAATGCACTTACTGTCATTTAGAAAAGGAAGCTGACATGAGCAACAGCCTAAATTTAGCAACACATTTAGTTTTTATTCACTAGTCGCAATGACAACATTTCAGAAGGCTACCGCACACCTTGTGTGCCGAAAGGTTCCACTGAAATCAAGACAGACTTTGATCTGAAAGGAATTCGGGATCAGCTCCTTAATGAATACAACACTGAGTTAAATTAAGGCAATCACCATCTTGACTTTCTATTCCAAGTAGATATAAAATTACATTGATTGCAGGAAATGGTGGCATTCAAACAATATTGCAATGGTCAAAGCCTGAAAGCTAAATTCATTGTCAAGCTAAACTAGGCTTTCAGAGGGCACCATTTGATTCGAGGCAAAAAAGCATCTGCAAACCACATATTTTCAATTAATAGTGTAAAAGGCACAGAGTAAGAAAGGAAAAACACAGGTCAACATGCCACATGCCACTCAAAGAAGCAGAGTCTCTGCATGAAGATACTGTGCATATACATATGCATGTATGTGTGTGTATATATATGTGAGTGCATGGATGTGTTTTGGGTTTTTTTGTTGTTTTTTTTTTAAAGCAGCCCGTACTACAAAGACCAAATTGAGATCCAGAAAGGCACAATGCATCTCTGAACAGCCTGACAATGCTCTTTCATCCACGCTCTCTTTAATTCAAAAGTAATTTCAAATCAGCAGCACACAAAGTTAAACCTAGTTCTTTTGAAAACTCAGGAAAAGAATTAATTCGAACCCTTACCTTTGGCACCTTAAAGACTTTTGGCCATGACTTACCTGTATAAATAGAAAGAACTAATTTACTACACAAATGCCCATGGGCAAACATGTTCTGGCTAATGAAGTGTTCAGCTTTTGCATGATTAACCAGCTGGTGGGGGTGGTGTAAAAATCACAGGGCATAAAATAATAAGAAAAATGGATTAGCAGCTCTTTTAAAGCACTCTATGAAAAATTTCCTTATTTTTGTTGAGCAGTTTGGAAAGTGACTGTACAGAAAGATAGACTTGAATGACTTACCAAGGAGTCAGGCAGAGACTGCACCAGGCACTCACTCCTCCAAGACCTGCATCGCAGAGAGGTTCAAGTGAAAAGCAAGATACCAACCAGCACCAGGGCTGGATTACTTATACAACAGGTCCTGCCACTAGTCATAAGGGTCATTTTCTACTATATTGCAAAAGACATTATATAAAAGTTAAAACCATGATTATGCCTTGACTCAGTTCAGTTTCTTCCCCAATGCTCTACACTTGAACACCTGAGCTGGCTACAGCTATTCTCACAAGCAAATTTAAGAAGTGCCTCTATATGAGCCCCGGGACTCATATGCTACTTAGAAATAGTACACATATTTAGATGATACCATGTAAAAAAGATGGGGTTTGCACTCACTAGGAACAAAATTCCTCTTGCCCTTCCCATCCTGTACAAGGGGTTCCTTACAAGCTCACATGCTCTACCCTCAAAATAGGACCTAATTAGTGTACAAATATTTGGCAGACAGGTCACGAAAATAAATTTATCATTAACTCTCCCCTAAACCAAGGCAGGTTATCCGGGAGCAGTTTCACTTCATACACATTTGCTCTGGGTAACTCTTCAGCTCAGGTACAACTGGCATATAACAGTTTCTTTAAGAAGAAAACTCACATATTTTTATGGCATGGAATTACTGCAGAAATATGAAAAAGCTGCTCACATAAAACATATGTACCAGGAATAAAAAATAAAAGCAAAAATTTAAGTTACAGATAATTTGCAATAGACCATTGTAATAGTCACAGTCCCTCTTTAAGGTCATTACTTCTATATAAATTGCATGTTTTATACCTATTTATGGACTTCCAAAGACCGGTTTACAGCTATGTACCATGGGAGACACAGGCAAAGAATTTGCATCTCAGGGATTTGCAATGCGTTCAGCCCTGAGAATGCAACCATAACTCCAGTTCTGGGACTTCATGGGCTGGGAACCTACATTAACTCCCTCTGGCAATATACAATCTGTCCCCTTATATCCACAGCTGATTTCTAACTATAACCAGATATTGCCTCCTCGAGAGTTCTCTCTCGTGGTATATGACATGTCTTCATATGCCCTGGATATTAATCCAATCCTCAGATCATTCTGGTATACCGTTCATGCTGTGGCTCAAAATATGCAATCATACCATGGGATTCTTTGTGAGGAGCAATAATTTTACCCGAAGTAAGAGTTATCTTTTACAAGAAGAACCAAAGAAAAACTCTAAAGCCCATTTTCCTTCCTGCATTTACTTTAATTACCACTTCCTGAGGAAGATAGTATCATTTCAAATGCACCCAAAGAAAGATATTTTCATGCAGTTCCCCTATAGAAACCAGGCAGATTATCCTGAGAACGGATTACTTCATACGTACACCGAACATTCACACTGAAGAACTGGTCAGGCCCATGCAGCTTAGATAACTCTACAAATATTCCATAGAGGTCTTTCTTTCTTATCAGGTACACCTGAGAAATCGTCTCACTAATTTCATGGTCAGTCAAGACTTCTGATATCAAAAAGGTTTTTGCCCATTTTCAAGGTATTGCTGGATCATTGGCTCTTTATACATTTGCATAGATCTTGCTTTCAAGCCTTCTCTAACTTTTTGGAAACACATTAACACTTAAGAAAGTGGGCATAGAGCAGACACGAGCAAACCGAAATAGAGGAAAACTGAAAACACTGGCATTTCTCTCAGTAGATCAGTTTTGAAAGTGCTATTTCCAGATAGAACTCATCATAAAAAGAGAAATTTCTAGTTAAGCAAGAAGTAGCATTAAATTCCACTTAAGTCTAATTTCTGTGGTCATATTTGAATCATGAGCCATTTCTAAAATGTCGTGTATTTCTAAATCTGATGAACTGGGACCCTGACAACACCGGAGCTTGTAAGCTGTGTTTGAAGTTATTTTCAAATATGCTAACAGCCTAATACGGTTAGAACACAATTTATTAATTGCAGCTAAGAAATTACGCTGTGCAGTATCTAAGTAACATCATAATTTTAGCTAGTCTACTTGTTTCAAAAGTAAAAAAAAAATTTTAAAGCCTGTTTGCTACAGAAAGTGAATGCTTGTTAAAACTGTGCTTCCTTAAAGGAATTACACAGATATGAGGCATAGCGGGTTTACAGAAGGCAAAACCTAATTCGTCAGACCTGTGCATCACACTCCAAAAGCTTTATGTAATTATCTGTTTGTTTACTTTTGAGCAATTGCTTTGGAAGAGCCCCCCAGTGAATGTTTGTTGTGTGCCCTGCAGAGGGGTCAAGCACAAATTACAGGCTGCACACCGCAGGTTTGCCTTCAAAAAGCAAGTACACACAAAGGTATTTAGGGGTCTGATTCCACTTATATCCACTCTGAGTGAAATTGATAGAGTAAGTGCCTCTGAGGACATGATCCTTTGACATCAATGTGGATTCCTCAAATGGATCCAGGTCCCTGCTTTTAGGGACAACAAAACAGCAGAAAATAAAAACATTCTACTTTGTGGCTTCCTTATCCTCTTCTATATTGGAGTTTCTCTAAGATGATGGCTCCTGGTAGAGGACATAAACAGCCAAACAGGCTGGTCTAATTAACCAGAGTTTTTTATACTCATTAGGAACAACATGAGCATTAAGCAATCAATAGGACACCTTATGCCACTACTGCTTAAGTCTGCTTTGACTACTTCTGGTTCAGCTGTACCCTTGAAGCATATTTGGAGGGTTCTTCCTGGCACCCTCCCACACAGCATCAATTTTTAGCAACAATAACCTTTCCCATTACACTAGAAATTGATAAGCAACATTGTAAACCTCCATGCTGCAGCTAAAAGTCAGATGTAAAGTGCCAAAAGATTTTTTTTTATTTTGGTAAAGTATTTTGATCGCTTCTAATGTGATTATACACTTGACCAGTAAGTAACATAGTATGATAGTCATCACACTGCAAACAAGTTGCATACAGGCTTGTTTAACACACACATCCCACTCAGGAGCAAGGGGAACCATGCTCCACCATTCACTGTACACTCAGCAACTCATTTCCAAATTCATATTGAATATGGAAATAATATGAAATTATATGAAAAAATAATGCAATTATTTTTTTAAAGTCATTTAAAACTCTTTCCGAATAACTTCTTAAGGACAGCTGGAAAGAAAATAGTACATTTTAAGTACAGATAAAAACAGAAAACCTGTAAAGCATGTTTTCCAATTGAGAGGCTCAACTGCTAAAATTAGTTCTTGGAATTTCTCCTTTGGGTGCCGGTTCAGCTCTTGCTCCAAATGGCCATTAACAATCAATCCTACTGACTTTGAATAATCCACAACTACTCAATAAGACCTGTTCGCTAATTAGGTGCATGCAATTCCCTCACAAAATATCACATTCTCATACCCTTATTTTAAAAAATGCACTTTTGTTCCAGTGTCCCGAAACTAACTGTACAAACACAAAGAACTCAGATGCCCTCTCAACCCCCACTGGAAGTGACAACTGAGTCCTTCTAAAATTGCAGACACATACTATCAAGTGCAGGTGTTTGTAAACAAGTTTGGAAATGTTTCTAATTATAAACCATAGGAGTTAAAATTAGAAGTCCAATCCGCTAGCCTTAAAAAAAAGAACTTCCAAAAGTGTTCATGTAAATCAGAGCAACCAGTGATGTTTCATTTAGTAACAAGACCAGAATTCCTGTGCCAAGCAGCACGCTGCTCTTTATCAAACTTTCCACTATGAGTTACATTTCTTAAAAAAAAAAAAAAAGATTTGATAAGAATTTTAATTTGCTGTCATACTATGATACTGTATATGTGAAAGTACAATCTAAAAATACCCTATTCACAGGTCTCCTGCATTTCATATAATTATAAAGAGGGGAAAAAAAAGTTCCAAAATCTTCTGAATCTGTCTTGGCTGACAACACCAAAGTTCAGCTTTTATGGGGAGCTTCCCACGCTGACCTTCCGAGAACTCAAACCAAACTCTGCGTGAGGGAGCCTTACTCTTCTGGATGAAGTTCTCCTCAATAACCTCAACTACTGCAAAGCTTGGCTTGCCTGACACAAAACTGCTGAGAGATAAAACTTGGAAGGGCAATCCCAGAGCTCTGGCTGATGGAGATCTCAGGATGCTGCCACTGAACTTGACTTGTCTCAGACTTGTCTCCACTACTCTGACGTGGGAGGTCAGAAATGCAGCTCTAAGGAGCCACGTGCTTCAACCAACACTTCAGGCAGAGGTTGAGAAAAGGCAAATCCTGCAGTCCTCATACACCATTTACAATGCACTATGACAAGATAGTTCAGGCACAAAGATGGATTTTACCTCTGCAGAAGTTTAGGGAGAAAGCAGAGCTAAGGGAGAGGGAGCTCTTCTAAGGGGAAAAAAAAAAAGTTTCATTAATCTCCTTATTTCTTAAAGGGAATAAAACAGCACATTTGAGCATGTTAGAATAGCTTCTGCTGACTACAAGTGAGCAAACATGAAACAATTGCAGAGAGGCTCAACTATGGCTTTGATTCAAGAACAGAGTAGTCTCCTGCTGCACTGTCCTGAAGAAAACGGAAAGGAACTTGGATTAAACAAGGAGGACTTGCTCCAGGAACAAGGTGGGACTGGCCTTGCCCAGCAGATATCCCTCTGTTCCCCACCTACAGCACAGACACGCACTGCGAGGGTCAGGGAAACAACAGCTCTTCGTCCCCTGCACAGCCAGCCCCTTCCTCCTACACCACTGGGATGTTACATGACAGAAGAAAAGCCCAAACCCATCCTCCTCAAGAACGAGGACAGAAAGTAAGATGCCCATGTCTCATCACAGTCAGGGAGGTATTTCACATAATAACTACTATCCAACCTTTCCTTTTCCTTCTCTTCCTTTTCTTTTTAGCCTTTGCTCTGTAAAAATAACAGTGTAAAATTTTTTTTCTTTCTGGAGAGCCTTTTGAAATTCACTGCATCCAAGAAACATGACCATACCAGTTTAGTGCTCTACAGTCTTGTACCCAGCAAGTGCAGTGCTTTCAAAGCAGGAGTCTTGCAGGTGGCACTTCCTCTGCTGCAAGTCATAATACCATAAAATAATGGAAGGGTTTGGGTTGGAAGGGACCTTAATGGTCATCTAGTTCCAACCCCACTCTTATGGTCAGAGACAGCTTCCACAAGACCAAGCTGCTCTAAGCACCATTCAACCCACCCTTGAAAACTGCCAGGGCTGAAGCATCCAGTTTCTCTTGGCAACATGTTCCAATGTCCCACCATCCTCACAGTAAAAATTTCTCCCTAATTTCTCATCTAAACCTGCCATCTGTCAGTTCAAAGCCATTTTCCCTTGCCCTATCATTATACCCTGCTAAAAAGTTATTGTCCCCATTCCTTCTTATATGTCACCTTTAGGTATTGCAGACTATAAAGTCTTCTCAGGGCCTTCTCCAGGCTGAGCAACCCCAACTTCCCTCTGCAGAGGAGAAGTGCTCCAGCCCTCTGAGCATCTTTGTGGCTTCCTCCAGACTCACTGCAATGGGTTTACATTCTTCCTGTGCTGGGGACACCATAGCTGGACACAGCACTCCAGGCGGGGTCTCACCAGAGCAGAGGAGAGGGAGAGAATTCCTTTCCTTGACCTGCTTGCCATGCTGCTTCTGCTGTAACCCAGGCTGGCTTTCTGGGATGCAAGAGCACATTGATGGGTTTTATTGAGCTTCTCATCAACTAACCTGGAACTGCTTCTCTCTTAAGCCCTTCCCTGCCTTCTTAAGACTTTTTTTTTTTTTTTTGTGACATAAGTTAGGGATTGAGAAGCCACTTTGGTGAAGGGACCACAGTAACTAGGAACAGAGTGATGATGCATCTCACCTGCAGCTGGTGGCCTCCACCCCTCTTTTCCTAGGCTTGGGTACCTCATCCTCCCCTTTCCTGGCTGGTGCTGTGTGAGCTCCCTCTCCTGTTCCAGTTTAACCAACATTAGACCTTGTCCTGCTGAAAGCGTGGCCTGAGTGAACAGAGCAGGTCCTAAGAGAGTCTCAGCAAACTAGGCTCCCTGCTACAAATTGACATCAAAATAATTCCCTGAGGGAGTATAAACGTCCAACTAAAACATAAGAAAATTTACTATTTTATTAAACATAGATTTATATTCACATGCCCAAGTTGGTATACATACTATGGATATTGTGGATATACAGTATATACACATAGACACGCCCATGTGTATGGGCACACACATACACGTAGCATTGCAAATCTTTAATGCTACTAACCTCATTTCTATTTTAATTCCAAGCAAGGATAAAAAAGTTTCTACTAATGATTTAAGCCCATCTAAACTTCTGAATGTACCTGTACTGGACTCACCTAGAAAAACGTTTTTTTCCTAAATGAATACAAATTGGAGCTGTGTTTGCAAGTCTAAAAAAACCTTTTCACGGGGTATATAAATATTTTAATTAACAATAACTATGTATTTAGGAGATTCTGCATCAAAGTCTAGATCAGTCAGGGCAATTAACCCATCACAGTTGTCTCAGTTTTCTGAGATATAAGATGAAAGAAAATAGGAAATTAGGAAATGCATAAGGAATTTAGGAAATGCATAATCGGACTTAAATTAAGCATTTGAGTGGTAAAATAATCTCAGATAGCAATTTATTTCTAGTATTTTCTGCATGCTGAAAATGAAAGCATGAAGAGCAGCGCAATTGCATATATCTTCTACCAAAAATAGCTGAAAAATACTATAGAAGAGTGCCTGCTGGGTTGGTTATAAAAGTAAAGTATAATCCATTAACTGCTAATTAGAAGCATCAGAAGCAGGCTTTGCTGCAATAAGAGCTGGCCCCTAAGTAGATGTTTCTGTAACCATTTAAAGGCACAGGGTTTCTCCAGTTGCTGAGAATGGAGCTTGGATGGTTTCAGCATAAAGGCCATGTGAAAAGAGACTATGGCACTTGGCCATGTTACCCAGCTGTTTTCTAAATATGATGACAGGTGCCATTTTTTCCATTTGATCGTGGAACGCAATATATCTTCAAATAAATTTTCCCCAACTAGTCTGGTGCAGTTACATTTCAGAGATTCAAATATAAGAATGTTTGCTTTTTTCTCTGACAGGCACATATTGCAGAGTGTCTGGCAGATATTTCATTATTGGCCTTTTTCTCAAAGCTGAATTTTTAGTTTATGTATTATTTTGCTTTTTACTGCCATTGTAGGAGGGAAAGAGTAAGCATTTGGGTAAAGGATTTAATTCTGAAGGAATCAAAAAAGGGGAGGAGAAGCTACTATTTATAATTAGACAATAAATTTGACTTAAATAAGGACGAATCCTCTTCCTCTCTGTTCACTACTTCTTAAAGGATGGGAAGTATCACCATAATTTCTCCTCTTCTTTATCTGACTAGCTACCTGGTCAAACTGAGCTTCTTTCCTATCACTGAAAGTCCAAACAGGTCTTTTGATCCATTTGCCTATGAAAAGGTCTTAAAGGGTTAGGGCAAAAAAAGCAGAAGAAATCCCAGTATTCCAGCTCCCTGCAGAACTACCCAAGACACAAAAAGCAGCAATTATGGACATGAACAACAAAGAGATGATGCCTTGAAATGGACCACAGGCTCCAAACCCCAGCCATGCAGCATGTGGAGCCAAAAGGAGCTCAGCTTCCTCCAGAGCTGGAGTGGCCTCGAGCAGTGCAAGAGGACAGGATACAAGTCAGGCAGCACAACTCAAAAAATCAGGAAAAAACCCAAGCAGATAACAACTTCCCGTGTTAAAAAAGGGATGTAGCTATCACAAGGGGAAATAGTTCAGGTCAATGTTTTGGGCTTTTCATCTCCATGGGTCGATCAACTAGCAAACATAGGAAGAAAATTTGTTTGGGGCAGGAAATGAGGGCATTTAGCTTTTTTCTTTCTGTCCTATTTTCATCTACAACACAGAAGAAACTAATTTCTTTTAAAATGGTGAAATAGGGGCATCCATTAAGGAAAATTAATACGATAACAAATCATTTTAGAAAGGTAAACATCCAAGAAACAATAAAACTGAGATTCCAGTAGAAACAATATCAAATTTAGTTTAAACCAACATCTTAAATATTTGTTAACCCTGGCAGAAGCTCTTACAAGGCAGATGAATATATCTGTTTTCATTCTGTATGTAAGGAAACAACCGTAAAATGCCCCAAAGCCACGGAGGGAGTCAGTGTCAAAGACATGATTAGTAGTTCAGAAGTTATCTGATTCGGGTCACATGGTGTTCCAAAAACCATACCTAAATATAGCATGCAAGAGATCCGCACAAAGAGCAATCCCATGATGAGAGCACACTAAACTCTCCACAAAATTAATTAGGGTTATTTTGAGGCAACCAAAGGAAAGCAAGAAGGAAAAAAAAAAAAAAAATCAATCCTTGCCCTGCCCAGGTCTGCAAGAGCAGATGACTCTGGTATGAACAAGCCTCAGTGTGCAGCCCAGGCACTCAGGGAGATGGTTCCTGAGGAAAACTCCNTGTCAGGAAGGGGACCAGCAGAAAGCCAATACTTGAGTTCTTCTGTTGCTGTTAACAGCATTCTTCGAACACTAACAAAACCACCTTTTTGGAAAGGGAAGGTCCATGTTAACAATAGTCTTGGCACAGACCAAGACTCTTGGGAAAAAATTAATGCTTCCCAAGGTACAATGGAAAGAAAATTCCCTGTTGGAAGTTGTTACTCCTGAAAGCCTCCATTAGCTTTGCCCCTTGACAGGGATGAGGATTTTCTCACACAGCCTAAAGAGCTACCTCTAACAGCCTTCCCTACGTTTATGTGTAAGGAGCAACCTCATGGAAAAGCATGAAGATCCTCAAATGGCAGCGGGAGCAGGAGAAAGGGAGAAGTGTTCCTCGGGTCTTTTGAGTTTCTTTTGGTCCTTCCCTATTAAGTGGGTACATTTTTTCCTCTGTTTCCTAAACACTGAATTGCCAGGTGGCTTCTGACCTCTGCTGACCTACAAGCCGATTTCTGCCAGCCAGCCTAGTTCACAATTTCCCTATAAAACCTATTTTTAAAAACTAAAAATCCCTGCGGGTGAATGCCATGGCAAAGGTTTTAGAATGACCACAATCATCAATTTACTTGGGCATCACCTTTGTTCCCAAGTACCAGGGGGAACACTATTCTTCCCTCAAGCATATGCAGGACACGTTGATGTTACCCTGAAGACCAGGGCAAAGCTGAAGCAGGGGCTACAGAGAGCAGGACAAAGTGCAGGACAAAGAAGAGGCAGAGTTGTGAGGAGTGCTGCTGTCAGCAGGTAGAAAGCAGGCTCTTGAGCCCAGACCATGGAGCAGGTGCTCCAGAAGGCAGGTAACAAAACAGAGTGAGCGTGGGACACAAACTGCAAATTTCGACTCCAACGCTTCAGGCCATTAGCAGGTGCTCCAGGCAGTCATCCAAATCAAAGTAAGAATGTGGAAAGAGCCAAATGCTGGTTAAAGAGGTTTGTGAATATGAAAATCCCAGCACGGGCAGTTAAAACACTTCCCCATTGTGGGAGCAGGGTAATAAGAAAAAAAGAAACAAAAAAAAAGCATATGCAATTTTTGTAAAAACGGCTGTGTTGGGGATTTTACTATCCTGTACTCGAGTCCTGAGATGCAAATGTTGGCTGGGATGCTGAGATCAGCAGTTATATGTCCTCAGGTGGTTAGAGACAAGACGGAAAAGAGCTGGCATTTGGGGAAAATAGAGGGCCCATTTGATAATGCTTCACTTGAGCGTAAGAGGGTTTCCCCTGTGGGTATTGTCCCAAAGAAAGCTCCAGGCAAGTTTAGAATGGTTCATTACTTGTCACATCTAGAAGGTGAGTCAGTTAATGACTACACTGACTCCCTTTTGACTTCAGCTTCATGTGTTTTCAATCTGAGAACTGTACTCTCATCAAGTCAAAAACCACTCACCACAAACAGAAATACAGAGGGTATCCACTTTTCAGATGCTCACAGCACAAGTGTAGTTATTTTATCTATCAGGATTTTCCTGGCGCTTTGCAAATCATATTTTTGGTAGCTAACACACAGCATTTGCAACCCATGTTCAGGGGGTTGTCACTTTTCTACAATAATGTACAGTTCAGAGACCTGGCACTTGCTTTATTGGGCTTAGTCTCCAAAGGGCCCAATATTGGAGCCTTGAATGGATCCTTATAAAATCCGAATATCTACTTCCCCAAGGGTTAATTCCCTCAGGTCTCCTCAACTTGGAACGAGTTGGTTTAATTTACCTTACACAGACATAAGAAATAGAACTGGCTACTCCAAACAGTTGTTGGTGCAGGATAACTATACTGGCCAATGATAGTATATTTTAATCAGATGGTCACTTGAACATTATTGGTAAAGTTCTCACTGAGGCTTGCATCCCTTGCCAGAGGCTAGCAGGCTTGACAGAAGGAGAGAAACAAACTCCTTTTATCAGAGTAACATGAGTCAATATGTGGAGAGATACTTCCATCTGCTCTGTGTTGCTGGTGACATGACATTACCCTACAATTTGGTATACATTTATAACAGAATAGATAAAACAAGATGGCTCAGCTACTATCGTTTATCTTCCACATGTATGGGGAGTTCTCTCAAGCCATTTTCTATAGGAGTGGCTAAGACTCACTATGGAAATTCTGAGGGAAAAAAACATGTTGCTCTTTATTTCAGAGAGTTAATGGCATTGACAGACAACTATGGTGCACTTCCAAAAAAGAAAAAAATTCTCTTTCTCAAACTGTTCTCCAAGGAGATGCATTTGGTCAGGTACAGGAATCACCAAAGGAACCTGCTGCATCCAGCAACTTGCAGACACATACAACCTACTAAACACAACCTGTGACTAGAGTGGCTTGTGCTGTTTCTGCATTAATTTTGAGTCCCTGTATGTTACCAGATCCTTGGGACTTTCATGGTCTGTGGGCAGCAAATCGGCTGAGCCAAAAGGGAAAGTTCCACCTGACTAGGCTAGGAGGAGCTATATTAAGCTTGTCTCAGCTGGAGGTCATTCTGCATATTTTGAAGGCTACTTTCTTGGTAGCTGGTCAAGCAACTAGTGACCAGAAATTAAGAACCTAATCTGTATAACATCCATAATACTCAGAACTCTTCTGAAGTCCAGACCCTACATATATAAAATTCTTAACTTCCAAAATGTTTGACCAAAGCCATTTCTCTCAGGGCCAAGCAGGCTCTCGCATTTGTTAAGCAGTTGCTTCACGTCTCATTTCTAGTAGGCTGCTGGTAGCCCTGCAGCCAAGAATTCATTTTCACAATTCCAAAACATTTTTTGATACTTCCTGACCAAATGGCTTTGCAGTAGAAATTGGATTCTGTCACCATCTGTTGTTCCATAGTTCGGAAGGGCTAACATTTTCCTCCAAGAGGGAAAAAGTTGGGGAGGATGCATGGCCAATACGAATGGAATAGATATTCTTTTTCTTACTGTCGCTTTATAGGGAAGGCTTGGCCTATTTCTCAGCAGCTGTGAAATTGTCATCAGCAGGATTCTTTACAAAGCTTGGTGGCATATGGAATATATTCCTCACTTCTTAATACTGTAAAAACAACATTGCTGCATAACTGAGCTAGGCAAAGAAAGCAGGTGCTTGATAAAAAAGAAATTCATCATGCATCAAGCCTTCATAGACTTTGTAGAAACTCTAGACAAGAATATTTTGGAGACAAGTATGGGTTTGAATTAACCAAATAATATTTTACAGAAGCCCCTAGGCTTCAGAGGTGAGACAGCCCCTTAAAAATCAGCAGGTGAAATCACTGTGCCACAGGATAAGATCATATTCTGCCATCCACAAAGGCAACGTTCACATTCCACACCAAAGGGAAGTGTCACCCCCCTCTGTAAGACATTAAAAACTGCTCTGCAAGGGTCCCACCTCCATTTCTGATACGGTAAGACACTATTTATTTAGCATCAGTTTTAGACCATCTCTTTTTGTCGCAGCGTGCCTTATTTTTACAGCTTCTTAACCAACAAGTAAATTAAACAAAATAATAACAATAACAATAATAATATAAAAAGTTAATGGCATTCTGGTTACCATACACACTGAATTGCAAACACAGGGCTAAAATTGCAGGAGTTTAGGTTCTCACTACAGGAGACATACAAGGAACAAACGATCTTGTTGAATACGCTGATCTTTAAGTAGTCAAGAGCACTGAAAAAGAAAGCATGAAAATAAGACGAAGTATCAGCAAAGGGATTATGATGTGCTACAGTTATGTGCCCACTGCTGTACACTCCCCAGCGAACATCCACTCAGCCATCTCTGCACATACATATGCAGATATATTCACAGTCATCTGTGCCCTACTGCTCCTAGAATGGCCCCAGCAGGTGAAACCAAAGGGCCACTTAGGCTGCTTGGCTTGTCCAAGCCCATGGCAAACAGCAGATGCTTAGTGAAGGTCATGGAGCAGGCGTATAGTGACAATTCCCCAGGCTACTCTTACCAACCTCCATCTATTTGTGGCTCAGAGACTTCCTTTAACAAAATACATACCATTTTTCCAGATTACTGATCTGCTTTTAGAAATCTTCACTTGCAGTTACAGATGATTACTCAGAGCAAGGTTCTCCAACTACACTGCATGTTTCTTGTACTAAGTGAGCTATTACATGTCAATATGGAAAAATCCAGCCTGCTGCCCTCATCCCAGAGGGAAGGGCAAACTGAGTATTTGGGCAGCCCGTCTTCTGTGCACAGTCCAGTAAGAAAAGAGGTCTGCTGCAGCCATGACAATGCACAGCAGGAAAAGTCCCTCTGCAATGGTGGAAGTTTGGAAGCGCTGTCCTATAGGTTATGATTTTGAGCTGCACATAAACTATTAAAGCTATAAATACAGATCTGTCATCTATGGGGCTCTGAAGCTACCCTTTGATCTCCTGTCACTGTTTAGATAAGTGGCCTTTTAGCAAAACAGGATAGAGAGCACACTGAAGAAGTACCAGCTACACGGACAATCACAGCACAGCATGCACCTGTCCCTTCCCCACAGTAACACACCGAGAGGGTCATCACTCTTCCAGAGGCATCCAAAAAACCAGTTCTTGTTCACAGTTCAATGTTTGCTATTTATGCACCTTCTCATTGCTCAAGTAACTACTGTATTCTTTACCACCCAATAAAATTAAGCCAGACAAAGAGAGGCCAAAGGGAAGTGCAGTATGCAAGAACAAAAGATTCTCCTAGCAGTCTCACACTCTATTCATGTAATACACAAACAAAAAACAACACAGACTAAAGCCTACTATCTAACTAAGCAGGCTTAAGTAATATTTAGCTCTTTCTATCATTCATAAATCTCAAAATACTTTACAAAGGTGTGCAGACTGGGAAGAGCCAGAATGCAAGCTACTCCTAGTCCATTAGACTGCATCACCACCTCCAAGTATGAGCACAATTCTCTTGCAGCTGGCATGGAGAGATGCATAAGTGCAGTAAAGGAATAGTTTTTCCTTAATTCCCCATGCACTGCTTGCTTTTAATACATTGTTTCAGACATTCTGTGTATAAAAGTAACAGCTTACCATGCACCTATGTTACTCTAACTACTACTACATGTGCAAATAATACTTCATGTAAGATGCAGTCCCCCTTTCAGTTACAGTAGGAATGTAGTCAATTATCAAGCTATAAATGCCCCTTCTCAAAACCTTGAAACAAGGAAAAAGTAGGTTTAACAATCATCAAGAAAAAATAAAAAAAAATAATGATAGAGGAAACAAAGATAAAACCATGAAGAGTTTTGTAGAAATAGGGAAAAGTCAATGCCTTCCTCCAAAAGAGACAAGCTTGCAGAAATTGTCACAGAAGGAATGTTTCACAACAAAATTCAAATGCTAACACGGAACAGAAATACTTTGAAAGCTTGAAGTCTTACTTTCAGCATGACCTGTCAAAATCAGCATGGAGAGCAAAGTCAGTTGATAAAACATTCCTATGTCAACCTGCACTCTCAAATCAGAAAGCTTCTGTCAATAAGTTCTGGTCTTTGCTACAAAAGTGGGAATCAACAGTAACACCTCAAAAGGCTGAGGATTGATTTCAGATTTACACCTATGAAACCACATTGATGATTTTTAAACACTCGTTGAACAGCTTATATTTTGTGTACATCAATGCCTATGGCTTCTGATGAAGGGCTGTAGCTAATATAAATGACGTATCAAAAAAAACACTTGTAAAAGTTCTTTTAATTGGTTGGGTTTTTTTAAGGTTTGTAGTGAAAATACTACTGTTCAGACAAAAAAAAAAAAAAAAGCCAAAGAAAATAAAAAGAAAACCTACCAAAATTGGATCTCTATTCTCTCCAGTTAGAATTGTTGGTGTTTGTGTAAACTCAGTTCAGGGAAGACATAAATAGCATCTTTTTAATCTAATGATTTTCTCCACAGGCCATCTAAAACAGGTGTTAAGAGTGGCCCTGAAACAGATCCCATCTGTGGTTTACCTAAGTTAGCTTATTTTTGTTTTGCTTCATTTTAATGTATGTATACATCCTGTGTTTTCAGCTTGTCTTTTCAGCCCACTCCCGTCCTCCACACTCCCAATCTGTCAGGGACTCTAGGGACAGGAATTAAAAATGACCACATTTAAAAACTGTACCTCCCTGCATAACAGACTTTACAGAAGCAGGAAGCCTAAAAAGATGAAAAGTTCTCCATTGTTTTTTATTAAATCTATTAAATCCCACAGCTTGCCAACAGAAGGGCACATTTTAGTGTCAGAGAACAGGGCACTGGGTTGCATTTCTGCGTGATTCAAGAGCTGGGGTACTCCTGTCTCCTTACATTTCACATCACACTGTTTGTGGAGAAAGTTGACAACACCAGGATGCTCAAAAACACCCTGTACTATTACACAGAGGAAGCAAGATGCTTGCTGAGAAATAGTGCTGACACCAGAATACGGTTGATTCAGCACGGGTGATAAAAGCTTATTTTTGGTTGGTTCAGGCAGTATTTGATTAAAATAGGATTAAATCCTCATCAGACTTGCTTAAAAATCGCTTTAGACCCATCCCATCAGACTGCGTCATTACTATCTTACAATATTTTCCACCATTAAACAGGAAGAGAGGTAAGTTTCTGTTCATCAGATCATCAAAGAGGTAGGCAAAATCCTTGAGAAGACTAATGCAAGAAAGTAGAAGGAAGGGTTCAGTCAACTGGCAACCGAACAGAAGCCTTCTGGTATTTCCCACTGAGAAGTAACAGGATCTGAGCTATAGATATGTTTGTCAAACATATCTATAGCAGGGATAATTAAGTTAGTGCAGCAAACTAGGTGCATGCTTTGAAGTGTTCATGCAGTTGCTATACTGACTTTTCTTTCACCTGGTAGCTTAAGCTCACTTATTTGCAGACTCATGACCTACCCTCTGTCCTCATTATCACTTCGTTTCTGATAGCTGAACATCTTGGAAATTAAATTCAAAGGTTTTGTTATAAATAAAGGACACTAACAGAAACCTAAATACAGACTTCTGTCACAGAGGAATAATCGCCTGGAATTTCTTGTGGCTCCTTTCTCCCAAGGAGTTCACATGACTTTATAAATAAAAAAAATATTCTTCTAAGGTAGGTATTGATATTCTTTTCCTTTTTCAAGGCGTCTTGTGATCAACATCCAAAACTTTGATCCCCAGTTTCCTGTGACTGGAAAAAAATGGAGAAACAGACAGTATTCTTGCCCTCCTTTGCAAAAAGCTCCAAAGATATTTCAGTTTCTATACTGGTATCACTCAGAATAACAGGGTCAAAATATAAAACAGAAAGCTTTAAACTGCCTGTCTTTGGCAGCAATTTTTTATTCCACAATATTACCAGCTATTATATTCCACAATATTACCAGATATTATATCTTTGATACCTTTCCTGTAAAGATCAAGCCTAACGCGTGGTGAGGGTTCTGCTGGGGTTTCTGTCACTGGCAAGAGCAGCATCTGAGTATGCAGAACCTACAGTGATATCCAGACTGATTCCCACTGATCTCAGCAAAGCCAAGACATTATCTTGTATGCTTTTCCATACAGCTGGGGAATGATTTAATATGCAAAGATCTTCACTTACCTACATCCTTCTACAAATCAGAATTCTCTGCTGTCTGTTCTTCACCCAACTCAACAGAGAGTCTATCAACAGTCTCCACTTTTCTACCCTAGGTTTCTAAGGCAAAAAAAATATAATTACCTTTATTTAAATGAGTGTATTTCTAACTGGGATAGGACCCTGCACACACAATACAGGTTCAAGACAGTAGCTTGTAGCCCAATAGACTGGATCAGGACATGCACTCCTGAATTTCTCTCCACTCAGAAGTAACTGGCATTTACTTCTGAGCAAGAGACACAATTATGATAAAAACAACATATGCCCTTGTGCCTCCTCAGTTATACAATTTCTACTTATTCTGTCAGAGACATGCATTTTGGGTATTTATGGATCGAGAAATCCCATATCAGACATGAGCACCATTGACAGGGCAAGACACTGCTGTAACTGTCCTTGTAGTGTCCATCCTGTGGGAACACATGGCTTTCATTTGCCAGTAACATCAGACAAATGCATCTGTTTTAACCTATTAATTTGGCAAAAAAGAAAAAACACTCTCTTGCTGCATTTTGTGGTTGTGCCTTTGCCTTTATTTCCAAGTTATTTCTTAGTTATGGTTATTGTTTCCAGTATTTAATTTCGCAGGACACTAACAGGCTGGCTGAAATCATATCTTCATTTTATATGAGGGCAAAAAAAAAAATCTCACCTGGAGTCCTCTACCTTTACCCATAAAAGAGTCAAGAAGCAGACTCGTCTCCGATAGCTCAGTTGTTTTCAGAAAAGAAAAGCAAGGAAGCAAGACAGGGCTCAAAAGCTTGCCACAAAAATAGGAACCCTTGCTCTTCTGTGGGCTCCAAGCCCATCTCAGGAGCAGCACCAATGTGAAGCCCATGGCCCAACAGGCAGCCAGGGACCCCAAGCATGGAGCCGTTGTTGGTGTTGGGAAGCAACTGTGAGCAAGGGAGACCAAACTTCCTCCGATGTGCAAACTCGAGATCTCATTTTCTGCAAGGTTACCCCCAATGATTAAAATGTTCTGTAATCTACCCTTCAAGGCCAGTCACGATGGGATCCACTAGAATTGATCTGTTATCTTTTACCTCCGCACACACCCCGTGTGTGCCTTTCATTAGTAATATGCTTTACCAGATGAATGCTGGCAATATTTTCCACTAACTGCAAGAGTTACTGAACTGAACCTTAACTAAAATTAAGTTGACTATTAAAAGCTCAATGAGTGACTCAGCAAACGGAAGCACTGTGCATAGGATTTAGCAAGCATGCAAGTGATCTGGCCACCACCAAGGCACAATACTTGCTGAACTTCCTATACCTAAAATTGGTTCCATGCAATAGTCATACTTTTGTGATGAATGATGAACTAATGCTCACAAAGTCTGGGTGCACTGAAATGCCAAAACAAATGTATAATAATTCAGGCATGCTATTCTGAAAACACAAAGTGAGACGATTGAAAGTTACAGGTTAATTTACAACATATACTCTCCATTAAAATAACAGATCTCCCTGCATCAGTTTTAAAAATACATGAATAATATCCTTAGCTATTAAGGTGTCATTATCGTAGAGAGTCACATAAATTTTACCTACCTGTATATAAACACTTCTAGGCTTTTTAAGGAACATACACTGCACTTGTTATTACATGTTAAGTTTATTCATTGTATATAGGCTTTTCATGACTGCAGTTTCTAAATTTACAAATATATCTTTTTTGTGCTTTTATAATTTCTAGGCTATACTTCCATACAAATATGTTCTACATTCTGTATTTCTGTTTTCAACACTATACACAGGTCCATAAATCAAAAGCAGCAAGAAATATTAAGATTACACCCAGTCTGGTTATCTTTAACAAACTAATAAACTAGGGATTCCCTGAGAAGAATTCTCTCTCTCAGGGAAAAAAAAAAATAAGAGAGAAAGAAAAATATTCCTATCTAATAATGTGGATAAAAGGTACTGCCACAAAAAGACAGAATTATTCAGGAAAAATTCTAAGAGATTTCCTAAATATTGTCCCCATTAAAAAAAAAAAAAAAATCAGTATTTTAAAGAAGAGAAGGTCCAAATGGACATATGCAGACTTACGTGAAAGAGTTAAAGAGTTAAAGCTATTGATGGAGGACTATTTGCTGATAAGGTTGCATCTATTTGAAATAGGATAGCATTTGGGACTACTCAAACAAAAGTCTACAGAAAACTGATAAATCAAGGAACTGAGCAGGATTTAAACAAACAACAGACATGGCTGAGAACACATGAAATGTCACGAGTACAGCTGAGAAATAAGTGATGGCACAGGACCACTTACTCTGCTACTAACAAGACATTTGCTTTGGCCTCTGCAGAGCGAGACAGCTATCCATCCTGCCTCAGCTCCAGAAATGCTTGAGATCGAAGCCCTAAAAAAAGTGGTTATTATTTCTGGGTGTGCACATGGAACACCCCAATAAGCCTTGCTTTCGAAAAACAAAATATCCACCATGTATCACAGTCAGGTGAAACCCTAAATGACTTCTTGCAGAAAAGAGCTCTTCCTCCAAATACTGCTGTTACAAAACACCAGGGTCTGGATTCTCCAAGAAAATGCTGATTTCACATCCCAGTAGCCAGCTTTCAGGTGCTGTGCCTGTGTCATGGAGCCCTCAGCCTTGCCAGTCACTTCTGTGCCTCCTGTGCCACCCAACTCAGGAGCAGCCATCGCGGAGCAAGAACAATCCAATGCTGCCAGCAGAAGGCCAAGGCCACACTCATCCGTAGCCCCACTTCGTCTCTAGGACCTCCATTTTTAAGCAGTGATACTCAAATTTTTTAGTTTCAATACCTTTTTCAAGGCTCCCAGGCTGCTCCTGAAACAAACCTACTGGAGGGTCCTTTCCTTCAAGGACACAGATGGAGAAAGTGAGAGCTATAAACACAAAAATCCACCATTTTGCAACAAGAATTTGCACTTTCTGAAGTCTGCTGGGATGTGAGGGGAAAGATGGGAGCAGAGAGGCTCAACCTTGTCAGGATGGAAGTGCTTGAGAACATCCAAAGAAGATCTTTGGCCACCTGGGAAAACTGGATATTGAAAACATAGGCACTCACACAGGTTAGGCAACTTCTAAGGTTAGGTGGCAGTTCAGTGGGGATATTGAGGATCTCAGTTTGGGCTTTCAATGCCTAAATCCCACTTAAGTCCCACTTAAGGCATCTAATCCTTCTGTGGATCTGGGCCTAAAGCCTTGCCAGGAAGGAGAGAGTCTATGCATGCAAAAGCTGATGGTCAGTGAAAGTCTGGTTCTGTTAAAACTAAACTACACAGAGAACGACCTTATTTTGTACAAAGGAATAATGCAGAATAATCAAAGGTGCGTTCCAGTCACAGAAAGTTAATGGAAAGTTAATGCAGCTGATACAGATCACAATCCTGTCTTTAGACCCTATGACAGTTATGCTGACCTGGAGAACATTATAACCCATAAATCATGGGTCTTCAATAGCTCACGGGAAGAAGCACATTTGGAAATGTTCAAAAGACACAATTACTACAGAAGTCCTCAAAAAAATACCTCTCTTACCCACAACAGCTAAGAGTACAACTAGAAAGGAGCAGAAATTTATAAAACACTGTAATGTTTACAAAGGGTTAATAATTAAAATAACAATATTCTGTTATTCAGTGACCAACTAGTTTACCATGCTTTATGGAATTAAGTAGTTTCAGTCCAGTTTCTAATAGCCAGGAATCCATCTGGCAAAAGTTACCAATTTATTTCTCACTTACCTGAAGTGCTGTTGGCTATCTCAACCATGAAGTAAAGTGTGAGTGGATGTGGATAACAGTTTACCCTACACTCCCTACATCTTGTATCTCTATATCACAAATTCATTTTAAATTTTTTAAAGGTGCCTGTACTTACTCCCCTTGAATTTAGTTAAAATGACTGCGAATATGATATTTTCATATACAAACTATCTTATTGATAGAAGTGATCTTGGCATAAAAGAAGAATAGAATTACAACAATAAAATACAACTTCATGTTACTATTCTATACTACTGTTATTACAAAACAGATATAATTAATTATTACCAATTATTTTAATGGTAAATATTTCTGCCATATCCCAGGTATGCACTGCAACATTTAACTGACTGCAATCACTGAGATTCCTCTATGGTTAAAACACTGAGGTCTCCATTTTGGGGATTGAAATACATCTTCCCAGAGCTCTGCTTCAAATCAAAATTCTCCTGCAAGTGCCCATCAACCAGCATCTGACCTTTCTAAACCATGGGAGAAACAAAGGGACCTGCTTCCCAGTTCTTCCTATCATCTGCAGATGGACAAAGAGTTCTGGCAGCTCACTCACTAACTCCTGCAAATTTCGCATTACAAAATCAGTATTCGATGCAAAATACAGGAGAGCAGAATAAGCACGTATGTCATAGATTGTAAAGATGCCAAAGATACTTTAAGCAGAGGAAAATTACCCATTCTCCCATGACACTGAAGTCCATGGAATCATGGTGCACTCCTTCCTTCCTGAACACTGCATTATCCCCTCCAGACTGAAACACGGTTTCCTCTGGCAGGCTCAATGATTGATAAAGCCCCCACCCGGTTTTCAAGGGGTGAAGGAATTACTGATGTTTTGTAATCAGCTCATGGTAAAGAGGCCAGTATGGTTTCCCTGATTTACTTGGATATTGGTCTGGAGCCTCACTGTGCTTCCACCTGCATTTTACTTTCGGTTCTGGATTCTTTCCAGGATAAAGACGCAAAGTCAAGGTGGCATCTTTCCTGTCCAGCCACCTCCTACCTTTTGGTAAAATGTTAATATACTGACAGATCTGACATACAGGAAGACGACAATAGACTCTTAACATGGACAAAGTCAAACAACAGAAGATACTTTGCAATTTGGCATTTTTCCCCCCAAATATTCCTGTTTAAATGGTTTCCCTTTAATTCGCAAAAGTATGTCTTTTCAGTAGAAGTCAGTCTATTTTTGCCTGCTGTTAATCTATGTATAAACTAAATCTCACCCTCCTGACTCACACAAGCAATTGCCCCCTTGGTCTGACAAGGCAGCTCAGAAGAACAGGGAAAGCAGGATTTGTCCTGTATCTATCTATGCAGTTTAGTGCCAACCCATGCTTGGCTGAGACTGGTCAGCTGTAAGAGACTGATGAGAATTGTTTGAAATACTTCTGGTTGAAAAATACATAAATCAAAATTACTGGTAAAACAAGAGAGATGTATGTGACACATATGAAACACAGAAATAACCTAGAAAAAAAAATAACCGAAGTTCCAGCCTAGGACTCTCACAATCTGAGTTTTCCAAATAATATAAATGTCACAAAATATAAATACACAAAACAGTAAGTAATGTCACTGCAAGGTGACATTATTCTGTCTACAGAACAGTAAGGGTTAATTTTCTTGAAGAAGTTTAGGGGGCCATGAAAGTTGTGAATTTAAATTCACACCAATTTGAAATGTTATATTAAATAACGCACAAAGTTAATTTTGCTTGCTAATTTTGCTTGTTAATTTTTTACTGACTACTATTCCTATTCCAGGTTCCTCCTTACAAAGGACAGGAACATCAAGAAAGTAGCATCCAGTAAAAAAATTGAGAGAAAAATACTTAGGGGATAGACTCATTTAGGCAGAGAAAGTGCTTAAGCAGGGACATAGGTGCTGTGTCTATGGGTACATAGAGAGGTTTGGTTAGCGCATGCCCAGGCAAGGAGGATTTGGTTATGGTCAGAATTTGTGAGTGACAGCCATGTGACAGCAGGGATTTTGTAGGGATGGAAATTCCTGAAACAAGACACACGACTGCTCATGCGGTCTGCATGTGCCCATCGTCATGCTATATTACAATAGCTGACACCACGGTTTACCAGTTTTCCAAAAGAGAGGCTATAAATTAGGAAAAGGATTTCAGGCACATTGGATGAGAAATTAAAGTCCTAACATTTAAAAACAAAGGGATAAATATAATTTCTTTTCATGTTATTGAAACAAGCAAACAAAAATCTCCAGTCAAACCACACACTACCAGTAAAACCTGCATTTCCATTATTTACCTTTAGTGACAGGTCATTATTTCCTTAGAATATATTCTTTTCTTATTAATTTACCTTAGAAGGTCTGAATCCTACCAACATACTTAATTTTTAGTATGGAATAATCCCACTGATGATTCACATACTGTAGCTATTTCTACACTTTCAGGATCAGGGCCTAAGTCACAACATACAGTTAAGCAGAGGCTTTTCCAAAGAACTGTTTCGTTTGCCCTTCTGGAGGTCTTACACAGACGTGAAACCAGAGGAGATGTGCATTTAAATCAAACCTGAAAAACCAAAATACTTTCCCTTTAACACTGAATTCAAGCCAATACAGTATCACATGACCTTTACTGTAATTTCTATTAAAATAATTTCATGTCTGGTTGCTTCTGCTATCCTGGCTCATTTGTATTGTTTACAACAAGTCATTGCTCTCGACAGTTAGTGGTGGCTGAATCCATGGTTACCAGTTTTTACATTCACTGGTTAAATGGAATGCAGCTCTTCAGTGGGGTTTCATGGAGAAGCTCTTAAGAAATCACAATCAAGCTATCAGTCAGGCTAACCTGGGAGAAATTAATCTGATAAGCAGAAGTATTGCTGTGTATGACAAATTTATTGAAAGGGAGCTCAAGGCATTTATTAGTTGCAGTTGCCAAAGTGGACACGTTTGGGTCAGACTTAGTACAGGGAGGACTTGGGTTAGGAGGTCTATGTCTGACATTCATCCATGTTGTACCTCCTCTGGCGCTCACTGCTAATACAACTATACTGTTCAAGGGTTTAAAAAAAATAAAAATCTCAAACACTTATTTCACCAGAAATGTGCTCAGAATATAAATAGTGCTTAAACACAGGTTTAACCAGACTGCAGTCCCGTCAAAGTAACTTAAACAGACACAGACAAGATAGTAAAACACAAAATAGACAGCCTTGAGTAGAATCCAATTAAGACAAAAAACACCTCTAACAGAGCAACATTGTTAACGACTAAATTAAGACTGAAAACAAATATATTTTATTGCCACCTAAGAACAATACAGATTAATTCTGTTTGCCTTGTTATTTATAGTTTGGCGTAGGGTGGGGTTGCCAAAATCAAAGAGCAAAGCAGAAACGTATTTGCAAGATGGACCCCCAAATCCTTTAAAAATGCCTAAAAGCATAAGAAAAGTTCTTTACAGTTTGATGGCTACAATATTTGTCCCACAAGCTACATGACAGCAACAAATAGTTAAATCAAACATATTACTACGAGCTCATCTACTGCAAAGTCACTGTATCAGAAGCCTGAATTGATTTGTTTCCTTAGAACAAATTGAAAATGAATGTAACATAACATCGGAAAAAAGAAATCCCTCCTGCTCTGCTAATCGGATATCGTATAATGGTTGATTGCAGCTTTGCACCGTGCTACTGTTGCCTATATCATACATACTTACAGGTTCTGGGTTCTTCCAAGAGTTTGGTGCAGTTTCAAGGACAAATCTCTTAAGGAAGTCTTTCTACTGTGCAGCAGTGATCCTAGCTCTGATCTCATTACATGAGCAAAGTGCTACTGCTGACAATATAAAGGAAACTTCCTGCATGAAGAAGAAATCTTGGAAAGTCTCAGGGTTAAAAAGGCTGCTTAAACGCGCTGCTTGATTTGCTCCCTAGCTGTGTATACACAGTAGCAGCTGATCTCTGTTTGCAGCCCTGCAGAAAGAAACCTTTGCTGAAAACCAATGGCATCACATTTCAGTGGAGCTACTGTCAGGCTCTGGAGAGCAAAGCAACCTTTGACAACTTCACCCAGTTCAAACCACTGGCATTTGCTGCATGTCCTGCAGGACTTTTGAAATGGTATATTTACTGTATTAATGTTATTAATGCCACTCTGAAATCCTGCATCTCAGGCAGCCGTGATACAAGCAGAAGTCTCCCTCACTATAATAGGAGGGTCTGACTATGTCAGGACTGTGAACTGCAGAATTCGCCACAGTATCTTTTGCTTTGTCTTGATTGTGGCATTTGATGAGAAGCTGTTAGCTGCACTCAAAAGCATTTTCTGCCTTAGAATTTCTAAATTAAGTGCAACAGGCATCCTGTTTATCCTAAATTAATCCTGAGCCTGCCCTGCATCAGTCACGCACTGCTCAGTGCTTTTCTTTCCGATACACAGTAAAAATCAAAATATTTTGGGAGTGGAAGGTGGCTCGTTCTTTTTATTTAGTATTTTATCTAGAGTCAGATCTAGCCTGGTCCCTGTTGGACTAAAACCATGGAGCACAACATCCCAAATTCTGCAAAGTTTTGTATCCTGACTGAAGTTTCAGGATACATCATCTGTTAATCAGGATCAGGATCATCTGTTAATGCCCCCTTAGCTCCTGCTTTGGCCTTCCAGAACCAAACCAGGGATGAGCAGAACCTGTACGAGTTTCTGCAGCTCTTACTGCTGTCCAAGCAAACTAGTAAGACCAGAAAAGCAACATTTAAAAAGAATACAACTGCTAGAACTATTTCAACTCTTAACTGGGAAGCAATACTTACTCCAAACACATCCTCACATTTGATGTTAAAGAATTATCAATAATTAATTCAGATGTAGTTGTTTCACCATTTAGCCCAGGGTGATTCTCCAAAGAGCAACTGGGAGCACACATTCCCCTGGCACTCAGTCAGAGCATGACCGTAGAGCTTGCATGCTGCTCCCCAAACAAGACCCCCTTTTCCCTCCAGGATAGCCAGAAAACTTCAGAAACAAAATTTAGAAGAATCCCTTTTAAAAGTACACCATTGCAGGCTTTGGTTAGGAGGAGTTGAGGGTTTTTTCCTGGGCATTTATGAAACTGATTAATCAACACCCTTTTTTCCCCTGAGGCACTATGACTATTCTAGCTACTAGTATATTGCGTGTTATTTCTTTAGTATTTTGAACTGTATTCCAAAGGGCAGAAACCAAAACTGACAGTACATCAAGACAACACGCTCTGTGATTCAAACAGCAAAATAATTGAGATCCTGTGCATACACAACATCCAAGTCTGTGTGTGCACATTGCACATGCGCGCACACACTCATTCACAAGCACAAACAAGTGTAAGGGCTTGTGGCCCAATTTTCAGAGACACTCACAGTTCATGTCCTCACCTTCCTTCAAATTAAAAAAAGGTAACAAGAAGCAAAATCTGATCAGTGAAACATCTGAAATAATTTTCGTTAAAAGTAGGCATCATTCACAGGAGAGTAACCATATTGATTCAACATGCGTTTCTCCCAAATTGGTCTCTCTCCTTTGGAAGAAGAATACTGTCCACCCCTGGACTATGTCACACCAGAGAAATGAAAGTTTGTGGTGGCATCAGCAGGTTTAATCTTGCTCTTCTCCCTCAAGGGACACTGCAAGGCAGCAACTCAAAATCCTGGCTGTGAGGCAGGACTCGCTGTCTACCTGTGTCACCTCCAACACATAACCTCACCTTTCCGTGCCTAAACTGACACCACCACATTTAACGCACGTTGCAAAAGCACAGCTTCCGTCCCTCTGTTGCTCAAGCTGGAAGAAAGGGATTGCACGCTGGAGAAAAGTAAAGGACTAAAGCTCACAGCTGTGCATCCTGCTCCCAGATGTGCCATACGAAGGGCCATGAGTGACCTTGAACCACCTGCTCTCTGTGCTCCAGTGACCAGCCTGCTGCCCACACTGCATATAACTCACTCACAGCACTTGTCCTCCTGGTCTCTTTTGACTCTAGTATAGCAAAACAGGGGTTTTCTTTTGTTGGAAATTCAGCGCAGAGTATAACAAGATCCTTTTGCCCAGTGAAACTCAAGGCACTAATTTAAGACTAGTAAAAAAAATAAATCCCAGTGGAGGCAGGAATTTCAGCGAATGAAGTTTCCTTCTCAACAGCCTCTAAATACCCAACTGTCAGCACAGGAAAGCTGAGACTTCTGAATGCTGCATGAGCAGTAATACCACCATATCCAGCAGTCCTATCCCACACAGACCCACTTGCTGAGGCTGGAGTACATCCATCCCAAGTTTGACTCCACTCCTTCTTACCTCTCCTATATAACCGTGCCTCCTTGCCACAGCTGGGTCAATAGAAATCCAGGGACACAGCTCCTTCAGCTACCTTCTTTTGTAAAAGTATACTCAGGTCCCGAATGTGGGACAAACTGGAATTGCAGAATCTTTCTCCTCCCAGTCTTCCCAGATACACCTCAACCTGCAGCAACCTGACTTCCTTTTTCTCTCCTTTGTGATTTTCTCACTGAATTTTGTTTTTACAGCATTATATCCAGCAAGGAAAGTAGTAACAATTCAAAGCCTATTTTCCAACCTTCAGAGGGCAGGGTAAAGTAGTCTGGCTATTAAGGCAGGACCACAAAAATATGTTCAGAGAGGATGAGCAAGAGCTAGGAGAGAAACGAAGGGGAGGCTGACCCTGAGCTTGATGTCAGAAGCTCTAGGTCTCCATCCCTCCCATCCCCAGTGGAAAGGGTGGCCCTTGGAAGCCAACCCCACTGCCTGCTCTTCTAAAGTCTAAACTAGTACAGGTGTCCAAGATGGCCCATGCCCTGTCTTCCTGACGTCTGTCACTTTTAACAATTTAAAAAGCTTGTTTAATTCATGATGGCCTTAAAACTCAAACATATCATCAAGAAGACACTTACAGCTAATACTACAAATGAATAAACCAGAGCAAATTCTCAGTTTTTACACAAATATATGTTTCAGATTTTAAAACCTTGTTTCCAGCAGTCAAGAAGTAAGAGACATGCTTTCTCGTTTAAAAAGAGATTTCTGGCTCTTACAATTAAAGAGGAAAAACTGAAGGCAACCGCAATGAAACAGAAGCAGAAGCACAGTGACACTTTGCAAACAGGCACAGCTTTCAGCTAGTCTCAAGACTTTCAGTAAGCAGTATCAGTTTTAATTACCAGTCCCAGAATCCAATAGTACACAGACACTCCAAGAAACATATCCTACCTGTTTTATTCAGACACTTAGGACTTTGCTTAAATATTAAGTTTGAAACTGTTCATCTAGACCTGTCTGATTCCTGCACAGGTCCCGAATGTGTCCTTTCCTCCATCTATCCATATACATAATAACTGTGACTACTGGATTTTCTTTTTAACTTTTAAATGCACATGGATCCGAATCAACATATGGAACATCTTCTGCATCATCACAAAATGAGTGGCTATATTCTTCTCATTGAAACTCCTCCATAATAGTTGCTTTTTCCTTTTCATCTATCAAGACTTTTAACCAAAACTAATACAATCATCAGGAACAGTGTAGGCCTAAGCTACTTGCTGTTCCCATTAGAAGCACTGCACTACTCAATCATTCAAGATTCTCTGTCCCATTGTATTAAATATGCTTGTATTTTGTGCTATGAGTACAATTAAAATGGTTGAGGTTTTCACACTGTTCTTATCTTTTACTTGCTCTCTAAAATATCCAGCATGCATTGAAACCAATATAGGTGATAATACAGATGTAAATATCACCATGGAGGCATCATGATAAATTTGACGTTGGGAATAATTCATTCAAGGTATCTAGATCCAATTTAAATTTTTTTCCAATTTTAACTGAGCCTTCATAACCAGATGAACTTACACGAAGGTGTACAACTTCATGCTACGCTGGTAAACCACCCTAACTAGGAAATAAATTTTCAGTGATTAAGTTGAATTGTTCATACAAAACGCCAGCTTCAGCTTTTCACCCATACAAAATAGCTTGGAAAATATATACTGCATGTGTTTATTATAGCTACAGTTGCCATGAACATCTATAACTCTCCAACAATTTCTTTGATTTATGTTCAAAAACATACAGGGCATGAAATGATGCCTGCAACCTTACACTTCCCTCAAGAACATTGTGGGGAGAAGATATATTCCAAAACATCATGTTAGATTCCTTGTTATGTCTCCTTTTTAAAATAAATGTATGATAATCAATTACACATGCTTCAAAGCAACTGCCACTAGATTCCCCAACAGAAAAGCTGTTTGAGAAAAGCTCCATTTTCTTTCCCCTAATGGTCAAGTTATAATAAGAGATCTTGCCTAGATATTAAAGGGGGAAAAAATGTATTATAAAGGATAGGCCTTGCTCCACTTGTATATGCATGCACAGGTTTGTGCTTGCCTGGACTTGGCTTAGAACAAGGTTTTCAGAAAAGTAACATCTCCACTGATCAACATGCTAAAAAAGGATGTGTGTGAAGATCTTGCACCTAATCTCCTTGTCATTTATGCTTGTAGTAATCCAAATTGTGTCAAGAGAATGACACAGATGATAAATTAATGTATCAGGCTCAACTTCCCTTTCAACCTCAATATACAAAACATCCCTGTAAGAAGTCCACCCAGCTGTAGCCTCCACTAGAAACAGAAACCTGCAGATGTTTATAGGAATATCAATTAAGCTGAATGGGAGCTCTGCCATTAATGGTGATGCATGTAAGATTGGGCTTTGCACATCTGCCTGAACTCCACACAGTGGCTGAAGTGCACGTCTTCTCCAGAGTATTGAGGCCAGTGGGTTATATGCCATTACCAGGTAAGCATAATACGGATGTGATTTCCACAGTCTCACGGCTCTGGCACAGGGACAAGGGCAGCATCCCCAGGCACCACCCTTGCCCACTGTGGGAAGACAGGAGCAGTCAGGAATGCATGGGAGTGAGTGCATGGACCACCCCCAGCACAGAAAAGATCAGGACCTACTGCCTGCCCTGCTTCACGTAGTTTGGGCTGCCTGCATCCCAAACAGAGAGCTGCTATTCCCTATGTCTAGGCATTTAATTCAATCCTTAGGTTACACTGCAAACTAAAGAGCTGACACACAATATAGAAAACTGGAGTAGAAACTAGATGGTACAAGCCCCTCTAAGGAGGATCGGCACCTGCTGACACTGAGCTTCCAGCAAATATGGAACAAGATGGATGTGTGACTTGTTTTATGGCCCTGTTCATCCCTGTAAGTGTGCAAAATTTGCATGCCAAATAGGGAGATGGAAATAAATTCCATTCTACTCTTTTTTTCCCCTCCTATTTTCTTTGAATCAAATCCTCAAAGAAGGAAAATTCACAGGAGGGGAAGTACAAGCTTGCACCCTCTTTGGCCCCCAGTGCTATTTTATCCATTACTAAGGAAGCCAAGGAAGAGGAGGGGAGAGAACTGGACATGCACGCCTACTGCCCATGCAGTCCCAGCAAGACAGCATCAACAGTTGTTCTCCTATTTTCACAGTGGGAAATAAGCAGGTACTAGCTGTATTGGAATAATCAGGAGGAATCTAGGTCAAAATCAAAGCAAGACTGCTTTGTCCATTTGAAAAAACTCACATGCAAACACAATACCCAAGTAAAAACAAAGAAGTTATTTGTAGCAGTTATCTCTGTTAGGATTGCTAAACAAGCATGCAGACATTGGCCCACCTTGAGTAAAAGGCACTATTCCTTCTCTGTGACTTCTGAAAAGGCATTCAAAATCAATACAAAATTGCAATATTAGGAAATTTTATAATCATTATTTCAAGAAAGCAGACTTGAAAGGGTCTCTTGTTCATGGGTAAATCTTCAGTTAGTTTTTCTAGTACCGGTGGTTCAATTCTCCAACTGCCCCCTGGAGAAAACTGAAGATCTGCATTTAAATGGAGATATAGTATTTCCAAATGCACAGTACCTGCAAGGCAGATACTGTCAAGGTTTCTTAGTGAGTGGATCTCAAATTGTATTAGGTACATTTCAGTGCTGTAACTATCCCCATTTCTTAGGACTGGGGCTATTTCCATATAATTTTCTCCCTGTGTGCGGGCTTTGTAATATTTGTCCTGATAAGACAAAATTAAACCCCCATCCACAACAAAGTCCTCACATAGCAACAACAAAGAATTACAACTTTATGCATAATTTTCTGATAGGGATGATGAAGACTGTATTAGACGGCATGACTGAAAATCTTAAATAATTGAAAACTCTGATGACTTAATAGAGTAGTGAGCTTGGTTTACAATGCAGCCAATTTAGAGTCATAAAAACACCGTGTAAAATGTTTATCTTGTGGTTGACCATTACATATCCTATTTATTATTCCAAAGTATTTCAACAGCATTTTTCTTCATCAATGTGGCTGCTGGCATTTAGCACCCACTCACTAAATTCACATGATTTTCCTGGAACAGCTTTAGGAAAAGAAAACAAAAAATTAGGAGATTGCTACAAAACTGCTCCTTGTTACTATATGCCTCTTTTTCACATTCTGACTTGAACCAACTTCATGTGCTGCAAAATACGTTTGAAACCACTGACGTTAAAATATAATAAATCAAAGCCATATTCGTGAAGTTAAAAAGACTGGTGCAACTACTGATCCTGCCACATCAGAGAACCAAAAGAAAAAATCAAACCTCATGAATACTTTGTTGCTAATATACATGAGTTCAAAGAGCAGTGTTCCTCATAGGAAAACATCTTAATTTTCATATCAGAAAATCATCCTAACCTTCCAGAAAGTTTTTACGATTATGCAAGGAAGTCAGAGAGAAGGTTTAAAGTGCAGAAGACACTCGTGATGGGTTTCAGACGCAGGCAGTAGTCCAGGCAGCCTCTCGCTGAAATTCAGGTTGCAATTGAAATGTCCCTGTAAACAAGGTTACTGCAAACGGCCCAAGATATCCTTCTCAGCAACACCTTCACCAGGAGCCCTTCAGCCGTCTACTTAGTTTGTTATACCTTATCTCACAGCCCTGACATCCTAATGCTGATTCAAATTCGGGATTCAAAATGAAAGACGAAGTATCTCTAAGATCACTTAATACTGAAATACCATTGCAGTAATAAGTGGTGCCAGGCTGGAGATACGGATATAATACTCTAGTGGTAACCTTTTAATTCCTGACAAAACAGTGTGGAATAACTGTGATACTGCAGAGACACTTAATGCAATCGATTTGTTTTCCTTATTTTGATAATGAGTATGCTGAATGTCGTGTTTACCTTCTCCTGCCCCCAGCACATTTTTAAAGACCTCTAAAAGGAGACATGCCAGATCCCTGTACAGACATGAAACACCTCACACTAATGGAGCCCCTGTCCCTAGCACACTGAATCCCAGCTACCTTGATGCTCCCAAGACAAGGAAGATCACAACCATATGAGTCGCTTCGTCATTCTAAGTCTTTGACTATTTTCAGTGGAAATGCAATGCACGCATGATGTATAATCTAATGTAGATTATATTGTAAACTACTCCCATTCTGAAAGGGAGGGTAGGCATGCTACACCAGAACATTTTGTCCTCTGAAATAAAACAGGGGTATAACAATGAAATGTTATCAAGCAAGTTTTATACGTTGTGTTTTAAACAGGGTAGCTAATAAATGCCTAAAACTTTGGTGGGTTTATACAAAGGGCACTTAGATTTCCCTCCCAGTCACAGACACTGATAGGTTGAAGCAGGGGCGGGGGGGAGAGACAGGAGGGTTGTCATCTGTTTTTCTGTTGTGTTATGTTTACTGTTAGAATATCCTTAATAGTATCAAAAGACAGGATTCCAGGGCGTAGGGGTGCAGTGGGACAGGGGTATAATATAGGGGAGGGGGAGAATTACAGGAGAGAAACCCAAACTGCTCAGTGCCTGCCTTCCCACACTACCATTCAACTTTCATTTTCGTCTCCTTTATACTCCACTCATTTTTACTTGCCTCCCCCATTATTTAGTCATCTCTTAAATGCAGTCCTCTCTTCTCTGGGATCACGAAAAACATATTAGCTAGAACCAGTACATGGAGTGCATCCCCTGCAGCACTTCAAAATGTACCTCCGGACCAGTCATGCCTTCATGGCAATAATGACCAGGAGAAGATAAAAAACAAAATTAATTAAAAAAAAAATTACAAAAGAGAAAAAATTCCTCACCGCCAGGGCACACTCAGATCCCACAGACAGCCGCTTCCCCAAACGACCCTCCTCCCCACGGCCGGCGCTGGGAGGGCCAAGAGCCAGGAGCGGACTTTGCACACTTTACTTCGCCCCTCCTGATCCCGGGCGCGCGCGGCCCCGCCGCCTTTGTGTGCGCGCGTCCG
>VWZV01005330.1:248714-270693 GCA_013397155.1 Irena cyanogastra | reverse complement strand
GGCGCGGGGGAGCGGCGGCGCGGGGCGCAGGCATGCGTTCATCTCCGTGTCTTTCATTTTACCTTCAGGGTGACATTCAGTGCCGGGCGAGGCTCGCCGGTCACCGCCACGTCCCACCTGGAAAAAACACAAACAAAACCACGAAAAAAAAAACCAAAACCAACAACAACAACAACAAAAAAAGGCGACTGCCGAAAAGGGGGGATGGGCTGGGAGAGGGTGCGGGCCGCACACGGCTGGGATGCGGGCGGCGGACGGGACACCTCGCCCAGGGGACGCGGAGACACACGCGCCGCCGGCCGCCAGCAGGCCATGTGCCGAGCGGCCGGCGGGGGCGGGGGAACGGACACCGCACACACACACAAAATCAGTAAATTTTTAAAAAGGAAAAAAAAAGCACCCGGAATGCCAGAGGAAGCCGGGCGAGGAGCGAGGATGCCGCACCGCTGCTGCCGTGCAGGCCCGACGCCGCGCCCCCCTAGTCCCCTGCAAGGCTCTGCAGGGGAAGGCGGGGGAGCCCCCGGCGCACAGCGCCCCACGGCCCCACCGGGAGCCGGAGTGCCCGGGGGGGCTGTGGCCCGGGCGGCCCGGGCGGCCCGGGCCGCACTGGGGCACCCGGCTGCGCAATGGCGTCGCCGCCGAGGAGAGCCGAGGGCTGGCGCAGACCCTGGCGCGGCTCGGTGAGGGGAGCCTGAGCCATCGCTCCCCATCTCCGCTGCTGGGGCAGCCGAGCAGCTGGTCCCGAAATCAGGAGGGTTTGCGTTAAAGCAGAGCGAGCCGGGGCCTGCGGCAGCCCCGGGGCCGCTGTGACCGCCGAGCAGGCTGGCAGCGCTGTGCCCGGCCATGGCAGCAGCCACACGCATCCGCTGCCCGGGGTTCGTGTGCTTCGCAAAGCCAGATCCTGCAAATCTCCATGAACGCTCCCACTAAATTCTGAGGGCCTTTTCACGTGTGAGACTTAACTCGCCTGCAAAAATATTCCCAGAACTAGGCCTCGCTTAAACTATCCATGGCAGCCTGAGTTTAAATGCCTCTTCATCTAAAAACCAGTTGTTACCCACACATTGCATCCCAAACTGCTGCAGCACCACACCACCTACTCTGTGACCGCAGAGTGTCCCAGCAGAGCCCTGAGACAAGTTTCCCTCTTCTGTGTTGCTTTTCACACCACCTATTATAATAACAAGTTACAACATCGACAATGCACAGGTAACTAGCACAGCAGAGTTCGTGAAGGGATGCATGTAGCAAGGCTGAAACGACTCTTTTTTTTTTTTTTTTGCAATTGCCTCTGTTCAGCCTTAATATTAGCATTAATACTTTCATTTTCCTCGTTTAAATACAATAAAAGGGAAAATTGCCTTTGTAATATTGTTACTACTCAGGTTTTGCAATTCCAGTTTTTATAAGGTGATAAAGTCAGGGAGAAGTTAGTGTACACCTTTTCTGTTGCTGGGCTCAGTGCCCTCAGCAGCAGCTATGTTGGGATCACCTATTGCAGCTGGGAAAAGAGTTGGGGAAGAAAGAAATCATTCTTGGAATATTGTACAGTCCAAGCATCATTTTAAGAAGCGGGAAATTGAAAGCACTGGGTTGTGGTTTTTTTTCTTTTTAAACCCAAGCTACTCAAGATGCTTTCTGGCTTGGCTAGAAAGACAAGTTTGCTACATGTTTCTGTTCTGGAATAATTTTGAACTGCTTTTAGTCTAAATTCTTACCTGTCCTAACTCTACTCTCTCAGTAGAGTACATTACTGATACATGTTTTTGGTAGACTTGAAAAGCAATGTGTACAGCTTGATTGTTGTCTGTATTTCGCCATTTATTTTTAAGTGAGGCTCTTTTGATTGATGTGAGGAATTTGTTTGAAAGGATGAAGGGTATGGCACGGCTACCCAAGGTGCTACTTAAAATTACACCATACCTCAGCTGACAGATTTTTCATTGTGATTGTCACACTTTTAAAAGCACATGAGTTAATCAAATTGTTAGTTTTGGAATGCACTTAAAGGAACATTAAAATGTATTAATTTCATTAAAATAACTGAGCAGATAGGTAACAAAACAAATATCAGCCAAATAAGCAAGATCTCAACTATGGAGCCAAATCCAGTCCTATTGAAATCATCTGAGTTGTGCTTGTATACAGCACATTTAATTTGGCTTCTGCAATCACACAGCTGACGCTTTATTTGGTTTACAGAGGTGTGTATATTAAAAATGTGCGAGCCATGCTGTTTCTCCAGCCTGATTAACCACTGAAGTGAAATTCACCTGGTTCCTATTTAGCTCTGCTGTGCAGTCGTATCACACATGCAGTTTTCGCTGTGCGTACACACCTGAGATGCAGAGAGGTATTCCCAGCCCCTGTGTCGGTCTAAGGGATGTGAGTTGTGTCTGAGGTGAGGGTGTGATGAGGTGGATTTCAGCAGAGGCTGTTCACAGCCAGCTGCATATATATACTCCATTTAATGGGCAGTACTAGAGTCTGCGCTACCATCTTTCATTACTGCTGTTACTCATGCCAGTGAGAGTAAAGGAAGGGTTGATGTGTCTGTAATCACATATTAATTTGCTATGTAGATATATCCTAAGAACCTCTCAGCCCAGGAAAATTATGCTAGAATAAGGTCGGATGTGAATGTAAAGCAGAACTGTGTTCAGATAGTTTATTCATTCTGGAATGACCAAGTTGTTTCCTGGTTTCACTTAATCCACTTTGAAAGTGGATTAAGGTAATTCAAGAAACTGAATTCTTACACTGGCGTAAGAGTTGTCTACACATGGGTTTAGTCGAACGTATTATTGCATTGTACCTTTATTGCAGTGTATTGTACGTATTATTGCAGTGTACCTAGTAAGTGTCTTGAAATAACTTGATGTGTAGATGAGTCCAGAGTCGCACAGGTGAAAACAACAGAATTTAGTCATATTGTATAACATTAGGTTAATTTAGCCCAACATTTGACCTACTTGTTTCCTCATGAAGCATATTCATTACAGATTTTTCTTCCTCAACAAAAACCCCACAACAGAAGTGTATTTATGATCAGTTTCAAGATAGCAATGCCATGTGCACTCCGCTAAAAATAAACAATTTAACCAGTATATGTTCTAAATACCTTCTCAACTGCCTTAAGGAGGAGAAGAGGTTCTTTACTGGATAGAAATACTGGCTTCTCAATATAAATATTTTGAGCAGGTTGTTCTGAACAAAAGGAAAACAAACCCCAAAGCTCTGCTCTGCCCTCTGAGACACCCGTGATCCATTTGACTGCATTCCATTCATAGCAATAGCACCCAGTGTGACTCTGCAATATTAGTTCCTGAATAAGTAACCTCACAGACTCATGCAGAAGGGGGTGCAGAGCAACAGGGCCTTCAGGAGGCACCTTAAGAACGGAGAGCTAATTTATAGTTTTCTTACAGAGGTCTGAATCAGGGAGAACTTACCTGAAACCCAGGCAGCCTGCTCTCTGCCTCTGCTCTGAATCAGGTGTATTGCATCACTGGCATACAGGAAAGTGACTGAACTGATAATGAGAACATACAAGATGTTTTGTGACCTTGTGCCAAGCACAAAGTTTGTCAAATGTCATTCAGTTTCATTCCATGCCACAGACATCCATGGAAGAGAGGTGCTCTCTAATGTGAATGAAGCCTCCTAAACTTTGAACTTAAGACTGTTTGTTGGTTTGCTTTTGTCAGAGGAGGAAGCGGGGGGCATAGAACCAAACAAAAACTAGATGAGGTAGGAATTATGTGAACTCAGGTAGTAAACTAGCCAATTTTTTGAAAGAAGCATAAATATAAAAGCCAAATGATACAAATTGCTGACCCTTTAAGCATTGACATGGGAAAAACCATTAGAAGCTATGAAGATGAAAAAATCCAACTTCTACTACATGTCAAAGACTGCAACGTGTCACATATTACAGAGAGTAACCTGGGGTCTTCCCTTACACAGATGAAATAGTCCCAGCTACTCTGTGTAACAGGCAGTGATGCCTGCAGGATTCTCGTTTTGTGATTACAAGCATGGCTTTGCCCTCCTGTGCTTGTCTTAGTTAAGAATATAGGGAATGAATTTCGCCTATAAGTCCCTCATGCCAAACCTGTTTATTTAAGTAAGAATAATTCTGGTAACAAAATAAGCATTAACTGAGGAAGGTAAACATGGAGAAGCATAAACAAGAAATTCTTACTTAAATTCTGTGGTGCTGAAAGACTTTGAGCATGGGTCTTGATACTAAGGCTCAAATATTAAGCTTGGTATTAAACTCAGATTGAAGACGAGAGTTTTATCGGAGCATGCCTGATCTGAAATCCTACTTGAATAAATTAATAAAAAGGATTGGATTATTGTACACTCTGCTTCCACTGAGAGGTCTCTGAGCATTGGACCCACCTGCAGTGCTGGGGTATCCTGGCTCTCCCCCACTCCTGTCATTACAGGGGCATTACTCATCCAGAGAGGAAGGTGTCCTAAATCCCCAAGACGATTGGCACAGCACATGCAAGAGGAAATCTCAGTGCACAGCCAATGCCAGGCAATGAAGGATCCTCTGTGGGAGTTAGTTAGTAGTGCCAATGTTTGATATTTGTCGTAACAACCACCAACTGTTTTGTTTTTTGTTCTAACAATGTGAATTATGCATTAAACATTAATACGAGTGAGTGTACTTTCTTTTGATCTTCAAGCATAATCATTTCTAATGAGAGCTTATACATGAGCATTGAAGCAAATCCCTGAGTCATGTGAATTTACATTGGTTTTACTCTGTGGGAAAGATCTCACATGAGTTACTCATGTCTGTAAAACATAACATACTTAGAAGAAAAAAATGAGCTTGCATTTGTCTGTTGCAACATAAATATCTGTGTAGACATTTGGCTTGTGCCCTAGCAGTAATGAGACATTAAAAAGTTAATTTTATCAGAGATCAGGATTCAGGGTGGGGCCCTCAACTAAAGTGAGATCCAAGTCTGCTCAGAATAAGCTCATCTCTTAGTTTCTCCCATCTGGCTTCTTACTAGAGTTGATTTTAGTATCAGAGGAATTTGTACTAGCTCTAAGTAAAGGGACCAGAATTTGGCTTACTTGATAGAAATAAAAGTTGCCAAACTGCCATCACCAAGTTATAATATGGCAGTCCATGGCAGGCAAACTGTGCAGTGCTAAGTGGCACCTCTCCAAATGCCCTTGACAGCCAGTGCAGGCCAGACCCACTGTAGAACCTGCCTGGCCATGTTTAATATCTGCACTTCTTAAAACAACAGTCACAAATGGTGCATTCCATAAAAACATAAACACTGTGGATTGTGCAACTGCCAAGACAGTTATTTAAAATGCAAACAGAATTTAAGCCCTTTCCCCTTTGACACACTGCACAAATATTAAACCAACAAGCAATTAACAGTCTGCACTTCAGCAGCCCTGCTGTGTGTGCACAGGACAGGTAGCACACTGGGGAATGTACATGTGCAAAACAGTACATGATGGGCCCCATTCCTTGGGGTGCAGGTACTTACTACAAGATTTCCAGAATGCCTCTTGCCTTTCCAAACAGACCTCAGTGCTAAAGGTTGCAGGAGGTGGCTTTCTAGAAGGTATTATGTTTAATGGCAGATAGGCTCTATCTATGATTAAGGTCTTATCTCAGAAATTCTCAAAAGCCCATTAATGTATTTTATTCTTAATGTGTAAGTGCTAAAGGAGTCCTGGAAGCCAGAAATCCAGGATTACCCCACATAATTCAATGTTTTCACAAGAGCTACAGTCATGCTCTCTGCTGCTTCCCTTCTCTTGCCTCAATAACCTTAAATGCTGATGATACATCTTCAAGAGGAGAGTGGAAGCAGCCTATGCATAGAATAGTTTATAGACTGGAAGAAGAGCAAACACAAAACCCTTTATCCCTGAACTTGAATTCTCCAGTGCTCTGTTTTATATAATTACAGAGGAACTGATACTATTGCACTAGAGAAGATAGCACCCAAGACACTCCATTATGGAAACCCAACACTGTTTGTATTAATTATCTTCCCTGAGGTTGTACAGCTTCACCTGGCATGTTAAGTTAAAAGATAGATAGGTCAATATTGGGTCTTAAATAATTTTGGATAGAAGGACCTCAACTCCATCTAGACCCCACTTGAATCCCATTGACATTATTCAGCTTTAAAAGTTCAGTGAGTCTTCTGACTTTTCAGAATGCGTCAGTACATCCCCAGGCACACACAAAAGGCTGTGCTTGCAAAGACAGGATAGATACAGGTAGAAAATTATGTACAGAAGCATGTAGGGAGGCCTCTCTAAGCATCAGCCGGGGTGACAAAGCATGCTGGCCCATGGGTTCCCAGGCTGCATTCACAGCCCTGGAATGCCTGCTGGAAACACTCCCCTGTAATTCAGCTCATTTGGTGTGCATTAAGGATGCTCATTTCTAGACCCCTAAGTGAAATGTGGTACTGAACTCATTCTTCCTCTTACACCAGCAGGCCTTAGCAGGTGGCCAAGAGGCCGATGGGAAGTAGAGAACACCAGTTTTAATCCGGTTGTTCGTTATGGAAAACTATGAGGAAAGTGAAAAGATCTTATTCCGCAGACCAAGGCATTTACTTATATTTAACTGCCTAACCTCAGTCAGAACCCTGAATTCCATTACTCTATGTGAATGTTATGGTATGATGAAGTCTTATTTGGTAATTACCTGGTCAGAGCCACAGACTAGAAACAAGATATGCAGCCAGTGAAAGCCCAGTGGAGTCATACCAGTTTATAGTAGCTGAAAATCCAATCTTCAATTTCAAATTTAAAAATTGAGAAGTTGCGTTTTTCCATGGCATTTTGGTCATATTATACAGGGGAAAAAAAGGCAAGAAAATAAAAAAAATAAAGTTGTAGCTATTTATACAACCAAGACAGAAGCAGAACCAATGTGAAATCTTTAGCAATGAAATTCTACATCCAGATTATTAGGCATTTCAGTATTGGTGCCATGTGGATTACTGCTTAACTTTAGGGCAGCAAGGTAAGCTCATTTTCTTGCTTCTGTCTTTTCAACCACCATTAGGGTTGCAACCTTCCCATCCTCCAGGGAGAGGGGGAGAAGTTACATAAATGGGTGTTTTTCCATGGGCGGATGTCTAAATGTGAAGGGAAACAATTGAATTTTAATGACAATTTTGAGACTCTTGAAGTTAATTTCTGGGCAGTGCAGAAATTAGTGGGGCTTGCTGCTGCCAAGAGCTGCATGTTCTCCTCTCCTTCTGATGTTAGCAGGATTGCAGGTCTCAGCTTTTGGCAGAGATAACTCCCAAAATAGTAGGTCCTTCTCTCTTGCCTTCTCTCAAAAGAGAGAGCAAGAGATCTGCTGCTGTCAGACCCAAGTGTCAGTGCAGAGCAATAGCTACAAAAATAGGGTAACTGCACCAGATTTACACTACCAGAGATGTGTTCTCAGGTATTTACAGCATAGTAGCATTATCCAGAGTGGAATGGTGAATTTGTGCAGTGCTGCACAAAACATTTAACTGGAATAAGTTCCTGTATCCAAAAGCACTACAAAAATGATTGCGGAAGGAGAGTGGCAAACAATGGGATATCCTGGGGAAAAAAGTACACCAGTGATTGCAGCAAAGGCAGCCAGCTATGAAGGCTTTTCCTACACGCAGGGTAACAGTAATTCTGCCAAGGAGGCAAGTTACTTCCTTTTTAGCTATGCTATTTCTACTGCATTACTGAATCATGGTTTGTTAATAGCTTACAAACATTAAGTTTAAAAAGCTTTAGGAACTTTGTCATACCTACGACAATACATACCAATTTATCAATTTCTATAAAAATACATTTTGGGATTGTGGTTGTCAGGGTGGGGTTTTTTGATGCCTTTAATAAAGAAGGGGTAATTTTGGTCTTGTTTTTGTGTTCTTAGAAAATTCAGAAAGGAATATAAAGGATAGTCCCAAAATCTGTATGTATCTAATTGTACATAGCGAAGTAGAAAATAAAAGATGCTTTAAAATAGTGCCAGTCATTTAATCTGCTCTGTAGTTGGATGATAGAGTGTCAAGCATTTTCACCAAAAGCATGAGGCCTGCTGGAGAGGACTGTCTTTTCAATGCAATTATAGCCCCAAAGAGGTCATGGAAGGAATCAGCCTTCCCCATGTTACCCCTCTGGTCAGATGGCAGCTCCAGCCAAAAGGAAAGAAGAAAAGAGGACAGCCGTAGCCACCTGGCACTGCCTTTTTGCACAGCAAAAAGCAGGCAAGGGGAGGAAGGACCGGTATCCAGCCAGGTATGGCAGGACTTACGAGCCAGGCTGCCAAGCTGGAGCTCATCCTCTGAATGGGATTCTGCAGGGGAGGGCACAGAGAAGGTAACGTTGGGGAACTGCTTCCCTTGCAAAGATATCTGTGTCCCCATTTACCCTCTCCCATGTCTGTTACTTGGCAGAAAATTTTCATCCTGGTATTGAGTATGTTACTGTGTCTACCAGCCCGCTACAAGGTGTACGTAAAACATCGTCACTTAAGTTCTCTCACATTGCAGCCAGTTCTCACTTCAGTTACAGGAGAATTAAAAGAAGCATTAGGGAGACTTACATTACTGTCTGACACCAAGCCATTTTTTCCTAACACTGTTTTTTATATACTGTACCCAGAGTTTAGCTGTGTCCGTTATTTCCTTCTACTCACTTATTTCTCCAAAGGTGATTTTACTTAGAGCAAATTTTTGCACTGTACTACTGGATACTATGGTACAGTTCATTGTTCTAGAACAATTTCACAGGTTTAGAAACTCCACCAATAATGTTTTGCCACTAGATTTCTGCTGAGAAGTAGAGGCACTAGCTCACAAACACCCCTTCCAAGTCCTTATGGAGCCTTCCCGAGAACCTGTGTTATGTTTATCAGGCTTGCACACACAGCTAAGTCTCTGTGCCCCTGCTCTGAACCCTTGGGACATGGGTGCTCAGTTAAGACCACAGAAAAAGGAAAAGCGTGGCCACGATCAACAGTCAATCATTTTAATGGATGTTAATGTAAAAACATATTCCTAACCTTACTTACTACAGCCAAATATGCAGTAGAAGACATGGTTTTGCATGAACCAATTTCTTTTTTCTTTTTAACTCCTTTTGATGAGTGATCATTTTTGAGCGATTGGTGTAGTAATGTTCAGTTGTTACAGGACTGTTGCACGTATCTACCTGTGCTGATGGGATGTCACATTTCTGTCTAAGTTACCAAGACCATTCAGAGTTAACATCCAGAAACAGTTTCCTCTATTCCAGCAGCAGTTGCCACTTCTGAGGACAATTCTTTAGGTACAAGTCCAATAGAAATGGCCCTTCACTATTTTCCACTACAGCTCAGGTTTTCTGCTTCAGCTTTTATGCTGCTTTGAGCATGTACAAAATGGGATGCTAGTTTTCATCCCCCTGCTCTCAGTCCGAGAAATGCTATGCAAGAGTAATTCCATCTGATTTCACATAATTCTGCTCTTGCACTTAGAAATGCAGGAGTTAACAGTCAAGAAGTTCTTTGGGTACTGGAAAGATTAACAGGTCTTCCAATCCTCATACAGGTGACCACAAGGTACAAGCTTTGTAGACATTTGATGAATGAAGGGTTGCCACAAAATGAAAAGTGTGTCACAAAGTTCTAGAGGAAATTGTTGCAACAAGGTTTTAGGAGTTTGTGAAGGCACCGTGAAATGAACACACTTTATGAGGCTACAGCTTGTGTGTAGAAGGTATATGCAAACTGCTCTATATTCCTAAAATGATCATCAACAGATCATTGGGAACTTGGGCTGCTGAGAGTAATTTCTCTCTCTGTGCCTCAGTTCCCTTATATGGAAGTCAGGGTTATGTCTTTGGTGCCCCTTGGATGAACAGAACAAGTTCACCTCCACGAGTTAAATGTCAAGTGGTACAATCAATCCCAGGTTTACCACGTCTTTTCCACCTAACCATTTAAAACTATTAATATCAAAATGAGCCACTCAAAAATTAGTAAAGATTGTGGAAGTTCCAGAACATGAATCTCAGTGATTTCAGTGGATGTGATGCCAGCCTCAGAGATAAGATTAGCTTCAATGTGATTTGAAAGATCCCAGAACTCCAGTGACAAATTATTTGTTCTGCATTTTCTATTAGTTCAGGAAAGATCTATGCCAATCCCAGCACAGTCCCTCAGCTATTGTTCCCCCCCACTTTGAATATTTTCCTATGGATGTTGCTTGTTACCTAACAAACTATCAAAAAAACTTGAGACCCCAGCATTCTATGATCAAATTTATTGTTTGTTTTCCCTCTTAAAGAATTTTTATTTTGAAATACTGATGAAAAATTATTTGCCAGGTAATCAGTAAAGGAACTTGGATATAATTCAGTCATTATAGTCGCTCTCACTTATGTGGGTCGACTACAGGTGAGCCTTTCTTATGTAAATGCAGTTATGCTACATTTTCAGTAATTTCTTTATTCTATCAAGACAGGTAACATTGGATGCATAAAGTTCCTTTTTTATGTGGCACTTCCTTTAAAGCAAGTTTGTCCCCTTGAGTAAATTTTTACTTGGCTATAATGTGATATATATGTATATATACACACACATCTATATCTGTCATAGATATCTACATTTATCTATCACGCTTAGTCCACTGCAAGATCTTATTACAGATTGGAAAAAGAAAAACAAAAAGAACAAATTTCTCTACTTAGTATTTAAGAGCAGTCGGTATCACCGAATTTACAAGTGTAAATGCCGGGTTTTATTTCACCTGAATACACCACCCACCCCAGCAGCACCTTATGTCAGTAGCAGCTCATGTATGTGTGCAACTGCAAAGTCTTTTGATATCCAGGTGCCACTGGAAACCATCACTGGATTACAGTATTTTTTCTGACATATGTAAAAGATACAATCAGCCTAAAAGTATTTCTACAAAGACATGTTATGAAGAACTTCAAGTGTCTTTTGAAAAAGGAGGAGTCACTACCCTGTATCCTACTAAAATGCATACTACTTCCAACATTTTTCAAGTAGGCAAGATGAATGTGGAGGAAGGAGGGAAGAAAATTATTCAGAGAAAATTCAAGTTAGAGAGAAAAAAAAATTCTTATTTGTAGTTCAGAGATCTGTGCTATTTTAATTCCTCATTTGAAGAACTATTTTAAATTATAAATTGCAAGCCTATTTCAGATCTCTTGCTCTTCTTGTGTGAATACAAAAATATGAAAGAATAATGTAAAAAAAAAGATATTAAGTTATTTAATTTGTTCAGAAAGCATTGAGTGATATGCATCTGCATGGAATTACATAGCACAGTTCTACTTGAAAATTTTCCCAACTGGAAGAAAACATGCAAGTTCCTCACCCATTTTAACAGTCATCATAAATGGATGTTAAACTTAGCAGCAACAGTTCATTAGCAGCTTCCCAAGACTGGCGTCAATGTAAGAACTTGTATTTGATATGAACGGAAGGAAAAATTTTAATGCTGTGTTTGAATGAAGGTTTGAAATAGTTAAACACAAAACACCAAAGATGCTGCTCAAAGACATGATAACTATTTCAGGAGAGAGGGAGGAGGGCAAGCTCCCTACTGCATGATGAAAAATATGAAAGTATTAAGTAGAAATATTTGAAGAAATTAAGGCCTGGAACTACAGCTTTCAACAAAGAAGATGATGTCAGTTCTGTGTATTCCTGCACAAAAAAACCAAAATGCTGGCTGGGATTTGTGAGCATTTCCACAATCCAAACAGTAAGAGGAAGCTATTCAAAGTCAAAAGAGTTTCAGTGTTAACTGCAGTGAAAACAGACCAGAGCCTTTATCTTAATCAGTTACTTAGAATGAACAGGTACTGATTTATCATCTTTTTCTCCCTCTGTGTTTAGAGCCAGAGCCACTTACACATTACTGATGTATTGTCAAAATCCCACACATGAGCAATAACATGCAATTCTTGCAAATATTTTGAGGAAAAGGGTAGCCCGTATTTTGCCAGTGCTGTACTTCAGGGTCATGAGCCACTAAGAAAATAAAGAGAAATTGTTTTTTTTTGCTTTGAATAAGAAATCTTTTGTGACAGAATATACATGTGGGGAAGTAGTTTCTAAGTTTATTATTACTACTCTATTTGTTAAGAATGACAAATTTTGAAACACTTGAAATACTTAGATGGAAACATGCCATTATCTCCATCTCTTCTGCAAGTGTTCAGTCTACATCCTAATTGTACTCCTGTCCTATATGATGAAATGAGCTCCAGCTCTCTCCATACATGACATAGCAGTAAGAAAAAAGAAAAAGTCTAAATGCTATTTATTCAGCCACTGAACCTTAGCCAAAATGAACTATTTACTATAGTTAGTGGTAATTTTACACATACAGTAAGCACATAAGTCACTTGTAACATTTGGAAGCCTGAGATTTGCATTATCCTTTAGGCCCTTCTAATTTTGTTAGGTATATACTGACAGAATTAAATGCGAGAATTTTCAGGGAAAAAAAATTTAGTTTTGTTAAGGCTGAGATAAGCAAATAAAAGAAAATAAATACAATATTAAAGTTGCTAATGTTCTATTCTCAACAAAATTCTTATAGTTATGTGCTCTCCTTTCCTTTCTAGCAACATGTAATTCTCTGCAGGGATGTCAAGGGGACCATTCTGTCAATTTTCCTAGCAAGCCAACATCTGCTAAATGCAGCACGACATGCTGTTTACCTTTGTTGTAAACTTGAGGCTTTTCCATTTAAAAACTGTATAAATGAATCAGTATTCATTCACACCTATGCCTAGAAATATCCATTACAAAGCAGAGAGTGCTCATTTTTAATCTCCTCCTTATTCTGATTTTATGCCATATTTCTCTGCACTGATGCTGTTTGGAATTGCTCTAGATATATTAACAAATGCAAAGAAAGTAAAACCAAAAACAATAGTGTTTTCCCCATCATTTTCTGCAAGTATTTCTTGACAGACAAAGGTGATAAAAATGCAGAGGTAAAAGGTCTTGCCTGACATCTCCTTTAAACTTAGCAGTGTAATAAATTGCTACAAAACAGAAGTTTTGTCCCCTGCTCCAAAAACCAAGATGACAAAATCCCAAGCTATATTTATATTTGCCTTCTAAAATCCTGTGCAATATTTAGTAACTTGTATTTGATGGCAGAATTTCCAGGGGAAATAGTGAGAGGTTGTCTGTTTTGTTTTGATTTTTTAAAATGTATATACATTTCTCATGTGCTGAAAGGAAATCTACCTACATCAGCAAAAAGCACAGGTGAAAAGACTAATTAACATGAAAAAAGTGCAACCATCCTTTATTTAGTGAATGCTTTTGAATCAGAAAGTAATTTTTCTCATGCTGCAGAAACCCTCTATTTAACGAGCACCCACTAACATCACTTGTCGGTCTAATTGTCATCATTAATGAGACAGAAACAGCTTTTGTTGATCACACACAGCATTCTCTAAAATCCATTTTTCCACTTAGGTTTTTATTCTCCTTCTCATCCATCTGCTTTTATTTAGTTTTGAGCACAATTACAGCTGTACTTGGGTTTGCTTGTGGCAGCAAGGCATTTGCAGAAGCTGTTGCTCTGAATAACGTTGGCTATTACTGATTACAGTATTGCTCAAGGCAGATTCCTTGTTCTAAATGGCATTGAACATTTTTACCTGGATATTGCGACAGCATATTATGAGCACTGGGATATAAACGGAACAGTAAGCAGTGCTGCTGGCCTCTGAATTTAAACAATAAGCCAGGAGACTTGTGTGTGGAGAAACTGCTAGGAAAATCGAGCTATCACCAAAGTATCTGATGCAAAGTCTGTATCTTTCTCCAATTTGCTACTGACCAATTATTACATTCAACTCTGAATCACAGTCCTAAATAATAAAGGTCAAAGTTTTCATGGACATTTTCCGTGTTTGAGTTGCCCCCTTGAAATGGCTAAAGCTGTGTTTTACAGTTGCAAGGTTCCCAAATTTCTCACTGGGATTGTATGCCCTCAACATCAGAAAAAACAAAGCCTCAATTCACATCACATCAAACCCCATTTCATTGGAAAAATATGTTTAACCTCTGCCAAAAGGATGAGCTGATCCCTGTAAGTGTATTCACATTTTAAAAATCCCAGTCTAGAACATTTGTTTAGTCAACTCCAATCTGATCTCACCTCATTTCTCAAGTTTGTTGAACACCAGAAAAAAAAAGTTATACAAATTCTGGAAATATAGCACATCATAATAAACATTTGTGGCATTTTTGTGTAATACAAAACTACTGCAAATATAATATTTTCTTAAATAATTGTATAAGATCTCTACCTGTATAAAAACAGCAAATATTTGTGGATATTCTCATGATTACAAGAATTAGATTCATGCAGCTTTTCCTCAAATGCTGAGGTGCTACAATGATCCATGATATCCTCAGTTATAAAGGTGGGAGCGTAGCAGCACTGTTAGGGAAGCATGCTGAAGTTCAGGACTCTGACCTGGCTCTGTCTGTAACCTGCTGTGACCTACTCCAATGCACCATATCAAAACTTCCTTTCTCACATCAGCTTTCCTAATACCTAGACCACCCAAATAAACAGTTTTCCTACTTTCATGTATCAGGAGGAGAGCTAAGAATCCTTTGATAACAGATATTTGTGAAGTTATTTGGGATTTCTTAGTGCAAGGCAAAATAAGCTTGTAGTTCTCTAACATTTAATAATTATTAGTAAAGAGGGGGTAAGACTACTCCACATTGTACCAAATAAAGAAGTTTTCCTTTTCCAAGGAAGTTTTGGTATTGTTGTCACTACTGAACTGCGCTGCGATCTCCTATTAACCACACTAAACCTGTCTTTTAAGCCATGATGCTGCTCTATAAAGACAGCCCATCTACTTTGAAATTAAGCCCCAACTTGTTTAACTCCTGACAACACCAGAGCCCTATCAAGCAAACACGGAAAACAGCAAAAAGAAAACGACGGAGACAAAGCCATTCTGAGATTGTGCATCCCAAAGCAATACCTGTGCCCTAAAATCTAGCTTCAGAAAACCTTCATCTCTGTCAGCTACCACCTCATGTCATTACATGTTCATCAATTATTATTATTTTCTTCCCTTTCCCACCAGAAAGGACGTTTATTCTCCAAAACGCGTTTAAATGGCGAAGGGAGTGCCCGGTCCCCTGGTGCTGTGGCCACAAGAGCCTCTTCTGCCTCAGCATCACTGAGAGCACGGCCCGGCTCCAGCACCCCACACCGACCCCTTGCGCAAGCAGACAACGCGGCGGGATTTGGGGAACAGCTTTTGGGGAAGGGACCCCCACCTTCTTTCCTTGCTCAGACATCTACTTATTGTAATTCCTCAGCTTTCGGCAACTTTCCTCTGCACCAGCAACCCCCCGGAAACTTCGAGAAGAACAAAGGGGCAAAGAACAAAGAGCCGGGGAGAGGTAGGAAAGGGAGGGAAGGGAAGGGGGAGCTCCCTCCTTTCGGATCAGGCCGGAGACCCTCCCCTCCGGCCGCCCACGGTCAGCCCTGCCTGCCCGCCACGGAACCCCGGCTCCGGCGGCTGCTGAGCGGGGACGCCCCGGGCTGGCCATGGGCGCCCCATCGGGCACTGAGCCCCCACACCGACCCTGCCAGGGCTTATTCGGGTCTGGTCGGTGCCCGACCGCGCAGCGCCCGCTCCTGCCGTGCCCTCAGCGATGAGATGAGCGGGGGGAGGCTGCCTGGCTGCCTCCGCACACGGCGGGGCACAGCCGCATAGCCTTCCTAGCCGCACAGCCCTGTCCCAGCGAGGGCCCGCGTCGAGCATCCTCGGCAGCATCCCCCACAGGGCCGGAGGCGACCCGTTCCCCAGGAGGGCAACACGTGTCGACCCCACAGCCGCGGTCCCAGAGCCGGGGCCGCTCCGCGGGACGGCTTGAGAGGCTTTTGGGAACAGCTTGAAAATGGCGAGCAAGAAGCCGAGGCAAAGCCGCGGTCCCGTTTGGCTGCAGGGGTCCCCTCTCAGTAATGTTAAACTTTTGCCAAAGTATCGCTATGCACCCCTTTTCTAACAGTCCGCTTCCCTCACACCCCCTCTTACCGAAAGCGACCCCTCTGTCCTGCTTCTTCTGTTATCAGTTAAACAACCTTAAAGAGCTGCAGGTACCCTCGTTACCTGTTGCTACGAGGCCCCTGCCCTCTTACCGAGGGATGGGAGTAATTAAGTCTGTTTTCGTGGTGTGGTCATACCGTGCTGGCTGTGGGAGGTGTAAAGCCCGTGCGGCTGCGGGCAGGGAGCAAGCAAGGGAAGAGACGGAAGGTTTGGGCAGGACAGCCGCGCCGGGCGTCGCTGCCCGAGCTCAGAGCGAAGCCAGCGGGGCAGGGAGAGCCAAACCCCGGGCAAGGCAGCAATCCTGTCATTAGAGACCACACGCACTAAGTGCCATCCTGCAACTACCTCTTAAGAGAACGGCAGAGAATTATCATTAGTCTTCTCGGGCAGGCATTTCCAATTCGAAGTTAGTTGACGCGGTTCTTCATTTGAGTAATGACCAAAGGAAAGCCGAGCTTTACCTGAGAAACTTCAAGAGGTTTTTCTTTCCCCCCTCCCCTTTTCTTTCTTTTTGATTTGAGACAGAAGTGAGATAACAGAACCTCGCTTTCTTGAAGGTGAAATTAATCTGGTCCTTCAACGGGAGCGGGAACAAGCCGCGAGCCCGTACCGAGGCGGGATGCGGGTGGCCGCGGGACGCGGTCCAGGAGCGGTTCTGAGTTCAAGCCGGGCTGGACTCCCCCTATCCAGTCTCGCCACTCCCAAATCCCGAGGGGGAAGAGCCCCCTCGTCCCTCAAGCCTCTGCCGTGAGCATCCCTTTTGAGAGAAATCGGAGAATGGTAGGAATGGCACAAACAGCTTAAAAACCTGAGGCTGGCGACTGAGGAGCGTGAGGCAGAGCTGGAACATGCGTTTGCGTGAAACGCTGCCCTGGGAACGGGAGGAAAACTTGAGCGCAGCCTGTGCCTTGACTTAACTAAAGCAAATTACTTGTCTCCATATAAAAGGTTTCGCGTATGGCTACAGCTGAGGAAATACGAGAAGCTGATGAGTCTGTTTTGGTTATGATTTAATCAAATAAATTAAAGGAGAAGGGTAAGGATACGCCCGATCTGGGACTTCAAAAAANAAAAAAAAAAAAAAAAGGCATGGCTTTTTTGGGACGCTCTCTGTCCAAAGCCTTTCCTGTTGTACAGAGCAAAGAGAGGCTCTCGGAGTCCACTGATCTCATTACTGCTGGGTGTTTGGGGTTTCTCTTTTCCTCCCAGTGGAGTAACCTTTCATAAACGCTTGCAATTTCGGGGGGGGAAAGTGAGTAGGTGCCAAACCAAGCTGGGGGTGGGGCAAAATTTTGCGTTTCAAGCAATTTAGCAGACAGCAATTCTGCTTACAGCAGAGAGGTAGGTGGATACTTAAAAACATCTTCCACCGGGGTGTCCTACTTTGGCAATTCTAATTAAAACAAGGTTTAAAAGATGCAAAGAAAGAGCAAGCCTCTTGCTTTATTTCCAATGGGCGTGGGGGATACCGTCAGGCACAAAGACTGCTTCCAGCTTGTTCTAACGTGCACCTTTGCTTAAAAGAAAAAAAAAAAATCAAGCTCGTCCTCTGATTTCAACTAATGTATTTTTAACTGGATTTCTTTCCTCTGCTTTGTGTGATCTGATACCTACAGTGTAGCTTTGGTCCACTTTCAGCCCTGCGGGTGCCCTGCATTGTGTGCGTGTCTGAAAGAAAAGGGAAAAGTCTTCCATCTCACACTCTTTTGCCCTGTACCTGTGCTTGGGAATTGAATCGTGTCCAAGCTAGTGGTCAGCAAAACCCGCATCCTTTTCCTCTTCTCGCCGCCTAACCCGAGAGGTGACACGACTTTGTGGGTGCAGCCTGGCTGGCGTGGCTGTGGCCGTCCAGCACCTCGGATCAATAAAGAAGCCAGTTTTCTGACGTTTCTTTTCCACGGCTGCTTATTGAAAAGGAGCCTTTACCGCCACCTATAAATAGCGCTACATCCAAGTCAATCTGGTTTTTTTTTAATTTTTTTTTTCTCTCTACGTAAAATAGCCAAGTTCTAACCAAGATACCGCAAGTTGTCCTTGCTGCTCAGCGAGGGCTCGCCCCAGAGGGGCTGCGCTGGGGGTCCTGGCTCCAAAGGCGTCTGCGCCGCCGCCTCCAAAGGGAGCGGGGGCTTCGGCGGAGCCAGCCCCAGTCCCGCACCGGCCGCCTTTGAACTTTGTTCCCAGCCATGAGAGGGAGAGCAGCGAATACCGATACTCACCGTGCTCTCTGGCTTTCCAGATGTAACTCCGTCTCTCCCTCTTCTTTGTGTATAAATGAGCAGAGGTTACATCCCGGGCACGAGGTATAATGCCCTGGATAACCCCGACCCTGTCTGTTAGTTTAATGCTACGCTAACCTCAGAGTGTGTGATTGGAGCTAGAGCGTTGGGTTAGAAAAGCGCCTCTCCACGCTGGAAGCAAATTCGCTTTCTCTCTCCCCACCCACCCCATTTCCACGCGAAGTCTCCCAGCCCTGCATTCCTGCACAAACCAGGACACCTACCTTTCCGAGGGCACGTTCCCTAGCACAGATTGCATTTTTTTCCCTCTCTGGAAACAACAGTGCAATTCCCCAGACCCACGTGCCGTGCCCTGCCTGCCGCGTGGGGCTTGGATTCACGCACTGTGCCACGCCGGGGTCTGGCACTGCCGGGAAAGCGCTGAAACCTCGCGTAGGGGAAGGAAGGCGCTGCCTGTCGCCCCCCGTGCCCCTCGCTGCCCCTTCGCTGGGGAAGAGGTGGCGGAGGCGAGGGGCCGGAGCTCTCTCTCTCTCTCCAAAATAGCACGCTCAGCCCGCGAGACTGGGCTGCTCTGCGGGCGCTCTCCACCTGCCTGCGCAGCGGGCTGAGAGCTGACGGACAATCACTGCTGTACGCGGAGCGATCAAACCCCCTTATCCCCGCGTGATCTCTCTCTCTCTCTCTCTCTCTCTTTATTTATTTATTTTTAATTCGCTTTCAATTTCCCCAAATGAGGTTTGATGAATACAGCTCGTTGTCCGCGTTGATACCAGGGTAATAATTGTCAGGGAGTCTGTGCGCTCCAGGAAAAGGAAAGCAGAGGAAGAGGGAGGGATACAACCCCCGCTATCTCGCTGTTACTAATTCCCAGCCGGCTCGGACTCAGGGGACAAGGCGATCGCTTAACAAACCCTCCTCCTTCTCCTCTCCCTTCACCACTCCTTCCTTCCTTCCTCTTCGCCGGCACATTTTCTCCCCCGCGTTTGCCCACGTTTCATTCCTCCTCTTCATGAGGAATAAACCGTGCAAACTCAAACTAAAAAGAAAAAAAAAAGGGGGGGGGGAAGGAAAGGTGGGTGGGAAGGATACAGGAGGGGAATGAAAAAAATAAGGAAGAGGAGGGAGTAGGAAAAGGACAGAAAGTGTCTGTGCCTGATCGCTGACCATCTGTGCAAAAGGTGATCATTGTTAGGTACTCACATGGCTGGTGGCAGAGCAGCTCTTAGCAATTAATAAATCTCTCAGCTTGAGCTCTTCTTTCCCCTTTTGGATGGCAGCGCTCGCTGCGTGGCTTGCTCGCACTCGTGCGCACACACACAAGCCCGATCAGATGCTGCAGGACCGGCCACTTTAGGAGGGCAACAACACGGGAGGGTTTGTATTACTCCAGGTTCGTGTGTGTAGCCTATAAATAGCGAACTTTTTGATGGAATCAGCTAACAAATGAGAGGAGAAGGCGTAATTTTGCGCAGGGAGCCCCCCTTTCTCTCTGCAAGATTAAAACCCCCCAGGCAGCAGACAGAGCTAAAGTTGTGGGTGTGTAGAAAGGAATTTCACTTTATTGTGATAGTGCGCGAGATTTGTTTGTTTGTTTATTTCGGGGGTTGTTTATATTCCTCCCCCCACCGCCACCCCGCACCAACCTATACGTTACGTCCTCCTCCCTGCCTTCCCAGCTAGAGGCAGGAACAGGAACTGACCCGTATCAGCACCGAGTTTAGTTGGGAACACACGGCGCATTTGAGGTTTTTCTTTTGGTGGTGGTGCCTGTTGTCAGTTTGGTTTGCCTTTTTTTTTTTTTTTTTTTGCGGGGGTGGGGGGTAGACGTCCGCGCGATACCGTGTGGAAGTGCAGGGGACGGGCAAGCAGGCTTCCCTGAACTTGCCCTCGTTTTGAAAGCAAGTGAGGAACAGAAAGAAAACAGGTCGGAATTATTGGGGGGGTGGGGGAGGAGGGAATAAGGCGGTGCTTTGGTAGGGTCTAAGTGTGTGAATGGGGCTTTAGGTCAGCCACGGAGCCATGGCCCCACTCCAGAGAAAGCGCCTCGACACACAAGGCCGTGGGCGTTCCGCGGTGCGGTCCCCCCACACCGCTGTCCCACCCGGCGCAGCGGAGCCCCGGGCACGCGTGGGCGCCCAGGGACCCGGCCCTTCGCGGGAGGGGCAGCGGGGCTGGCCTGACGGCTCGGGCCTGGAGGGAAACCCCTGCTCCAGAGCCCACCCTGGCCTTCCTCGGGCAGCCTACGGGCTCCTCGGGGCCGGCTCCCTCCGCGTCCTCCCTCCCTCCCGTGTTCTGTCGGAGGTCTGACCGCTACCGGCACGTTCGCCGTCCCTCGGTAACGACAGCCCCCTGTCCTCTGAGGACATTAATTTGCGGGAAGCTTAAGGCTGGGCTCTGTCAGCAAAGGGGCTGCCGCTGATAAGTATCCCACCGCGGCAGCTATGGAGAGGTTTTCTCCCCTGACAGGTGCCTGACAGGGCTGGCCGGGAAGAACTGCTGACCTGTCTAAAGAAATATAACTGCGTCTCCTGGAATGGCAGGACAGATGGTGCCCATTCGCACCGCGGCGACTTCTCTCGATAGCACACACCGAGCGGAGCTGATGAGTGGTTTGTTTTTATGGCAGGGAGATGGCGATGCCCTCGGACATCCCGTGGCAAGGGCTTGATGGGAAATGTCCGCTCCTGTACAGGCGCAGGTGCCACCGAGACGCTTACCGGGAGGGCAGGGGGGCAGCGGCACCGCTCCCGCCCCGTCCCCGCGTACGAGACCTGCCGCAGGATCGCCGAGGAAAGGGGCTTTCGGCACCCGTATCAGAGCCGCGCTCCCAGCTCCCTCCTCTCCGAACTGGTTCTAAAGATCGCTCCCCGCTCGCCCCCACGCCCCTCGGCGGAGGCGGCCGCCGCCGAGCCCCGGCAGCGCCGGGCAGGGCTCACGCTGCCTTTGTGCCGCCCGCGGGGCCGCGCAGAACCCGTGTCAGGCAGGTCATGGGGGTGAGGCAGCGCCTCCCGAGCCCTCTCGCTCTGAGCCGCTCTCCCTGCCGTGGTCCCGCTGAGGCAGCGCCCGAGCGCGCACACGCAGCGGCCGTACGGGCAGTCCCGGCCCCCTCGGTGGCGGCTCCCGCTACTGGAGCGGCGACCTCGGCAGTCAGTCCCTTCCTCCCCGCGCCCGGCTCCCGCAGCTCCCGAGTGACGCGCAGCCCGGCGCGCTGGTCCATCCGCGCACATTTCCAATCTCATGGCTCATAAACTATTAGCGAAGGGATTTCATTATTCACCTTCCGTATTTTACAAAGGAGAAAGGAAAAAAAAATACCAACAAAAAGCCAAACCAACAAAACACGCGCTCCTCGTAACCGCAAGACCGGGCCGGGTTTAAATCTTGGCGCCTCCCAGGCTCGGTTCTCTGGGCTCTGCTCGGGGCTGGCGGCAGCGGGGGCTCCGCCGAGTTCTTCCCTCCGGCGCTGGGCTCCGGCCGCGGTTGCTTGCCCCGAGGGAAGGTTGACTCCAGAGGGACTGCGGGGGTCAGCCTCGGCCGAGGGCAAAGCAAAGCAAAGCGCCAAGCGTTTTACCGGCCGTGGAGAAAATATTGCAGAAGAAAGAATAAAATCTTGG